>JAQPZY010001294.1:1200000-1800000 GCA_029931535.1 Margaritifera margaritifera | reverse complement strand
TTGACGGTGGTTCGAAATTGATCAAATTTGTGTTTTTCAGAGAGTTTTAGTCAAAAAATGGGGTTTCTGTGCCAATTTGAAACCCGATAGGCATTTTGCGTACTCTTTTTAGTCCTTAGAAGGACTGAGGGGTTTCTTCTGTAGCGGCTTCAGGAAATACGGCTTCAGGTGGTCTGGCATTCCCTGTGTTAGCGTCCGTCTGGTTCGCACTTTCGGACTGTTGGGGTCTAAAATGTCCGCCATATCCAATCCGCCCAAGGGTGTGTGGTAGCTAACATAGTTGGTTTGGAGCTCGTGGTACGCTATCAGATGATTGCAGATGTATGCCGCTAGTATTAACGGGCATTCGGTAAATTTCTTTCCCCATTGTAGAAGATTTGCTGTTGATTTTCTTTCCCGGTTTCTGCCATACTTCGATTGTGGGACTCCTAGTTCTTTCAGCCTTCTTGCATCAAGGACCTCCCTGACATCCTCAATATATCTCTGGGCAGTTTTCTTCTGCAGCCAGACTTCATTCAACCCCATTGCGTATGACTGGTCGTACGTATATTGGAACGCCTGTTGGTCTAATTCGGCTCTACTCATTTCCGGCGGTGTGTTCGGTTCCGGGGTGGGTGGGGGTGACTTCCACGCTTCCGCCGCTACCTGTTTTACCGATGGTTTGGCCGGATTATTTACAGCCGATATAGGCGCGGATGAGACTTGAGGCGCAAGTGGGGGAGTTTTTTTTCCCCTCGCATCCTGCATGTTGATCCCCTCTGGAGTGTTTTTTTCCTTTTGTGTTTTCCCTCTTGTCCCAGCTACAGTTTCAGCTACAGCTGCTGCTGCTGGGGGTGGAGTGGTCAGCGCTGGTATTGCTGTTGGTAGTACCGTGACAGGGCCGCTAGCACTCGGCTGGGTCTGCACTCGTTGCTCCCTCTGTTGAGGCTTCGGTTGTCCTCTCGCTGGTCCTCTGTTTCTCCAATCCATTGGGGTTCTGTCTTCATACACACTTCTTTTATCTTCCCAGATTAGGAGAAGAGTTGTCCTTTTCTCCTGAGCTCTTAAGCTCCAGCCTGATGCCAGTGAAAGGCCAAGGCCCTTCAGGGCATTCAGGGCGTGCTCTGGTATAATTTCCATCGCTAGCGCTATTTGTAGTGTTATCTACTGCTCTGTTCGCTGTCGACTAACTACACTGGCCAGTGAACCGCCTTATATGCTTAACTCGCGGACGCGATGGAAAACATGGTAAGGTGTCAGATCGACAGGGAGATCATAGATAGAGGTTTAGATCGATAGAAAGAGAGAGAAAGAACATATTCATTATTTTTTTTCAAATTCAATAAATAAACCACACAACACCTTTTTTTTCAACAATCAACAAAATTTTTTTATTCAATAATAACTATTCTAACATTTAAAAAAACTAACCATTCAACCATAAATTTTCAAACAGGAACATATTTACAAGGTTGACAACGTTGGGAAGGTAAAGTAAATGTTAAACATTCTACATCCACATCATTTTGATGTACACTACGATTGTGAGCCAAAGACAAGAGATAACCATAACGTTGACAAAACCATTGTTGTACTTTAGCATCATTTCTAACATAGTCACTATCAAATTAAGTCAGTAAATGTTCTAAGGAATATCCAAGACTGCGTTGATGAAGATAATTAACACAATATTGTCCACACACCATAGAATCAGATCCTTGTAGTCTCACATTATTGAATCGAGTTGAGACGGCATTTCTTCTCATAAACTCAATGATGTCTTTTTCCAAAGGAGGTAATCCATAAGAATCAAAATATTCCACACAGTGATCGTTGGGAAAGTACACGGCAATCCAATGGGTTCCTGGTAGATGACTGTCGTCAGTATTGATGACATAAGCATGAACGTTTTTTGGTTTACGATGAGGTAGTTCATCTTTAGCACATACCACAGGATTCCAAGAAGAAGTCTAGGAACTGCGATTCAATGAGTAATGAAGTTCCCTGGTATCCATTTTTTTTTTTTTGTCTTCAACAATGGAAATATTGAGTCACCAATGCACACCTGACTTTAAACTTGAATGTATCTGTCAAGAAATTCCAGGAATATTCACGTCGGATAGTTTCTGCACTCTGATGAATGAGTCCTTCGATCCGTTTGATCTCCAGAGGAGTAAGTGGAGGAAAAGAAGAAGTCTGCAAGACTTTATACCATTGTCTCAACACGTGTTCATCCGAGAGTTGTGACCAGGCCGTTTCCAAATATTCATTCAATTGTTCTTCTCCTGTCATCATCATACATTTGTCGTGTTGTATCTGACTGGGATGATCGTTTTGACATTCATAACATTATTCTTTAATCAGACTGTTAATGATTGGACTCAATTCCTAAGCATAACAGGTCACTAACTGTTGTTCTTGTTCTGGCCATCGAGAAACCATAAATCCAGTAAACACAGGAACGGAATGGCTTTCTTCTTCTTCTTCTTCTTCTATTCGAGGTACTGAATGAATGACTTCGTCATTATCATTATCCTTTGTGGTAGTTGGTGACTGTTGAATCACTTCACAAAATCCCTCATCTATCTCCATAGGTTCTACGTTCTGCATTTTTGTTTTTTTTTTCTTCTAATAGTCTACAATGACTTCTCTCAAACTGTTGATCTCTAGAGTGTTATCAAATTCTGCATACAAGACGACGTTCACTGTCTGGGCTAGAGCTTGACCAAACTGAAGTTCCACACGAAGGGGGCCTGATTTGATAGGGTGGAAATGTCCTTCATCGCTGCCTTGGTCCGGAGTGAAATCAAAACCCCACAAAGCATACCCTCCTGCATAATCGTCGTACGAAATGCCGTGGCTGGTGTCGCGCCCTAACTGTCCCGTGGCTTCATACAGGCTCAAGTAAGATCGTAAGTAATTTCTCTGGCCACCAAAGTCAGGTTCAAAAGGTCTGGTACACAAGGTCTTGCCATCTCGACTGACATCTATCTTGGTGACGTTAAAGTGTTCAAACTGGAATGGATTCTGATTGTTGACTCCGTTGAAGGCTGAATTTTTGACCATGCCAATGATCAAGCGTTTGGGGAGCTGTCCTTGGAAGATGTGATCTTCGACTATGGATCGGAGTCCAGCGGCTGCAGTAAAGGTTTTCACTTCCACACGTCAAAGAGGATACTTAGCAGTGGTTCTGCTCAAGGATTGACTGATGTCGTTAGCTACTTTTGGTAAGATTTCTACACGTCGCACGTAAAGTTTGGCTTGTTGGATGATGGTTTTCCACTCGTTGTTTTCACTTACCAAATGGAAAGCACCACTACTGCGATTTAGTCTCAGGCGTACATCTACTCCGTTCAACAAATACTTGTCTTGAAACCACATGTCCAAATGCAAACGATCCATCAGTTCTAAACTTTGCCTGATTTTCTTTCGACGGTCGTTAAATCCGACATTTTTTGGGTCTGCTACTACTGCTGCTGCGTATCCTGGCTGACCTTGTATACCTATCTGCGCTACCGCTGTTACAGGTAATTCTGTATTGTCAAACTTTGTCGCAGTGTCAAGTTTCCAGACCACAGAAGCATCCAGATGAGTGTTCTTGGCATCTTTTCCGTACGACAAGAGATTTTCCAAATAAGCACGGTAAGGGTAAGTATCCAAACTGCTGCTGATTAGTTTGTTATTCAAGTACAAATCTACTCCACTGAACAAAGAATGAAAGAAATTATTGACGGGAGCTACTCTGGAATTTTCCACAGGAAGGCTGTTGTCATTTTTTTGTACTACCAGTTTCAGGTACAAGTAACTGTTATTCAGATCGATGTAATCTTCGGTTTTTCCTTTGATTTCAAATTCGATAGGAGCTGATTCCGTCAAAGACGATACAGGATGAAATTCCACCCATTGGGATTCTTGCATCGTCATCATGGTGGGAGGCATAGAAAACAGTTCCAGTTCTGACTTGGTACATTCGCAAGAATCTCGGTGCATCATTTTCACAGTTTAATAATCAAATACGTCTAATTCTCTACCAGTTCTTCTTCTTTTCCTATTCTTTCTGGAAGTACTACCGTGTGTTCTTTTATGAACTTTGAAAGGATTTTGAGGTCGTCGTCGTCGTCTCTTTCTACCTTGTCCTTGCTGCTGTGAAGTAATGCCAGAGCCTGAAGCGTGAAGCGTATTTATAGGATTTTCTCGGAGACCTAAAAGATCTTTACCAGTGGTCATCAACACATTTTTGCCTGCTCTCATAAAAGCTTCTTTAGGATTTTGTTTGTCGATGAGGACATTTTGCAAAAATTCTTTTCCTTGTGTCAAAGCGGCATCTTTTAAGGCATGAAATCCTCGAGTTACCATAGATTTCAAAATAGGAGCTACCGTCCGAAATGCCGATTTTAACATATCTCCTAAACCATGTCCTCGTTGTCGAGTCACTCCTTGGTATACTGGATACATTTTTTTGTTTGGGTCAGTTACAGTTTGTTAGAGAACTTGTTTTTTTCGAAAATGTAGTTTCACCGTGACTTTTCCTTGGTCAATGAATGGTACACTTTGTCCTAAATCTCCTTTTATACTAATCTGGACACTGTCAAAATACTATTTACTCACTGGAAGATAATGAGGATGTACAAATTCACGGTGAACGTGAAAGGTGTTGCCACCAGCACCACTACTACTAGTGGTATTACTTTCACCATCTTCGCTCACAGAAACAGTAGAATTACCACCACCAATATCCAATTTGAAAGGAAGGACTCTCAGTAACGGAGTGGATGTGTGTCCCACCACGTTGTACTCCACCACATCGGAGTACACAAACATTAAATTCAGTCCACCATTCAATTCGATAGGGCGTTTAAATTTATGTCCAAATTCTACGTTGGTTCCAAACTCTATATCGTCTTCAGCGGTAAGCGAGCTATTTCCACCCAAAATACCAAACAATCCAGATGAAAATTCAATGCTCAAGTATCTTCTCTCTTCCAAAGGTAAACCTTTATCTTTCTCAGTAATGAGTTGCCCTCTCTCTTTGAAAAATTGGACGATTAAACGGCGTGACAAAGCATGGTAAGCAATTCGCACAAATTTATTGCCAGCGCTTATGGCTTTGCCAAATTGGCGTGTAAACTGGGTTCTAATGGTGTCCACCAAATGTTCAGGACTAAAATAATACCCTGTAGGAATTCTCAGGGTAATCTGAGAATAAACAGTAGGTTGAGTAGATTTAGGATCTGGTACTAACTTTTTGAATGATCCCTTCATGTCTGGATCTTCAGGGTCTTCTTTCCAGATTTCAGGATCATTATTTACCAACTCATCATGTATATTTTTGTTCAAGATTTGTACAACCATAGTGTTTTGAGTTTTGTTGATGTTTATGATTTGTGTAGGATGAATGATTTCTACCAATCCCACTTCCCAATGAGTGTCGTGATCCAGTTGGATGGATTGAGGTAATTTGGCCGTGAAACAACATAAGATGTTGTTGGGAAACACATCCATGGAACTGTCACTAGGTAACGTTAAATAAAATTGGTCATTCATAGTTCCAAAGTGGTTCTGGTGTCCGAGGTGTCACTCAAGTGGACAGAAGAAGGATGTTCAAAAGGTTCCAAAAGAGGATTGGTATTTTGGTGGTGGTAACTGGACGAAGAAGAAGAAGGTGGATTGGCGTTGTTGTGGTGACTGTTGTCGGTCGTTGTCGTAAATTTCAAAGAGGGACTGGGTAAAAGATAACCGATGCAACTGCTCAGTAAAATGGTCCACAATTGTTTGTCTCCTTGTTGTAAACTCAAATTAGCAATAGCTGCTCCGATGACACAATACACTACAAAGATTTGGCAGAAAAAGACGATTTGATTTTTAGGCACACGTTCTCCACACCACACCCAAAGTAGTTGTTTTTGTAATTCTTGAAGAGAAGAACTCTGTGAAGGAGTCGTTGAAGTCGTCTGGGTGGCTACTGTGTTGAATGGCATGTTGTGAGTTTACTTCTTTTTTTTTTTATAGTCGACGACTTGAGAAGCCGCAATCCAAGAATCAAAACTAGGTGGATATCCTTTCCAACGTACTTTGACTTCTTCTACTCGACGTTTACCTACTTTACGTGTTCTTTGTTCGAGAATGCTTTCGATGTCGTACAAGGTGTCTTCTTTTTAGTCACTCGTTGTAACTCAGGCAAGTAAAATGTTCCTTTGAGTACTTCACCGTGCATGTCTTCCAATTTATAGACGGGAGGATCACGACCACGGACGGGGGTAGTGACACGAAACAATTCGGTGGTCCAGTTAGGTAAATAACCTTTGTCAAAAGTACGTTTGGTTTTTCCGATGCGAACCCAATCTCCCGTCTTTAACTCCAACAAGGGTGTCTTTTTCTTTTGGTCTGCTGGGGTGAACCAAATAATTTATCAAACACAGACACTTCGTTTTCAGGGCTGACCTCTTCGGGGGCACATCCAATGCTACGATGGTACGATTGATTGTACGCTTTGACCAAACGAGGTAACACGTCGATGTACTTGAGAGTATGTTGATGTGTAAAATATTTCCACATACGTTCTTTCAAAGTTCTTTGAAAACGTTCCACGATACTGGCTTTGGTTTCAGGATTTTCGGTAGTAAAAAAATGAATGTGTCTTTGTTTCAATTCTTTTTGAAAAGCTTGGTTTAGAAATTCGGTGCCTTTGTCAGTTTGCCATCATAAAGTTTGGCGTCCACTTTGTTTCAAGACCAATTTTAAAGCTCGTACCAATTCGGTACTGCTTTTAGAAGTCAAAGGCATGACCCAAGCAAATTTGGAAAACACGTCGATGACACAAAACAAATATTTGTGACCACGATTGTAAGTGGCTAAATGAGAGACGTCGGCTAAATCGGCTTGCCATTGATGATCGATCCCTTCCACTTGAGTGGTACTTCTAGAAAATTTACGTCGAATGGGTTTGTGTAACGTGTACGTCGATTGTTCTTGTAACCATCGTCGTACTTCGGGTAAACGTACACTTTTCAATTGACTTTTAGCAGCTCGATATAATTTTTGAACTCCTCCGTAACCAGCAGCATGACCAGGATTGTAATAAATGGTGGCTAACAGTTTCTCCATGATGATGATTTCCTCAAGAATAAGTTAACCAAGTCCCAATGCTCTTTTCTTCGTGAGGTATCTTTTTGGATTGTTGTTTACGTGTCCGACGTGCTACTGGGGTAAAGGGAGTTTGAACAGGGGTCATCGGTTCTGTTTTGACTTCTTTCTTCACTTCTTTCTTTTTCTCTTCTGAGGGTAAAGGGGTAGACCTCTTCTTTTTCATCCAATCCGGTGTGGCTAACTTTTTTATTTTTTTTAGAGGTGGAGTTAGTAAAAACTCTTCTTCTTCTTCTTCTTTGACGGCCATCCCTGTACCGGTGTCTGTTTTAGGTTCGCTTTTCATCAGAGCCTTAAAATCTCTCAGAGTGGGTGGAGCTGTTTCGTCGACTGCTTTTTGGCGAAAGAGTTGTAGACGTTGTAAAAGTTGACCGTACCGTTGGGATTTTTCTGTTTGGACACATCGTTACGTTCCATCAGGGATTGTATTTCTTGTTGTAACTGAGACATTTCGTTAAGATTAGGATTGGGTGGTAAATGAGGTATCCGTTGTTCGTTCCAACGATGAAATTCCATCCATCGTTTGTAAGGTACTAATGTCAGTTTTCGTCCTTCCATTTCATCCAAAGGTACCAAAAAGGTGTGGTCTTTTCAGAGAAGGGTGGTCCTTTTTATCTTCTTTTTTAGGGGGGTTATCGCATGACCCCTCCTAAAAGTGGTCCAGCAATCGTTCCTAACAAAGGAGCGGCTATTTTTAACAACGGTCCTATCAACATAGGTAGAAATCCTCCTCGTTGTACCAACATTTTTTTCTTTTGTTGAAGAGGTATTTTCTTTTTCACCATTTGACGAAGAACGTTCCGATGTTTCCCTAATTTTTGTTTCTGTATCTTGGACAAAGGTACCGTTCCTTTCAACACGTTCAAACAACATTCACACACGGTATCGATGATTTCTTTAGGAGCTGTTTGAATGAGTTGTTTTCGCATGGGAGGATTGGATTTGGTCAAGACAGACAAGACATCCCAATGTTTGGCTAGACGAGGGGGAAGTCGTCCTTTTTTGGTTTTCTTCTTTTTTTGGTGGTGTGCACGTTTGGGAGCCATCTTTAGAGGTGAGGAGGAAGTAAGTCTGAAGTCTTTGGCATTTCACCCTTCTATTTTATACTGGAATACGTCTCCACTGATTGTCTGCACGACGTACCAACTTCACGACAGGTCTCACTCGACGTTGAGGTGTTTTCAATGGACTAAATCGTCTCAATTCATCTTTGGATAAATCCACTAAACTTTGTAAGATGCCAGTTCTTTCTTGGACTTTGGTTTTAGGGGATGGTACTTTGTTGGTGGCTGCTGCCATGGCTAAATCAGCTGAAGTCGACGGTCCCGACGGGGTGACTTTCGAAATAGGTTTCCATTTTTGCATCAAATTAGGAAACACGGATCTTAAGTCTGGTTTGACAGGCATCATGGTAAAAGAGGGTGAAGAAGAAGACAAAGAGGAAGAGGAGGTGGACGCAAAAGAAGACCTCGTCATCATTGGGGACTGTGATGGTGGTGATGGTAAGGATGGTGGTGTTTTGCGGGTGTACGTTTGCGTCCTGGCTGCAGTACCTCTTTTACGTCGGGTGTTAGTGGTGGTGGTGGTAGGTGTGGTTTTCTTCTTCTTCTGGGCACGACTTTTCTTTTTCTGAGGGCTGCCTTTCTTCTTTTTCTTGGGGCTGGTTTTCTTCTTTGGACTTTTCTTCTTCTTTTTAGGTGATTTGGGTTTGGCATCATTAGGATCCCATTTCAAAAGGGAACGAATCATAACCCCTCCTAAAGAACCACTTCCACCAGGAGTTAAAATGATTTGTTTTTTAGTCCGTGAATCGATTCTAGGATCAGCCAGTTGTGACAATGCCGATTTATGTCTTTGAAAAAAACGTTGAGTTTGATGAGGTATGTGAATGATGCCTTGTAGTAATTGACGTGCCGTCAAAGTAAACCATCGTAACACTTCTTTAAGACTCGCTTCTAACAAATGAGCACGGACTTGTGCATTTTTTTCACGACTGATGCCATACAAGGCACGAATCAATTTAGCCGAAGGATGAGATTGAAAGGAAGTCATCTTCTCTCAAAAAGAGTGTGAGACAGAAATGACGTAGTGACTGTTTTTATAGTTTTTTTTAAAAAATGGGCTGAACAGGACGTGTAAATGACAGGACCCCCTTCTTGACCCCAAGGGTGAAACAATTGGGCACGAAATCTCAAATAGTCAGGAGTGGTCGGTTTTAAGTCAATGAGTAAATACTCGTGAGGGGTTTGAGTGGCATCGTCGTACGCATAATTGAGCCAAGGAGCCCCTAACTGTTTGGCTAACACTTGCACTTGAGATTTGTCTCTGGGGCTTTTAAACAAGACCACGTAATGAGCATTCAAACTAATGGTTCGATGGGCTTTACTTTGTTGAAATAAATTTTGTGTAATGTAGACAATACTAGCATTACGATGGTGTCCTTTTCGTGTAAACCAAAGTTTAATTTCTTCTTCGTCTTCTCCTAACATGTCATCAAAAATAACTAAATGAGTTTGACTCACGTCAGATACGATTCCATCGTCTTCGTGAGGAATACCATCCACAAATGAAATGGTTTCTCCTTGACTTTCTTTCAATAACGTGTAAGACGGTTGCCACTCTTTGTAACACCACACGATACGTTGAGGTGGACGATCAAACAAATCAGTTTTGTGTTCGATCAATCGTTTGACAAATTCGGTTTTCCCTGAACCACTCGGTCCAGCAATCAACATGTTAAATGGATGGCGCAGATACAAAGCATTCCAACTTTGACGATCTAACTTTTCGTCAATCACTTTGACTACATAGGAGGAGGTAGACGAGGCAGAAGAAGAGGAGGATGTAGCCATGATTGAGGTAAGAAGATTTTTGAGAAGAAGACAAAAGACCCAAGGCATTTTATACATTTTCATGCACGTTTATTTTTTTAAAAAAAAAAACAACCAACCAACAAAAACATATTTTACAAGTCATTAACACCACGAGTGATAAAATAGCAAAGCAAAATTAGCAGGTACACAATGAAGGCTCCTACTGAAACAATCAAACTGTCATATAAACACGTCAATGTACAACAATAATTTCGTGTCCTAGTCATGAAAGACACTGCATGGGGTGGTGGTGGTATTCTTCTGCTCGTCTTTGTTTTTGAATTCTCTGACGGCAGCGGTGGTGGTAAAGAAGGGTGGTGTTCCTCAAGAGGCATTGGAACCACAGTGGTGGTGTCAGGTTCTTCTTCTTTTTCTTCTTTTAGGGTTTCCCATGGAGGTTCCCATTTTTTCACTTTTAGACCCTTATGGACAAGTGGCCAAATCTTTGCTGAACTGGGCCACTTCTTGTAACCAATATTGGAAACCAAGGTTTCTCCAGGGTCGTACATCTTTCCAATGGAAAAGGTGTTGGTGTAACTCACTAGCAAAACACACTTCTTGAAATGTTTTATACACAGATAAAGTGTGACGAATGTCTTCTTCACATGGAAGTGCGTCACTAATTTTCATCACCACTCTCAACGCTTTACGTACAATGTTTCTTTCTTGGACTGATAAAATCAAGTTTTTATAGTCTTCTTCTTCTACTAAGTCCGAAAAAGAACACAGGGTCATATTGTTTTTTGGAACTCAACAATTGAGTCCAAAACAACCACGGATCGTACAAAAGAATCCAAGGCAAACACTTGTCCTCAAAAATATTCCACAATGAATGTCCTGGAAAACGAATTCCAAGATAAGTAGTCACTAAGACACACACCACATAACGTCCAAAATTCAATGGAAACAGTTCTTGTATCACTTTTTTATAATCCTCTAAGGTCTGAACATGATCTGTGATTTCCTTCCACGGAATCCGTTTCAGAAGTGGCGTGTAGAGTTCAGGCATACCCCCTCTTTTATAGCCAGGCTGTCCAATAATAGACACTTGGCATGTACCGATAAAGCATCAAGGCTCATGTTTGACTTTCCTTCCACGGAATCCGTTTCACGAGTGACGTGAACAGTACAGTCGTGCCGCCTCTTTATAGGGGTCGATGGCTAAGGTAGGTATCTTGGGTGGCATGTTTTTATAGCCAGGCTCCCAAGGTTGGTACCTTTTGAGGCAGTCTCCTTCAGGATAGTAGTAGCGATAGACGTTTCCCATGACCATTCTTCTATGCCCTTGAAAGAGGGTATAGTGTAAAAATCGAGAAATGACTTTGAGTTTACGTTTCACCTGGATTTTGACAAACTCTTGGTAAATCTTTTCTCGCACATTCAAAGGCATGCCCCAAATGTACTTGGGTAAAGTTTCCGATTTGGAAAGAAGTAACTCTCTTTTGTATTCTTCACGATACTGGTGATAGTCGTTGTTCAGAATCAAATTTCTGATGCGACGAAAGTAGCCATAGTATTGAAATCGAGGAATCACTTGAAGTTTACGTTTCACTTGAATCTGAACCAACTCATCGTAAATCCGTTTTCGTAACTTCAAAGGTAATCCACCAATACGCTCTTCTAAGGTAGGAGGTATATACTGAAAAATATGTTCTCGCAACTCTAAGGGTAAACCAGTAATGTAATCTTCTAAAGAAGAAGTATTCTCCTTCTCCGCCATGGAATTTTTTTACTTCTTCTTTTGTTGGGTATCTGGCTCATCGTACCAGTACTGTTCTAAAGCCACTAAAGGTAAGAAGTGACAGTGCGGAGACCATCTGGCATGTTCAATGTAAGCTGAGTCGGTAGGCTCCCAATGGTGAAGTTCCACACCACAACTAAAACATTGAACTTTATCTCCTTCTCCCGTGTATTTAAATCCAGATCTAGCTAAACCTTCCGGTTTAGGTCCTTCTAGATATTTTGGCCACTTGTCTTTGAATGACTCGAGTCGACTTTCATACTTGGAATAACCAAGTAAACTCACAGGTATTCTGATATGCGACTAGGGACCCACATTCACCTTGTTGTCATTAACGTCAATACCAGTTCCTTTAGTATTTCCAGTAAAACATAAAGGGCGTACTGCCTCTTTAGAGGGTGGTCGATAAGTGGTGGTGATGTGACAAGCTACGGAATCCTTTTGAACGTGTGAATCGGGAATACCAAACCGTACAGAATCCGTTTCATTGCATGGTTCTGCATCACACTCCAAGTCGTGGTGATTCATCTTTTTTTTTCTTCTTCTTGCTTCTTGGTTAACGTTGAAAGTGAGAATGAAGGGTTAGGCTTGGAAGGGGTTCCTTTTTTATACCTGTCGACTGTACCATCCGAAAAGTATTGTAATGTGATCGGTGGAAACGCTAAAGAAAGGTAAGCACAGTTTGGTGACCATCTGGTATGTTCCAGGAGAGCGGATTTCTTACAATCCATACGAATAGTGACACCACAACTAAAACACTGAACTTGTGTTCCTTGTCCAAAGTAAACAAAGCCTGCTCTGGCTAAAGCGTAGGAAGTACGTAATCCATTGTTCCTAATTTTGTTTGTGCTCCATCGATGAGGACAATAACAATAGTCAGGCATGTATTTTGGCCAATTTTTGAACGTCTTCAAACGACTGCCACACTCACCATAGTCAGGCAAAACCCATGTTGTTGAAGTCATCTCTTTTGGTGTTGTCTTATTGTAATGTGATCCGTGGAAACGCTAAAGAAAGGTAATCACAGTTTGGTGACCATCTAGTATGTTCCACGATAGCTGAATCTTTAGGACTCATGCGAATGCTTGCACCACAACTAAAACATTTCACTAAACTTCCCTGTTCAAAGTAGACAAATCCTGCTCCGGCTAAAGAGATGGCTGTGGGTAATCGATCCCTCTTAGGCCATTTTTTAAACGTCTTCAATCGACTGGTACAATCAGCATAGTCAGGCAAAGCCCATGTTGTTGAAGACATTTTTTCTGTTTTTTTCAAGAGGGTTTCCTTTTTTTATACTTCTCCAAATCGGCGTGTCCGTAAGGTAAAGTCGTGTGATCTGGAAGTCTCACTCTTTTTTGGTACACGATGCGATACACTTTTTGAACAGGTCGAGTCACGATTTGATGATTAGGTAGGCGTACAATCTTGTGAGGTTCTAACGTGGCTACTTGAAAATCTTTCACTTGTCCAGACAGTAAAGCATTTTTTAAAACCTCAAAGTTTACGACTTGGTTAGTTCGATAGTTCAGAGTCAACCCTTTGACTTTACAGGAGGTGTGAAGTTGACCTTGAGGGTCTCGGTATCGGTACCCATAATTTTTAGGACCACCGCTAGCAAAACTCAAAATGGTATCTTGAGGGTGCTCGTCTGTCCAGGCTCCTAAACGATCTCCTTGAATGGTAGGGTGGGGGCGACCGGGGCGATGAATGTAAATGCAACTGTCAGTACCAAAATACAAGACACGATCTCCCAAGACTTCTAACGCTTCGTCATACAATTTCAAACGAGCATGAGCAGTCACGTAGGCGGCAATGACTACGTTGCTAAAGTCGTCAGGTTTGACAAACTTGGGTTCTTCTTCGAAATTGACTATCATCAAATCCTCACGGTTGATTTCGACGTGCTTGACTAAAATACTTTTGTCGTCCACCAGTTTAAAGTAACGATAAGGATCGTCCACGTATTCCGTTTTGGGTAAGATCGTAAGTTGAGCCATTTTTCCCCACAAACAATTCAACATCATTTTGGCAAACGATCTTTTTCCTTCATTTTTTTCTACGTCTTATAAAGTGATGCCTTCGATGTCACGGTATTCTTCTTTGAATCGGACTTGGTCTTCGGGAGTCTGACACCACGAAGGATAACCACTAGCTTCTTGTTTCAGTTTGAGAAATTGGTTCACGTACCCCTAAAAAATGCCTGGATGATGGGTAGCGTCGTCATTTTGGTATTGGGCTGTAGTTGGAAAGTGCCAAATTTCATACACGTTCAATAAACGGTATCCACGATCCAGAGCCCGAAACAATTCGGCACTGACCCGCGTTCCTATCAACGACCGTTCTTCCTCCGTGTGGCGACAGGGATGATCTTGGTTGCACGTTTCGGCACACGTCCTACATAAAGGAAACATCAGTTTTCCTTGACAATGGTAAGGTAAGATAGGATGAAACAAGTTTGTTGGAGGTAAAACTTTACATTTGATTAATCCTTCGTATTGACGAATGTGTTCCACGTCAATATGTTCTGTTAAAATTTCAGGGTGCCCAGTGGGAAAACGAGCATATTTGCACACCCAAGGATACAAAGAACACACGTCGATGTATTTGATTTCTTCTCCTTGGGATTCATTCACGTCGTACAGCAAACGAGTGGCATTGGTTCGTCCTCCAAATAAACTGTGGCGCGGATCTAAAGGTTCGATGTCGGCCACGTCGTAACTTTGAGTAATGGTTTTAAATTCAGGATCAGTTTTCAAACGTCGATCGTATTCGTGCTCCCACATTTCTATCACTTCGTAACCTTGACTTTCTAACTGGAGTCGTCGTTGACAAATCTGTTCGTATAACTGATCCATGTTAGAATCTGAATAAGGGCTTTTCATGTCTCGGTTAGGATAACAAGTAGGGCATCCGTGAAACAAACAACCCTGAAACTCGTACACTATGTGCGGGTTTTCTAAATCCCAACCATCCACGGAATAACCTCCAATCTTTTTTTCTCCTCCTCCGTTTCTAGCATGTTGTATCCATTTGTCTTCTTTTTGACATAAGTAATGAAGCCAACGTAAAGCTTTGACCGAATATTGACGACTAGCAAAGGCACACGTGTTGGAGTCGATGATGGCCAGTTGGTTCTCAGGCATGAAATTTTGTCTGTAGACTAAGGAACAGGCTTTAGGTAAGGTGGCTGCATCTTTCAAAGGATCGACCTCCCCATGATCGAGAAATAACTCTCGAAATTTTCCACAACAACGTCTTAAAATATCTACATCCGATCGACAATATTTGAGCATCTCTTCTTGAAAGTCAAAGAGATCGTTCTGGTGAGCACGGTACCAAGCGTGAAAAGCTTCTCGCTGTTCGGGGCGCATTCCGTCGGGGTCGTAATCATGAAGGTCAGGTAAATGAGATAGGACGGCCTGTTGATTAGCTTCCGTGTTAAAGAAGTGAGGAAAGTAACCTTTAGCCATTTCTGTCATGCCGAACGTTTTTGGCATGCGACTCAAAGGCATGGCTAAATAACTCATTGAATCTTTAAATTGGACTTGTCCTACCTTAATGTAGATAAGCTTTTTTCCGTTCATGGTGACTACAGGACGTTCGGTTCCATGGTTCAAATAATAATTAAGTAAAAACTGTCCATCGTATCCCGAAAAATTGTGAGCTATGACGGTGGCATACCGATGACAACTTCCGTAACGTTGAATGTCTTCTTCGCTCCAACTGTCGTGGGTGGTAGGGTCTAAAACCCATTCAGCAAACTCAGACAAAGTGTTCACTCCACGAAAGATTTTTTCACGTCCTCCTGGAATACGACTACAATTAGGACAGTGAAAATGAATCGATTCTTGAATGCACTGATCACAAGCCCGATGTGCTACACAAATATTTGGAATGTGAGTGCCTGTTTCTTGCATACATTCAAAATCAAAAAAGATGAAATCTACTTGTTTCTTGTTTTTCTTTATTTCTTTCTTCTCTGTCTTGTCAAACTTTTGAATAAAACATCGATGATCAAAATCGACGATCTGATGACAAATAGAACATTTTTTCTTGCCAGCACAAACGTGTCTCTTGGAGTCATTGGTACGAATGAGTTGTCCACACGTAGAACACGATTTCAATAACTCACAAGCACATTTTTGTTGGTGTCCTTGGGTCTTGCGATGCTGCTGGTAGCTAGAAGGACTGACAAAACGGCGTCGACAGGTTTCACAATAAACGTGATGTTGTTCAGGAAGGCATGCTGTGTCGGCTAAACAATCCCGACATCTTGCTCCACAACGAATGTGTTTCTCCCGACTATTACACCCTTTGTTACATTTCTCACAGTAGTGAGAGTATCCCAAAAATCCAGTAATACTGGTAATGGTATCAAAATGTTCTTGATGGTGATAAAGATGAATGTATTTTCCCTCAGGAAAATCAGGGCCTCGAAACAGTAGAGCTCCACGCACTTCTTGAGGGTGTACTTTTAACGTATAGTGAGGAGCCAAAACATCTTGAAGTTGCTGAATTTGAGAAATGCCACACACGGTCTCTTTAGGGATCCCTGCTTGTTTCAACAAGAGTTCTGCCTCATTTCGTTGTTGGGGTCTTTGTGATCGTCGAATGTTCATCCAGGCTTTTTTCCATTCTTTGCTCTCGTTCTTGTTAGCATAGGTGCGGCCCACCACGATAGCTCGAGCTAAGCACATTTGGTCTTGAGTATTGTTAATTTGGACGACACTGTGTTTGGTAGTACGAAGATCGTCCACCAATAACGGTTTTCTGCTTCGTCCACTTCCTCGAGGTGGAGAAACGTGTGTCATGTAAAGGGTCGCCTTTCCATCGGTGATGGTAAACTTGTCATTGGATTGTTGCACATATTCTATTTTGGAAATGACTTTGTCTGGCGTTAATTCTGCCGGGGTGCTAAACTCAATCCAAACGGGACTCTTCAAGTTGTCATGATGGATGGCCAGTCTCAAGCGATCCTCTTCTTTGGCTCCACATTGCCGTTTCAAGTTGATTAAGACAGATTCCCACAAATCGCTAATGAACCCTGCCGCTTTCTCGGGAGGTACTTTGGACTTGAAGTCTTTGAAGTGTACTGTGTGAGTATACGCCGTGGTCCTAAATTTTCGAGAAGTTATTTTTTGAGTCTCTCGAATCCTATAGTAATTTTCAGGAGCCACGGTAGGACTTTCTTGGTCAGGGGTTCTGGTGTTGGTAGTGGTTTTTGTTTTGGGTGGTGGTGGTTTGGAAGTTTAGGTTTCAGGTTCACTCATCTCGTCTTCAAAGTCACTGGCATGGACTTGAGCTAGTAGTTCGTCTAAGGGTGTTTCAGGGGGCACGGAATACCTTCGTCGCCGTGGCCTCTTGGTTTGTTCTTGTTCTTCTTCTGGTTTCTCATGGTTTGGGCGTGATCTTTTCATCTTGAAATCTGATTTGAAACTGATTCAGTTTTCACCCAGGTACCTTTATATAGAGAGAGAAGAGTATATAAAGAGAGAGCTTCTTACCTTCAGAATCAGTCTTTGGTGATTGAACTTTCAAGCTGTAAAGATGGAAGAGTCAAAAAGACAGATTGCTTTTTTGGTGAGAGATTTGCAGACAGTCATTAGAAAGTATACTACGAACAGTAAGAGTAAGGACTACTCCTCTGTCTCTAGAGATAAAAGTGAAGATACTTGTTACATCTGTCAAGAGAAAGGACATTGGGCTCCAGAATGCCCACAACGTCAACAGCAAAAGAGAGATAAAGGGAAAGATATCTGTTATCATTGAAAAGGACCAGGACATTGGTCTTCGGAATGCCCTCAGAAGAAAGAAAAAGAAGAAGAAGAAGAAGAGGAGAGGGAGGAAGCTGATTCAAAAACAACAAACCTAGAAGAAGAAGAAGAACATATCATCAAGAAAAGTAAGAAGAGAGTAAGAAGAATGGAAGACAGTGAGAATGAAGAAGAAGAAAAAATGGAAGATATGATTCCTGTGACGATTAGGATTCCTATGAAGAAGAAATTTAAGAAACACAAGAGAGATAGTGAGAATGAAAAAGAAAAGGAAACTATGACTCCTGTGACGCATTTCAAGCCACACAAGAATTTCAGAAAGTGAACTTTGTTTTTTGTGGTTTTTTTGGTGTTATATGTTATATTGCTGAATTATTTTGTAACAAAAATGGATGAATATACCAGACTGGAGTATAAAAAGTAAGTGGTTTTGTGTTATTTTGTTTTAGAGTAGAGATGCACGCACGCACGCACTCACACTTTTACCATGGGATTTTTTTTTAAGTTTTAACTTGATTTTTGGCAATTTGATTTCTTTTCTAGAAATCTGGTGGTCCTTAGAAGGACCGTTGGGTTGTTTTGTTTTTTCAAAAACAAAAACTTTCAAATTAACTTCAAATGCCGTAGTCCTTTACCACGGCCCAATCCATATCCTGTTAATGCTGCTGCTACTGATGGTGTTTTGATTATGGTGGTAGTCACTGGTGGTGGTGGTGGTGGTATTGGTGACATGGGTGGTGGCATCTCACTAGCACTGGAAGGCTTAGAAGAATGTTGTTTAGCCCGTGATGGTCTTTTTCGTTTAGGTGGTTGATGAGTTAAAGAATACTTATAGACATTGGTCATCCATTTTAACTCATATAATATCTCTTCTAACAGACTTACAGTTTTTTCTTGAAGACTGATGCCTTCCTTTACTGTTTCCTTCTTCTCCTCCTCTTGTAACTGCTGCTGCTGCTGCTGTCTGATTTCTTCCTCACTTTGTTTTCTTCTCTCTTCTTATTCTTTCTGCTGTTGTTGAAGAAGAAGAAACATTTCTTCCTCTTCTCGTTGCTTTTTTACAAAATGTTCCATCTCTTCCATTTGCCTTTTTTTAAATTCATCCACCATTGGTACAGTAGTACCAGTAGTAGCAGTATTCTCAAACTCTTGATTTAGTAAATCTAAATCAAAGTCTTCCGGCCGGAAGTTCAATAATGCAGCAGCATTAATCATTGAAGGCTAACTCCAATACATTGTAGTAGTACTTGTCTTTCCAGTCTCCATGAAGGCTGTCGAAAAAAGTAATAAACCCCTACGAACGCTACGATACCTTTATACCCGAGATGACGTCACACCCCCGCTCTCTTCCCATTGGAAGAAAACCCGACCGCCTTGTAACGCGCCTTTGGATTGGTAGTTGATTTAGATCCATTTCAATCCTATCGTAAGGTATATATACTACCGCTGGTTTCATAAAGCTTCACCGGTTTTCTCCAGAACCACTCATAAAGACTAAAAAATCATGTGGGTTAGCGTGGAAGCATCGAACATTGTCTCGGGAATGCTGTTTAATCTAGCATTACCCATGTATGTAAAAGCCTCATGGGCTACCATCAAACTAACAGAATCCACCGAATGGAAAAGTCGCATCTATATAGAACGTCAAGGATGTTTAAAGAGAGTCCTTTTCTTCGGTCCAGAAATTAGAAGAAGCAGAAGAAAAAGAAGACCTAGCCGAAGATGTACATGCTAAAACTCACCAAAACAAAAAAAAAAACAAAGGCCCTTCTTAGGGCCACCCAATTTTCAAGAAAAGATTAATTTTTCCAATGGATGCCAATATCTATAGGTGTGTGTTTTATATGTTTGTATATTATTTTTTTTCTGATAGTCTACCCCTCAAATAAAAAAACCCCTTCTCCCCTTGTATGTTTTGTGTGTTTGATATAGAAAAAGGATAGTGTGGTGTGTGTTTTTTTTTTGAAAAAAAGGAGGGATGTTTTCCATCACGTCGCGCTTCTCGCATATAAAGCGGTGCCTTCCACAATTGCGCCATTCACACTTCAACTGAAATGTCAACAATAGAAAATCTACAGGAAGCCTGGGATGTAATGGTGGGAGTGGAGTCCCTGGTAGAAAGGATAGAGTGTTGTTGGAGATATCCAACCACTCTATCCTTTGTCTCCAACCAAGTGGCTGCCATAAAAAATGCCAGGAGTCTGGTCCATGATGTGATGGTGGAGGAAGCAATGAAGACCTCCTCGGTACTACCCTGTCGAGTAGGGCTTCTCAAAAAAGCCCTGGACTTACTGGCAGGGGTGGAGAATTTTCTTCACCAAGTCCAAGAAGATTTGTGGTTATATCCACCCCCCAGTGCCGTTCGACGGGAAGCGACTGCCCTTCTCACCGCCCAGATACTAGTCAGAGAAGTCATGATCAAAGAAGTGGCTACCATCAAGAAGATCTGGGCCGAGGAAAAAATGAAGAAAGACCAGACTAAAAGAGCAGAGACTTCCATCGCCTGAATTTGTCCTGGATGAAAATCCAGAACAAATTTAGGAAAATGGGACATCCTGACTGGATACCCGAAAAGAAAAAGAAAAAGAACAACAACAAATTCCACTTCCCACTCCCGGGCTTCCTCACTCAATGTTGGGGGAAATAAAAATATTCCTCCTCCAACGGTCCTTCTAAGGACCACCCTTTTTCAAGAAAGATTAATTCTATTCCCCTCCCTCCCTCCCTCCCGTTGTCCCTATAGAGACCCCCGCCATGTTAAAAAACTCCCCTTGACCCTGTAGAGTCCCACCCGCCATGTTTTTGACCCTGTAGAGACCCACCCGCCATCTTGGCTCTGTAGAGGCCAACCCGCCATCTTGGCTCTGTAGAGGCCCACCCGCCATCTTGGCTCTGTAGTGCCACCCCCTAAAATTTTGGCTCTATTTACCCCCCGTCAACTACTAGAACTTTATGCTTTGATAGCGGTCTTTAAGAACACATGAGAACCTAATTACTTAAGATAACAATAGTGGTATTAAATTTGTTAGCTCAAACGTGTGGAAAAAGAAGTCGGCAT
Organism: Margaritifera margaritifera; assembly: GCA_029931535.1. Classification (NCBI taxonomy): domain Eukaryota; kingdom Metazoa; phylum Mollusca; class Bivalvia; order Unionida; family Margaritiferidae; genus Margaritifera; species Margaritifera margaritifera. The sequence goes on along the minus strand of JAQPZY010001294.1, from coordinate 1,779,432 downwards.
TTTCTTTAAAATCTCCCCATTTAAGCCAGATGTTAGCAATGAAGAACTTAATTACTCAACTTAATTACTACAGTACGGATTAAACCTGTTTGCTCGCACATGCGTGGAAATGAATGTAGGTTTATTTTTTTTATTATTATTTTTTTATTTTTTGTTTTGTTTTCAATCGGCTGTGCAAATTTTCCCTAAACGTATGCACTGTTGGAACAGATGCCTAGCTAGAAACTCTCCAAACATGGAATGAAGTCAATTTTCTTTAAATAGGGTTCACGTATTGCAAAGTTTGGATATTGTCGGTCCTCACTCTATCGGTTTTATATTGCCGGTATCCATAAGGACCATCCCATTTATCCAATTTCTCTAGACGAACAAGGAATTTGGGGGGGGGGGATCGAACATATCTCTAGATGTAAACTCTCAAAGGAGGATTCATGTCAAAATGATTTGAGGATGACCTATTTCGGTCCGATCGTGGATTTAAGATTTGATCCCCTTACTTGCTTTTTTATGACTTCTGTGTATTTAGCCTCCTATTTCTCGAAATCAGCTCTACAAATGTTCTCTAAACTTTTCCTACTGTAGGAACAGATCTCTAACTAAAAACTGTCAAAGAGTGGTTGAAATCAAAATCCTCTAAGCAGGGGTTCAATTGGTGAAAATTCTTAATAGAATCGGTTCACTATGTACCTTCTTAGCATAACCTGGACCCATATGGACCCTCTTATTTCTCTGAATACTCTCTACGAATTTTGTCAAGACTTGTTTTTACTTGTTTTGTGTCTCGAAAATAACCCTAGAGATACACTCCCAAAGATGGGTCCATGTCAAAATCATTTAAGGAGGGGATGTTCTATATGTAGACTCGAGAGGTATCTTTATATAGCTATATCTCGCAATCGGCTGAACGAATTTTTTTGTAACTTTTCCTTCTAATGAAGCAGATTCCTAACTAGAAATTGTCAAAGAAGAGTTCAAATGAAAATACTTTAAGGAAGAGTCCACGTCATAGAAAATTTTAATATAATCGGTCATCTCTCTGTATCCAGTTTTATATAGCTGGTACCAATAAGAACACCCGTATTTCTCTGATTGAGCTAGACTAATTTTTTCGTCTCATCATATTATTGGGGTCGACGTGGACCACTAGCTATGAATGCCCTGAAGAGTGTTCAAATTTGTGGCATTTTTGGAATCGTCAATAAGTAAGCGGTAAACTATTCTTTATTGGATCAGGAATAAGGAATAAGTAATCAACTCGATGCGAAAATTTTTGAATAGGGAATAAGTAATTCTGTACTTATTTCTTTTTTAATTGGTAAATGGTTACTTAGTTTTTATTGAATTAGGAATAAGGAATAAGTAACCAAGTTGATTTCAGTTGTTTATAAATTGAATCAAGTTTAAGGTATGGATCCAATAAGAGAATGGCCATTGATCTTTAACACGAGGATCACACCCATCTTCCCTCGTGACTGATTTGTCATTGATCTTTAACACGAGGATCACACCCATCTTCCCTCGTGACTGATTTGTCATTGTGTCATTGCAAACTTGTTGACATAGAACTTAGAATGACGACATGTCCTTCCTAATCGCTTTAAAACATATTTTGTAAGGACTCAAAGAAAGAAAGAAAGAAAGAAAGAAAGTAAAAGAAAAATTATTTAAGGTGTTTTTATTGTTTTCAACTATTTTTATTAACATAGACCTGGTTGTCAATTCTTATGAATTTTCAACTATTGAAGGTATTCAATTTTCGATCATTTCTTTATTCGTTAATATTATTTAATTTTTCTAATTCTCGTTCATTTTTTAATTTTAGGCACCTCGTCTGAAGTATGGAAATTATTATTATTATTATTATAATTATTATTATTATTATTATTATTATTATTATTATTATTATTTGTTTAATGCTAATAATTATAACTAATGAAAAAAGAAGTAAAAATAGTGTTTTACTTAAAAGAAATACTCTTTTATGTATTTTACTGAGAATCAGACTGAAGGAACTAAAGGAAATGTTTAAAAAGATTGTGAATTAAACTTGAATCTTTTCCACTCTCAACGGATCAAATTTTGCAAGCTGCATTAAACTTTTCAGTGAATTTAGGAAAGTGCCTCGCTCTGATGGTGTATCAATATCATGTGTTTACTTGTTCTATTGTGTGCTTATTTCTATCTTATCATATCTGTTTGTTATGCGTATATGTTTTGTACTTTACTTGTCTTTTTTATCTTTGCATACGTTTATTTATGTTCTATTAACATACATCGTGTATGCAGTGAAGGGCAATACAATAATAATACTAATAATGACAAGGATCATGAACTCTGAATGACGTCATGACCTTCTGATCACCCTTTATACAGGTATATGTATTTTGGAACTAAATAAACTTCAAAAGTTCACAAGTTTCTTAAATTCAATGTATCGACAACACTGAAATGTAACACAACAGGTCTGTAATATAATTTATCCATTCAATGCCCTCGACCATGTACAAAACGGTATATAAATACAAATGTTCTGCAAAGAGAAAAATCAGATGTAATAAGTTGCGGCGTTTATCAACGAAAGAAGCTCAAGTTCCGAAGCAGCATCATGGAGATCTGGGATATTTTCTTGCTCTTTGGTTCTGTAGTTATTACAGTGACCAGCGTGATTACGGTGGATGGGATTTCATCAGATCCAAGAGTTTCAGATGCTTATCAAACGGCACATTTAAATCTGAAAAGTTTGGCTGAAAAATATATAAAGATAGTGAAAAAGGTCCTACTCACGCAGTTCAAGAATGCGATGCACGAATTGGACGCTTTTGAGGCTGCGATGAAAGGTATTTATTTTATTTTTTGTTTTGTCCTTTGATTTCTCTATCCTCATTAGCACCATTACTACTACTGCTACTATTACAACAACAACTACTACTACTACTACTATTACTACTAGTGCTAGTGAAATTGACCAATTCGCAACTGATTGTACAGCGAGCATTCTGGCATAAAGGCCGCGATTACTAAAAATAGAAAGTCTTAGAACAGCTGCTTCTCAAAAACCGTTCAAGAGAATCCAACCAATTTAGATAGAATGCAAATTTGGTATTAAGGTCATTCAGACTTATTCATTTGATGCCGATCCACATTCAAATATTGCACCCGTTCCTTACAAACAAACAAAAATAAAATAAAATTAAATTAAATAAACAACAACAACAAAAATAAAACTAAATTAACTTCTTATCAGCAGCTGAACATAATTTAACAATATTTGACAGAAAACCTTCTGCCATTTAGGGCTTTCATATTTGTACAAATGATATCAATCCGCCATCAAATATGCCCCCGTTATTAAAAATGGAATACCCTTAAAACGACGAAATCTTAAAAACCGCTCAAAAGAATTGGACCAATTTGAGGGAAAGCATCCTGGCTTAGGTAGCTTTAACATTTTAACAAATGTTTCCATTTTTCCCTATCAAATATGGCAGTTGCTACTAAAAATATAAAAGCCTTTAAACGGCTTCTTTTGAGAACAAACACTGAACAGAACTTTACCAAATTTGACTGAACGCAACATGGCATGTAATCCTTTCAATTTTCTTAAAAATATGCTGGACACACATAAATATAGCTGCCTTTACTAGAAAGAGAAAATATTTTAAATGACTTATCAAAAAGCGCTCAACATAATTTGACCAAATTGTACACAAAGCATCCTAGCACAAAGGCCTTTAAAGTTTAAGCAAATGATGTAAATTGGCCATTAAATTTTTCCGCTGTTACCAAATATTGAAAAACTTTAAATAACTTTAACTTGACCAACTTTTACAAATTATTCCAAATGTTGCCGTTGCGCTATCAAATATGTCCACCGTTATGAGAAGTAGAAAATCATTTACACAACTTGATTTAAAAAAAAAAGGAATAACATAATTTGACCAACTTTGACAGACAGCGTCATGGCATAGAGGCCTTTAAATCTTGAACAAATGATGACGATGTGCCATCTAGTATGGATGAAGATATAAAAATTAAAAAAATCAATAGAGAAACCTTCAAACAATTATTTTCATGGTATGTGCAATCAACATCTTGGAAGAAATTTCTACAGAAAGGGTCTGACTGATCCAGATCTTTTTGCCAATTGCTCTTGCATTTGACTATAAAACAGATATCAGCCAAGGCAAACTTGGGCTCAACTGGGCCTCTTATTTTAAAGAAAAAGACAGGAAACTTAAGTACCCTCTGTTCTCTGTTTGAAAGAAAATAGGAAGACTTTTGTGTTTCAGCCTGATTACGAACTTTTGATTAACAATAATGGCAAGAAAGGTACTTTGTTAAATCAGTTTGTATTGGCCACACTGGCTTTAATCAAAAGCTAAAATATTTGCTCACAAGTTTTGAAAACCTCCAACCATCATTGGAAAAATGTCTTAAGACAATGAATACTGCAAAAAAAAAAGCAGCTGTTTTCTTTTAAATTTTACATTTCCACTCATAATGAGTGTCAACAAATCTTGAGAACGATATCATGCTAAATGGAACCTAGTTTGTAAAACGAATATTTCGTTGCAGAATATGATTGCTTCCGAAACAGTACAGAATACACCGGAAAACGAAATTGTACCGTATCTGGGCGCACCTGTCAGGCGTGGAGCTCGAAGGTAAACTCTGCTGTCATCTTTTTGAATAAGAAAGAAAGAAAGAATTATTTGAACCTGTCCTTTCTTATTTTGTCCATCTCTATAACAAACGTGCATTTAACTTGTATGATGTGATCCGCTCTCTGTCCTTAGAGCCAGTCTCAATAATGTACTTTCTGCTTTTCGGCAATAGCTAAATTCACGGTCACCGAGCTCACAATAAAACCGTAAGAGACTTTTTGTAGTATGTCAGAGCGGGATCAAGAATACTACACAGTGGATTTTGAAAACAAAAGGGACATTTCTCTTTTTTTTATATATTAGGCTCAAAATATCTAAGGAAGAATTGAATTAAATACTTTCTACTAACCGCAATTCAGAGGCACGACGATCAATCGTGATAAGCCAAATAATGAAGTTTAGTTTTTCACATTAGCAACATGTAAAAGTGTAAAGGGTCATTTAATGGAAATCATCCTCCTAGTTCTGTTTTCTCTTAGAAGGAAAATGATTATAAAGTATTCAATCTTTTTTAATAGTGTTATGCCATAGATATAATATATATATATATATATATATATATATATATATATATATATATATATATATATATATATATATATCAATATATCATCCTGCTATACAAATAGTTAAATTATATGATGTCATCCATTGTAGTGAGACTTCTAAATTATGATTAATTTATTTCAGATTCCACACGAACACTGGTTTGACGGAAAAGCCTTTCCCAATGGTTCCATCGCCAATGTAAGTATTTGCACTAATCACTCCCATTTACTGCTTTCTACACTGCTTTGGTTATCTTACTAGGGTTACCTTCCATGCTTATATAGAATAATTGCCGTTTCTATAGCATAATTTAGATCGTCAACATTAGTTATCAGTCTAGTGTGAGACTGTATGTTTTCTTTGGCCCTTTGAAGGCATTATTTATTAATTCTGACCATGGAGGTATGTTTTTGTGTTAAATTGAAATTATTTGTATGCTATTATCTTTCTCTTCTTATTCTTTGTCTTTATTCTTTTCTAATCAAGCATAGGGACTATGTAATATCGCCCTTGCGTGCATGCGTCAATGCATGTGTGTACATGTGTGTATTGTCATGTAAATCCTTCCACACCGCTTGAAATATATATTTCAATTTGAGGTATTATATTCAGAGTGATCTGCAGATGTGTACACATGTCCAAAAGTTTGAGTTCTCCCTCTGAGGGGTTTTGCTGACTAGATCCATATAACATTGTATAATTGAAACAAAATCTGATTAATGGACTCATTTCGGTCACAAGTGGAGGGAAAGTTCGATGACCATGTATAGATATAATAAGTTACCCAGATGGCAGTTGGCACTTGGGTGGGACTGGAAGAATCTATTCACGAAAACATGGACTGATGTTTGTTGTGGCGGTGGTGTGTAGGGGTGGCGGTGGCTTGTAACCAGAATTGTGGTTCTGCTTAAATAACCATTTAGATATTTTGGTGACCATGGTTCAGCTGAATTCTAAACATAAATACTATACTTTTTCATAAATTTCTCTGCGTGAACTAAAAAAAATGTTTATTTATTTCGGAATAATTATAATAGCTCCTGATGAGGGATAGATCCAATGTAATTCATTGGGTTTAACATTTGCACAAAGTGGGAACACAGCACATTAATTACCGAATAGGATTTGCATACCCATACATCTCTCTGTCAATGATGTACTGCTACAAATGCGCGCAAAAAAAAAAAAAAAAAAAAAAAAAAAAAAAGCCAATATCTGACCAGGTGCAAAGTCATGAAAGTGTCGCAATATAATTAGCGAGATGCAGGCGTATTTTCTATTTTTACTTTACGGAAATCAAAAGACTGGGAACAAAAGCTTGTGTGAATTAGAATCTTTATAATGGGCTTTACTCTAAGAAGACTGGGGTGTATTTTTCATTTGTTAACCAGCTTTAGACTTCAATGTCTGCATTTGCGTATTCTTTCTGATCATTTTCAACACAATTGGCAATCTTCTGTTTCATTTACCGTATTATACCTTAAATTTAAACAGGCTGGAAACTACTGTCGTGACCCAGATGGAAGTGGCACACTGTGGTGTTACACCACAGATTACACAGTCAGATATGAATTGTGTGACGTACCAAGTTGTGACAAATTCCCGTAGAAACCGCAAAGTCGTTTGTTAATTATGTCAACAGATGATACATGAAATTATTAAATTTCATGATCTTAATGACGGAACACAAAAACACTTTTCTCAAAGCACAGGAAGATTGTAGAATCTGATGCATGAATGTCATTTCTCATACTAAGCCAAATAAAAAAGTTCAGACAATACATTTATTTTCTTGTTTTCTTTATTAACATTATTATTATTATTATTGTTAACCGTTGACATCAAACAGATTTTGAAAATGTTTTGTAAGACCTTCTAACTGCAAATTCCCCTTCAAAATGTCAGCGAAAAATGAGTGTACTAATGCTTATGTTTTTTACATGTTGTCAATACCGGTGATGATGTGGTCGATGCCGACGCCGTGCCTGTATGAAAGATCCCTGATCTTTGGTCCAATTATTCACAAGTAACTCCAACAGAGTAACTTAGATGACTGTCATGGTTTCAAGGTTTCATCTGATTCATCCGATTTTCATTTAAGAAGACCACCTGTATGTCTGTCAGAGGAAATTCCATCCTGATATAACAAACTGTTCATAAATGAGAGATAGTTTCGAGGATAGCCGTTTTGATAAATTAAAACTGCAAACTATTCTATTTGATAATACGAATACTGAATATAGTGTATTGGTGAAAACCTAAAAACATACAAACAGACGGTTAAGAAAATGATAATGATAGCAAGAAATTAAAGACGGTCTGTCCTGGAATGGTATAATGTAGATACAAATATGTATTTCAATGAGAAATAAGATATCGATAATGATAACAAAATTTGTACTGTGTCATGTTCTTGTGATATTTGTAACATGGGTCATCTCAAGAGTAAAACCATTATTTAGCGATGATGTAACCTCACCACATGTTTATGATTTCCTTGTACATTTCATTAATACTAATTGAAAGTGAAATTTAAATCGTAAGTTATTTCATTCCAATTGTAATTACTATGTTTAGCAAGTAGTCGCATTTATGGAGTTTTAAAGTTAGTTCATGCCTGAGAGGTAATATACCATATGCGTATCTATTTAATTACATTGGTGCTTCTACAAACTGTAAAATGGAAAAATGTAGAAAGTCACAAGCTGTAATTCTAAATATCAGTGCTCCCAAACCAGGACAGTCTTATGATTAGGGCCTGTCTACATCTTACATACCTTTCCTCCAACCTCACTCATGCTTCTCATCTGAGAGCTTCTCGCTCTTGATGCCGGTTGATTGTTTCAGACTATACATACACACAGTAGACTTTTGCATCAGGTAAGTGTTTCTTTAAAAACCATTTTCCATTGAGGGGAAGAAACCCTTGCTTTAGCAATGAATATATGCACAGATTTCAGGAAAATTCATATAAAAAAAATCATAGTTTTCGATCTACCATGTATGATAGTTTTCTAGAAAACTGTATCTTGGATATTTTTTCGAGTTACTGTATTCTCTGCGACACAACATATTCTCTCCAAATATGTTTCTACATTTGTTTTGTTTGTTGTTGTTTTTTTGTTTTTTTTTTGTTTGGTTTTTTTTTTTTTTTTTTGTTTGTTTGTTTGTTTGTTTTGTTGTTTTTTTTTAATTAAAAAATAACTTTTTTATTTGTAAGCTGATAGAAAAAAGTCAGTTACAAACTTCGTTCAGGACGAGCAACGCCTACTGCTAATACAAATTACATCTTTACAGAATGTTTACTTATTTTCGCTGGTCAGAGAAAAGTTTGCAATGGCAATTTCCATGACAAATATGTCTGCACACCATGCCCTATACTTACGTCATGAATATATGAATATTAAGTATTCTTGTATATTGATTACATTCATTTAAGTTGTAATGAAATTGCATGCGAAAACACAATCTTATCAAACTAAACTGAAAGAACAAACAAACCAAAACACGCGCACGTTCCCTATTATTAATCAGCATGGTTCAATTTAAAGATTAAAGTAGTAGCTGCCATCAACATCTTCAATCATCAGATGGGTCAGGGCCTAAATGTCCAGCCCAAGATCAAAGCATTAAGATGTGTGACCTTGACCCCAAGATCAAAAGGCTGAGCGAGCATGTCTCAATGAATTGTCTTTGCTTCATAATCATTGAGTCAAGTATGAAAAAAATCTGTCATATGGTTTAGGAAATGAATGCAAAATATTTTTTTCAAAAAAAATAAAAATTCAATCAAAACTTTTTTTCATAGTGCTAGCAAACGTGTTTGTAGAATAAATGGTCTTAGATTCATATCGTGTATGATAAAAATCTATCAAGTGGTTTAGGAAATATAGTCAAATGAAAAAAAATCAATAAAAAATAACCGAAACATTAACACAAAATTTCTATGACTGTGACCTTGAACGTAGAATGAATTATCTTAGCGTCATAATAATTTATGCCAAGTATGATGATAATCTATCACGGGATTTTGGAAATATACGCAAATGAAAATCTTAAACCAAAACCTCAACAAAATCTTGACTACGTCATCACCACCGCTGGAAAGTCACTGTTATGTCACAGTTCTCGCTAATTTAGGCTCGGCAAACATTCCTCCTTTTGCAGTAAATGGTCTGTTTTGAAGTCCATGGAAGGGAGAAAGAGACAAAATGATAAATGTAAAGCATTGTCAACTAATGAAGCAAATGACATCTGCAACATCAAGTCAGTAAAGTACTAAAATTCAAATAATTTTAATGCACGATTATGCAAATCTCAGGTACAAGTAGTACTACTTCAGTTAATTAATCACTCATAAAAAGAGTAAATAAAATAATGCCCAGAAATGACAATTTGGGCTTTTCTTTATGTGCTTTTTTTCTTGTTTGCATCTTCCACTTACTTATGAAAAGTGTTATCCATTTATATATCCATTTATATTTATCCTTTCTGCGTAACTGGACGTTATAGTCCAATTGACCAAAAACATAACTAATTAGTTATAACTAACGTGAATGGCTACTTTTGTAGAGTCTTACAGTGAAGTTACTCAAGAGTAAGTCCATCAAATATTTTCTGAACGAAGTTGGTTTTGCCTGTATCAGAACCTATTCATCTCAAAATTTGATAAACGCGTTAAATTTTACAACTAACGCGTTAAAACATGATTCTAAAGCGATAAACATAGTACTTCTAACGCGTTATCCGTTAATTTCAACGCGTTAGGATAAAAAATTTTGAATAAGAGATTAGAATCAATTTGAAGGCATTAATTGCAATATGTAACGCGTTAGAAACTGACGCGATTGAGATGGAAGTTCTATCCAATCAGAATGGATTCTTTTTTACATGCGATCGTTGATGCTAGGAATCTACAATCATATAAATGTCTATCGTGTTTGAAATAATTTGTAACGTGTTAGAAGTATATTTTTACGCGTTACAAGCATGTTGTAACGTGTTAGTTGCAAAATCTAACGCGTGTGATATGGTAAACTGATGCATAATATCTGGTCATATAGATTGTTATTAATTTAAATATAGATATTGTTACAAACATTCCAAAAAGACACCGATGAGAAAAGCACAAGATGTGGCTGGTTAAATAAAGTGCAGACTTATTTTAGTGTCTCAAAAACCTATGTTTAGGTGAGATTAGTGGCTTGTCGGCTATGTTGAAAGTTGAGTGTGTGCACCGCAGGAATACCGGCTAAGAAGATAATAGCTTTATTGCACCGTCGAATGAACGTTACTCAACCATCATTCAAAATTAACACCCGTCATTCTTGTAATTTACACCTAACAACTATTTTACTTCCTTGTTTTACGATAGTTAAAATGTCCATGTCCGAAACGAAGTGTCATTTTGTGAATGAAAACTAGTCATTTTTCTATTTGATTTTCTGATCTTAAAGTCTTGTATTGTTATTTGCATTATCGTCTCGATTATTCTCATTTGTTTCTGTATTCATCTATTTCATAATTTTCTTATTGTATCTCTTCTTTATGGCAAGCCAAATTAATATTTGTTTCAAAACTAGATATCTCGTAAACTAAATAAGATATCTTAAAAGCTGTGTGAGATAAATCATAACATTTATGAGATATCTGAATTACTTCTGTTTATAAGATATCGTATTCGATGTATAAGATATGTTATAATCTCTTTGAGATATCTTATCTTATAAAGTATATAAGGTATGCTACAAATTGTATACGATATTCCATAAAATAAATAAGATATCTTATTTACAGAGTTAAGTCAGATATCTCATAAATTTTATAAGATATCTCATAAACATTAGAAGATATACATTATCCCCTATCTTATTAAATGTAATAAGATATCTGAATGAAAATTGTGTATAAGATATCTTCTAATTGTGTATAAGATATCTTCTAATTGTGTATAAGGTATCTTCTAATTGTGTATAAGATATCTTCTAATGTATGTAATAATCGTATTTAATATCTCTTATAAAGTTGGAAAGGATATCTTATAAAGCTGTTGAGATATTTTATATAATGTATACAATATCCCCTATCTTATAAAATGTAATAAGATATCTGAATGAACATTTTGTATAAGATAAGGTATATAACAATTTTATAAGGTATTTAAGATCTCTTATAAAGTTCAAATGGATATCTTATAAAGTTTTTGAGATATCTTATATAATTTATACGATATCTTTTGCAGTGAAACATTTTATCGGATATCTGGTAAAAAAAATATGAGATATCAGTGAATGGCTATTGACAGTTCCAGTGCGTGCTCATTGTATAAAATGTTACCAAAAAAATAAAATAAAATAAATAAATAAATAAAAATAACAATTAATAGGCTGGTACGCAAAAAGCCCCTTTCATAAATTCTCAAGCTTCGATTTATTTTTCCAATTGTTCCAGTGCGAAATTACACAACACTGAAATGACAGAATCAAAAAAGCTAAAAAGCTTGAATAAAAAAATGATTGACTGATTAATCAAAATGCCAGATTGGTCCATAGGCCTCTACTCTGTACCTCCCTCCCTCACATCTTCCCCCCTCTGTCTCGCTCATTATGTGCATCTGACAGTGCTGGCACACTTATAAATTAAAATTAGTCAGATATTTCTCGTCCCTGCGCAAACCAAATAAAATAAACAAGTATTGACTGATTAATTCCAATGCCAGCTCTTCCACTATGTACCTACTGTCGTCACTTTGTGTGTTAATATATAGTAGCAATTACAGATTATGTCTATGCATGAGGAGTTCCAGACATTTAAACTATTTGGCAAGAAGAGTTTCAGACACTGTTGAGATTAAATCTGGATGTGAGGAGTTTCAGACAATTAAACTGTTGAGATTAAGTGTGCATGATGAGTTTCAGACAAACTGTTGAGATTAAGCCCATGCATGAGGAATTTCAGACAATTAAACTGTTGAGATTAAGTCTGTGATGAGGAGTTTCAGACAATTAAACTATTGAAATTAAGTCTGTGCATGGGATTTTGTGATCAGGATATAATAAACCTTTCTCTGATCCATTATCACACCTGACATCCGCAGATTATCTATTGAGTCAATGCCTGCCTGATACGGTCAAAATTAAATGTGTCTTTTGAAAACACAAGGAACAAGTGGTATTTTTTAAAGATATAAATTAACGATCTTAAAACAAGTAGAGGTACATTAGGCGTTTTAAATTTTTATAGCTGGGATAAGTCAGCCCTTTTATACCCAATGACTTTAGTATTTTTTTTATTTTTATCTCGATAGGCGCATATTAGTGCATTCGCGGTTGGGTTTACAGACCAGACCAATGGAGTGTTCGAAACGTGACAAAAAATATTACATTATTATTTCGCTTAAATGCATCATACAGATTTGTTAAAGAGGCCAAAAGGATGTTGTATGATATTTCAAACACGTATCCGGAACATTGTGATAAATTAATCAACTTAGGAATTATCTTGGAAAAACAGCTATGTTTTATTCGAGAAAAATATAACAAGCAACCTGAATTTTTTTTTTTTTTGATATTGTGCAAGAAAAAAAAGTCGCTAACGTTGACTAGACCACCTAGTACAGATAACAAACGAGCGAATACTATAATGACGATGACGATGACACCGAAACATCATGTAAATATTGTAGCAGTCGCAAAGGTCACCAGTAACAAATTAATTAGAGAAATGCTTTTGATATTATAACATAGTAAAATGTCAAGACAAATGGATAATGAATAGTATTATGAGGCGCGAGAATTCCGCGATTTTTATAAACTACTTACATGTGAAAATTAATGGGAAAAACATTTTAAAAAATGAAGAACGGAAAATGCAAGACAAAATGGCTCAGTGTAAAATGACTCTTATGCAGATTTCATTCCATGAGGAGCACTGTCACCTGAAGTTATGTACACAATCCATCGAAAACATAGATGATTATATCTATGAAAACATAGATGATTATGTCTGTTAGAGAATACAATTTGTAAATATATAAGAAGTTTAATGGCATTAGGACGAAATCAATGCAAAGGTGTATGCCTTGAAAACATGCACTCTGCGGCAGAACACGCCATTACGAATACTGTAAATCACATTTGCTCGCGTTACGTGTTTTGGTCCGGGTGCTCGAACATGTCTCAAATATGGTATCTGAGAAAAGTATCGTAATCAACTTTGCCGATCATGTGGATCTCTTCACGAGTAATATCGTGCACGTATTCAAAGATCCGCCTGCGCAACAGCAATATAACATATTGCGGAAAAACCCGACACCGTTGAAGAAGAGCTCGACGATGTTGATGAAAACGAGACAGAAGTAAATGAAATAATAGCCAGGATTGAGGCAATTGCCATTTCCAAGCCCGGTAAGGTAAAAATTCTCAAACAATTTATTGACGGAATTTGCAGTTAAACAAAGATGTCCACATATATAACAGTATGCCGACTGTGATTCAACTAAAACAACTCGCGCAACAGCGTGGGATACGAATACCAAACCGTATGCGAAAAGCTGACATACTTACGCTATTAGGACTTGTAACGGAACCACAACCGGTTGCGCAACAACCGCAACAACCAGTTACCCCGGCAACAGCAACGGTACGACAACTGAGACAATTCGCGCGCGAGCGTAATATACAAATACCAAGAGGTGCAAGAAAAGCTAACATGCTTACGTTATTAGGTATCAAAGTCGAACCGCGCCAGACTGTGAGACAGCTTCGTGAAACGGCAGCACAATTCAATATTAGAATTTCTCCACGTCTCAAGCGTGCGGAAATTGCTAATATAGTCCAAGATGAACAAAACCGTCGACGCGTCGCAGCTACCATATCCGCTACGGTAGTCGAGTATGTTCATGAAGAAGATTGCCTTCGTACCGCGGCTGTTATCACCGCTGCGAATTATATACCATCACAAAAATATGTTCTACTGCGATCAGTAATAAATGTGAAAAACTATGACAATCGATGTTTGGATGCGTTATATCCCGCGCGTGACAATTTAGATCAGCCGCGACAATACCAGCAATATTTGGGTGAACTCAGTTTTGGTGACATTGAATTTCCGGTGCAGGTTACCGAAGCTACACTGAACAAGTTTGAAGAACTTAACCCCAGTATCGCTGTAACGTGTACGCTTGGGACTAAAGCTTTTATTCGCTTGAACTATCCCCACATGTACTGGGCAAAAATTCTCATGGTCGGACCGAGATTGATCTAGTGTTGATAAGGGGTATGAATGGTTCACAGTAGTTATCTAATTACGTATGGATAAAGAATCTTTCCCGATTTCTAAAAGCGACACAGCAAGTACCACGGTAAAAAGTTTCCATGCAAACGTTGTCTGGATTTATTTAGCTCCAAACGGCTGCTTGATGATCATGACTTATTGTGTTGGAATTAGTAAAAAACCTCAGCGTGTAATTATGCCAGAACCCGACAACAAGCATTTTGAAATTCACTGCGGTGCAACGAAAGATTAAACTACCATATATGATTAATGCGGACTTTGAATGTTTGAATGTTCCAGTGAACAAATACAACACAAGTTGCGGAACAAATCACATGCGGGTTTTGCTACATTGTTGTCCGATACGACGGAGCAAGGGAGCCATCAATATTGTACCGTGGTAAGGATTCGGTTGAGGTGTTTCTTAAATCGCTCGAGGTTACAGTAAAATGGATCCGCAAACAGCTCTATTCGCCCGAAGACATGATCGTGATCCGTGATAATATTGATACGTTTATCGCGGCTAACAATTGCTGGATTTGCGATGGTGCTTTTAGTTTCACTGATGCGAAAGTTCATGATCACTGTCATATCACTGGCGCGTTCAGAGCAGCCGCACATAACGCATGCAATATACAGTTGCGGATTTGTCCAAATAAAATTAAATTTCCTGAGGTGGTTCATAATGGTATGATGGCCACCTTATTATGCAGGCAATAGCCACGGCATCAAAGGCGCCAATAAGTGTAATCCCCAACAACATGGAAAAATACATGACGTTCCGACTGGGTCAGTTGCAGTTCATTGATTCGCCGCAGTTTTTGAATTCCAGCTTGGACAAGCTAGTTGGCAACCTTGCGGTGGAAAGCTTCAAAATCACCAGTCGATATGGTGCCACCGCTGACAAGTTAAAGTTGATAGCGCGACAAGGAGTGTACCCATACCAGTACATGTGTGGATGGGAAAAGTTTGATGAAACTAAGTTACCACCGACCGAGGCAATTCATTTGTCGTTGTCTCGCAAATGTATTTCCACCGACGACTACACACACGCAATCAAAGTCTGGTGCGCATTTGAATGCAAAAACCTCGGTGACTATCACGATTTGTATCTGCGTATGGATGTTTTGCTGCTCGCGGATGTCTTTGAAGCGTTTCGCGATACCGCCATGCATGAGTACAAGCTCGATCTCGCGCATTATTTTACGTCACCGGGAATGGCTTGGGATGTGCTGCTGTTGAAAACCAAGATAGAGTTGGAACTGCTCACCGATATTGACCAGCATCTGTTTATCGAGCCTGGTATTCGGGGCAGGATGAGTATGACAAAACCAAACCAAACAGTTACATCATGTATCTTTACTCCAACAATCTTTATGAATGGGCAATGATGCAGCCCCTGTATGTTGGTGGGTTTTCGTGGATTAATCCCGCGGATGAAGTTATTCAAAAACATGTACACGATCACGACAGCAAAAGCGACCACAGATACTTCTTTGAAGTTAACTTGGAATAATCAGACGAGCTTCGCCACACTCATAACGACTACCCGCTGGCACAGGAAGTTCTGTCGGTGCCCCGCGAATGGCTGTTCCCGTATCAGTGTACAATCGGGGTCGAATCCGGACGCAAGTTTACTGAATGCACCAAACTTGTTCCAAGTTTTAGGACTAAAACCAACAATGTTGTTCACGTACGGAACCTCCAGTTGAATTTACAATTGGGAATGCATGTAAGCAAAATTCATCGGGTGTTTAGATTTCGCCAACACGCTTGGATAGCTCTTTTTACCCAGATGAATACGAATCTGCTAACGAATGCCAAAAATTATTTTGAAAAAATATTCTTCCAGCTAATGAACAATTCCGTATTTGGCCAAATTATGGGAAATCTGCGGAATCGAATTCGCGTTGACCTTGTCCGTGATACCGAACAAGACAAGCTCCGAAGGCTCATCGCGGGCTCGGCATTCGAATCCCGAAAGATCTTCGATGGTGTACTCATTGCTGTACATAGTAAAAAATCTAAACTGAAGCTGACAAAGCCTATCTATGTTGGACCGTCTGTGCTTGATCTTTCAAAGCTGCTCATGTATGAGTTTTACTATGACAAAATGAAACCGTTTTACCAGGATCGTGTCAAGATGGTTTACAGAGACACCGACTCACTGCTGATGCATATAACCACCGACGATGTGTACACGGGCATAGCTGAGCTAAGTCTGAAAAACGAATTTGACAACAATGATTATCCAAAAGAGCACCCGTTGTTTAGCAACATCAACAAAAAGGTTGTAGGAAAATTCAATGACGAGTGCGCGGATGATCCTATCGAAACATACGTGGGACTGCGCCCCAAAATGTACTCGATCGTGGTCGGACCAAAGAACATCAAAAAGACGAAAGGAGTTTTCGGGGTTATTGTGAAAAATGATCGCACACACGAGATGTATATGGAATGCCTTCGCGAACGATGCGAAAACACACACATGGCCAACATTATCAGGAGTAAAGAACAACACATAGGTGTATACCGATTCACGAAGGTGAGTTTGTCTCTGCTTGATACCAAACGATAGATATTTCCCGACGGAATTACGACTTACACGTTTGGACATCATGCGATTGCTAATCCGCTAAAGATTGACGTTGGTGCGCTTGCGCACTGATGCACTAGCGTAAAATAGATCTTGGTGACAATTCCGTATTCGCGGGAACGAATTTTAATTCCTCTCGCACAAATGTTCTACTAGGAGGCTTTTCCTCCCATGGTTGGACCGCAGAGCGGACTTGCGCTTGTTCATCCACAGGCGCCAAATTATAACGTGTTGGTTGCCTTGGAAAGTCAATCCGATCAGCGATTGCAAATACATCGACGGACCACACCGGGTCAGTAGCACGACGTTGCCCACCTTCTAACTCCCCAGGAGCATACAGACACCGAACAAAATTGTTTCCGAGTGATTCTAACGGTGGTGGTTGTGAAATCATTTTGCGGGTAACGGTGACAGTCTTTTGTCAAATCGCATGATTGGGTTTTAATCCAATTGCGCGTGTGATTTTATTATTCAGCGCTATTATGACTGAACAAAGCCGTGTTACCCGCTTGCGAGATCGCTCTGCGATCCGAGATCTCATTAACAATTCTTGTGCGTACTGATGTCCCAATAACCGTTCCGCAAGTGTACGGTTATGTCGTTCCACAATTGATCACGACGTATATTAACATGTCCAACACGAACCCGCACATGGTGTTTTGTCAACAACGCAACGCAGCAATGGATCCGAGAAATTCTGTGCCCGGATCTATTTGTAATAACCGCGGCCATGTTAGTGGTCCGCGTGTGTAAATACGTTGAAGCGCAGCTGCGACGCCAGCCGAATCTTTAGGCGTCAGCGGCTCCACTTCTTTGTATCTGCTAGCGATATCTACAATAGTTAACGCGTATTTGTATGTACACCCACGTACCCGATCATGTGGAAGAAATAAATGATCAGCCTGGTGAACTTCGTTAGGTGTTTAGACATCAAACCTACAACTGGAAATATTTCTTGGCGCAGGTAAGTAAATTTGCCACAGAGCTTGTTTACCCAATAACACTCCATTGATACCATGGTTGACCGCTGCCAGGTTTGCTAACTTTTCAACAGCGGCTTCACCTCTCCAATACCCGCGCGGACTGTAGTAAATTGTCGATAATGCCCCTTTAGCAACTACACTCTTTTTATTCATGTTTGTTTATTATTTCAATATATTTTACCTCCAATAAGTGAACATTGCCCACGGGAAGTGGAGCCTCCCAGAACAACATTGGCCTTCATACCTCCTTTGATGATCCATCAATCGATTCTTTCTCCAAGTGTAGGATTAATAGCGTTCAAATCATGGATGAGATCTACATCGGCACGTAGACGCGCACGGATATCGTTTGATGCTTTGTAAACAAGATCATATCAGTAACATGCAGCATCGACGCGGGTTACGTGTGTTTCCCTATGAGCTGGTCGATTGTTAGAATCAAGTCGTGTATCCAGCCGTGTTACAGGCCCACAGTAATTGTATCTGGGAATATGCTTTTCACCAGGATATCTACTCCATGGTGTCCCGGTTAGTTAGTTCGCTAACGCGGCAGCGACATCACCGCCGACGACTTTTTTTTAATAAATGTGAACTTCTTTGCTCCACGTCGAACACAAATTCCAGCGATCGCGGATTTACCGTTACGTGTTTGAACTCGAGTTGGATTCTCAGTATGTGTTTTTGTGCGGCATCAGACAAAATATGAAGACACGATTGTATTCTACAACAATTTTGTTGACATTTAACATGGCAAATAGAAAATACGAAGATATTTTGGAAAAACCAAAGATGCTTTGGAAAAATCAAAGATTTGAAAAGCTCTGCTTTCACCGTCATTGATTTTTTCGCGCAGGCAGCGTCAAAACCACTCAAGCATGGTAACATGTTTCCAAATTTGGTTCGTGCGTTATTCGTTGGTTAGGCCGGATCAGGGAACACCCAACTGTTGTTGAATCTGATTTCGCGATGGTTGACGTGGGATCGGTTGTATGTGATTGGATGTGTATGCTGATGATCATCCGTGTTATAAAGTACTCAAAGATTTTGCGGGCGCGCTTGCGTCGTCGTGATGTGGTAAAGCCATCGTTGATTTCTTTTCCACAATCGACGAAGCACCTACCATTGATGATCTTGATCCGAGTGAAAATAATCGTGTCGTGTACGATGACGTAATGCTTGACAACCCCGCGCCAATAGTTTCCCGAGGTCGGCATAAAAACGCAGATGTGATCTATTTAACACAACGATACGCACACGTGCCTAAAGTAATACGAGACAACTGCAATATTTCATGGCGTTGACGCGCATAGTCACTCAAACATTCCATGGATCTGGTGCGCTGACGACAACTCGTAGGATGAATTTCAAAATATCTTTGCGAATGCCACCTTGGACCCGTATAGTTTTCTCACTATTGACTTGACTGGTGGACCCGGAAAATATCGAGCCTGTTTGGATAAAGAAATGTAACAACCACGATAAACATTTAAAATGTCGAAAACCGAGAAAGCTCCGCTTTCCGCCAGTGATACCAGAGCAGAATATGTGAAGTGACGCAGTCAAACTGCTCACGAACACTAAGAACTGATCGTAATGTTATAACCGGCCGCAAACGTGTCAAAGATAGGTTACATTCGCGACAAAATGCACGAGAAGATCTAACAAACACTTGCACCGTTGATTAAACCAACAAAAGAGATTGTGACCAAGGCTGAGGAAACTCTGCAGCAAACAAAGCAAGTCGCAGAAACCACTGCCGCGATGATTTGAACCCACAATAACCAGCTCCAATCAGGCGTGCGCCAACACAATTAGTACAAATGCAAAAACAGTTAGAGGAAATGCAAAAGGACGTTGGAGAGGCACTTATGCATCCTCCACAACAAGAATCATCTGAATACAAATCAAAGTTAAAACCACCACAAGATAAAAGATTTAAAGAGCCAGCAAGGCAGCTAATCTTCAACAATCCTTTTTGGTTTGCCCATTTAATACTTAATGAAGAGGAACTAAAAGAATATATGTTGAAGCATAAACTACCAACCAATAGGAGCCCCTCTTATATCAAAGAGAACTGGCCCGCATGGGTATACACAAATGGACTGGACAAAGCAGATAACGTATTAATGATTATATATCGCCCGAGTTTGAAAAGCTGATTGACCTCTATCGAGCCGTGGGTGAAAAACAGGGTGAACCAGCTATATTTATTTTTCTAAAAAATTTCAAAGCCGCTATAGACCAAATCGATAAGATAGAGCCTACCGAGGAAGAAGAATATCTCTCCCCATCGGAGGATGAATCACCAAAACCAAAACCTGTATACGAACCGCAAGCGCCTACACCGCCAAGCGAAGCTGCATCTGCACTGGCACAATAAACGAAGGAAGGAAAAGGCCTTGGTTGGCCGTCTGACCCTCACGACCTTGCGGATCGGCTGGAAACATTTGTGGGGTCGGTTCGCACGGGCAACAACGCACCAGAATTTGTTAATGAGGCCACATCGATTTCCCAGCGGTTGCTCACCAATAACATCATGGACCGGCGAACGTTTCGCTTGTTAATGCATGAACTTATTGAAGACGTTGATGATTTATACCACTAACGCGATAATGAGTTCTGAGGCGATTCTATGCGAAATAAATGCTGCATTGCAGCGTGTTGTTGGAAATACAACCCCAAGTATTACCTCGATGATCACAATCTCGTCAACGAAACCGGAATTCGATGTGACTTTTTGTACACCAATTGCCGCGGGGAATCATGTACACTCGAGATCGCATTGGCGTCGTTGCGAGTTTATTACATTTGGTCCAATATCCGATCACAACCATTGGGGGGTCTACCCGCGAATAACTCATTTGTGTTTTCGCCAGACAGTGGCACCACCTGGAATAATATCGAACTTTTCGCGTGCGCGTACGACATCGAATCGATCGATGAAGAGATTCGACGGAGAATCAAATTGGTGACCGGCAAAGACTCTAAAATTTTCGTATGTGAACACGAGCTCACACTCAGCCCAGTCATCGTGATCGAATCTGCACCGTACGCGGTTGACATTGCACGGTCGTCAATAAGAGGAATTTTATGTTGGCCCGAAGATATTTCCTATGACAAACGATTTTTACGCATGGGATACCATTTCGCGCCTGACATTGTTAATATTATCTCAACGATTCAAATTAATTTAACCTGTGACGCCATCAGTGACAGTTATGAAAGCGGATCTGGGATGACAAAGTCGTCCGCGGGAGAAATAGCTGTTCAGGGTTACATACTGTTTGGGTTTTCACCAACTGTGGAACCGGGTGATTTTATATCAATTATTCCCGCGGCACCTGTGAGACCTTGAAAATACAACTGTACATTAGAGATCGACCTGACACTTAAATATAATGACAGTCTTTACGTGGACGTGGGATACCAGTGAGTGTTGTAAACGCAAGAAAACCCGTTTACGCGACATATTGCGTAACTGGTCTTGGTAATATTGTCTGGGAATACTTCACAGGCGCACCAAAAGTGCTCACGGCTTTGTCTTCGCGCGCTGCACCAAGTGCTCAACAAGTTGCAATGCGAGTCGTTGATAGCATAAAAAAACTTTGCTGCAGATCGGTTGAAAAATCTGGGATTGCAAGAGGTTCAATCGATTCGAGATCGATTACGATATTTGGTTACTAGAGCACTGCGGGTAGAACCAAAAACAATTACACTTTCATCGACAGAAACAATGTCAGCCCAGATCGGTAAAATCATCCATGAAGCTGCTTGACAACTTATCGCTGAATCAGCGATTGCAAATTTGGCAATGGGGAGCGGATTACGGTTGTGGACAGAACCCCGACGCGAGTTGCAAAGCCACCAACGCCGTCTCACAAAAAGGTATTAGATGAACCAATTAATGTATAAGTGTAAACAATGGCCCGATTCGAAGATACATCCGATACCACGTTTGACATGGATGCGCCTGTGTTGGTAGATCAAAGCAAAACAGATTTTTAGTATTATTCGTACCCGGCTAGGCTCCCTAAGGAACAAGAAATATAATTACAAGTGTAGGACACGTCCGGGTTTTTTCCTCCGTGTGAGGCTTTCTTGAAAATTGAGGGAAAACTTGTACAGTATGATAATAATGATTAGCCCGCTAATGCCCAAGTTAGATTTGTTAACAATGGCATCATGGCGTTGTTTAACAACGCAAACTATTCCATTGATGGAAAGGAAATTGAAACAATTCTTGACAACATTGATGTTGCCACAACAATTCTTGGACTTGCCAGACACAGAGACGATTACGCGAGGTCTGCTGGCCGTATATGATGTTTATAAGGACTCATCTAATAATGCAGATCATAAAGCGTATATCATCGGAAACGTTAGGAATGCGACAGGAGATGGGCCAGCGCCCGCTGGAGTTGGCACCAATGCCAATTACAACCTTGGATTTGCGCAGCATCAACTACAACTTCATGAAGACTCCTTGAGGTTTTCGCATGCGATTCCTCTCAGTCACATATTTGGGTTTTGCAGAGATGTTTGCAAGGTTATTTTCTAAGCCAAACACACAGTCATGTTAAACCGAACCGTAAGAACAACGCCAACGGTGCAATTTGGCGAACATGAGGTGTTGCCGGAAAAGTTTAATTGTCGACATCAACATTGTGGATGCCTGAGCTAACCCCTTCACTAGCCAGTAATGACCGTTTGCTGTTGTTTACGAATTCTGGAACCACGTCAACGTTGTCGTTTCTCGTGCACACCACAGATGCACACCCAACAAGTCATATTCAGGGACAGTTTACAGGCAAATAAGTACCCAACATGGTTGTACCACACCAAAACACGTGTTCATGGCATTTCAAAATACGAATCCAGACAATAATCAAGAGCATAGTCAAATGATATTTAGCCACTTACAAGTGTCTGAAGTTTCTTTGCGGTTAAACGATCATCAGGAACCCTCTGAAGAAATTCGGCTTAATTTCGTAGACAGTAAAGTCACACATGCATATTACAATCTTTGGTCATACCTGGACCGGCATCAAGACATTAACACAGGTTTGCAGATTTCTCAGCATGACTTTCGTACATTGTACCCGATTTATTACTTACCATTTGAACACATGGAGATGTTTAGGCAGTCTGTTGTCGACATATAGTTTCATGCACGTGTAGGTGCACCTCCCACCGGTGGTTACAGATGCTTTGCCGTGATCCTTTCTGACAAGACTCTGTTGTTGGAGGGCGCAGGTGGTCGAATGAGGGTCATTGACGCGCCTGTGGAAAACTCATAGCGGTTTTGTCAAATTAAACCTGTTACATTTATAAATAATGTCCTACCCCGAAGTTAACATTGGCCTTAGATCAAAGCAGCTTGTGAAAATCAAAAGCGCAATACGACACGATTGTGGCGTCACATGGAAACTTTCTCCTGCAAAATTAACTGGAATTATCCCAGTGTGGTTGACCCAAACACAACTTAATCAGCTTAATGCAGCCAAATGATATTAGTGTTATCGAAGTCAGAGGTGGCACAAATGCAAAAGACTGGTGGAATATTTCCATTTCTTGCAGCGATTCCAGCGTTGTTAGTGGTTGCAAAAGCAGGACTGTCGGAACTGCATCCAGAATGGCGCTGAAAGAGGCAGTAGGTGCAAACATCTATAAACGAATAATAAAAAAAGGAAAAGGTCTTCGATTACCCGAGATAACTCGCATAATAACCTCAGGGACTACCCGGTACAACTCGCAGAAGGCCTCGCCAATAACCAGTCTTGATTTACTCGTGATGATAAAATCAGTCAAACATTTTCGTCGTGTCTTTATGTGGAATGAACCTGCATAGACGATTTCCAACGCAAGGGAAACCGGAACTGTTAACCTGGTTTTCACAATAGGACCTGGTACTCATTGGGTTGCATACGTGATAACGTCTTGACATCTTTTGTATTTTGACTAGTATGGGTTTGCACCACCACTTGAAGTTGTTGATTATTTAACCCGAGGCGGAAGACAACTACCATTTTATTCAAAAATGCCACTGCAAACTCAGCTGGATGAACCAATATGTGGTCATCTTGTTGTTAAAGCGCTGCGTGCACTTGAGCGTTCACCGACCCGGCAAACACAATTGGAGTAAAGTGCCTTGCCTAAGGACACACCATGGTAGCCAACCGAGGCTAATCTGATGGTAGAATTCAAACCTGTGCTCTTTCGGTCACGAGTCCAGCATGTTTCACATAAATATGTACCATTTTAATGGCTATTTAATACATGGCATATGGATTGGAGTCTGTTTAAAAAGAATGTTTCATGAGATCCTTTTAAACCTGCAATATAATTTTGGTTTGAATGATGACAGAAGTATGTATAGATAAGTTCTGAGATAGTGTAGACAGTCTCTGAAGTTTCACTTGTACACAGTTTGACCATAGCACCTTCCATAGGCAACAGTGATTAATTAAGCATTTTACCAGACCATTGCATGGTGGAGATTTGAAGGAACCTGACTTGCGAGTTTGCTTGAATGAGACTATAGACACTGAAGCAATAAGTGACCTTAACCCCAAAATAAATAGGTCTCTTTCTTACTCCAAGGGGCAAGCCATCCATGAAGTTTGCATGATCAACCACATTGTCTAGAACTAAATTATAAACAAACAATAAAGAAACAGACCTACTGATATGTCAGAACATGATACACATTGCTTTAACTGTGTGCTGCTTGCTATAAGAAAAATAAGTAATGGAAATTTAATGGAATATCAGTTTATTACAGAACAGGTCTTGACAAAATGTAGAAATATAATATGCCTCACATCACATATAAACCTGGACTCCTGATAAAAGTAAAATAAAGCTACTGATTACAAATCCATACAACATACAAATTTGGCACTCCTATATTACCGCCTATACTGACTTATAAGTCAAGTCCAATTGCAAACTGCATGGGCCCAGATCTGCCATCACATAATGTGCCAAGAGATCTGATTCTATACAGTTCTTTAGGAGTAATCAATGAAGCAAACAACATAGACCCTGATCTGCCAGCACATTATGCAATGGCAGTTCTGGGCCTATGTTGTTTGTAGTTGGACTCAACTTATAAGCAAGTATATGGTACTTAATAAACAAATATGTTATCTCTAATATCAGATAGGGTAATCAAAAATTATTACTGGTTTCATATTGTACAAATCTTCACTTTACATGTCCACAAAATAGATAATATTTAGCTTTATGTGGACAAAGAATGCTAAATGTTGAACACTTATTTTAGGATTTACAGTCTGAATATGTAATGATATATTACTTGTGAATGCCTGAAATGATTCAGTATATCTAATGGTATATCTAACGGTATATCTAATCGCATATCTAATGGTATATCTAATGGCATATCTAATGGTATATCTAACGGTATATCTAATGGCATATCTAATGGTATATCTAATGGCATATCTAATGGTATATCTAATGGCATATCTAATGGCATATCTAATGGTATATCTAATGGTAATTAAAGTTACTCTTATCATTGTGGAAACTCCATCTTTTGACAGCCTCCCATAAGAGACCAACCTTAGCCAAGACTACCATATATACTCGCATATAATCTGGGTCCAAATGCAAACAACAGAGACCCTGATCTGCCATCACATAATGCACCAGTAGATCAGGGTCTATGTCGTTTGTTCTATTATGTGCTGGCAGATCTGGATCTATGCAGTTTGCAGTTGGTATTAGCTTATACATGAGTATATACGATACCTTATTATGTACTAGTGTTTATACTCATTATAAGTTGAGTTCAACTGCAAACTGCACTGACCCCAATCTTCTGTCATATAATGTGCTGGCAGATCTGGGTCTATGCAGTTTGTTAAGAGTGATCAAAAGAACAAAACAATATAGACCCTGATCTACTGATCACATTATGCAACAGCAGATCAGGGTCTATGTTGTTTGCAGTTGGACTTGTAAGTGAGTATATATGGTAATATATTTTTACCATTCAGTCCAGTAGAACACTGCAGGCTCAGTGGATTGTATGCTGGCCTCACTGTATCAGAAGGGTATGGATCTGATTCCTGCCCAGACCAGCTCTGCTGTACCTCCAGGCAAGTCACTTTACTCAACTATATCTGAGTCAACACAATATAACTTTTCATGTGTTTATTTGCCATTAAACACCATCAATCAACTATTTTGTGCAAACCCTGTTGATAAGTCAGCCCTGGGGAATAGTGCAACAGATGATACAAGAATTGCAAGGTGTTCTGAGTGCCTGCTATGACAACAAGAAGTAGTTTCAAAATGGTGTCCAAGATGCATCCCAAGTCATGATGAAATCATTTGTTGATTTCTGAGCGTGACATATGGTTTGATATAGTATTTAATGTGATCCACATTATATTTAAATATACAAAATTATATGTTTCATATTGTTGATATTAATAATTACATGTATTGTACAATACTGACTGTAACAGTTTAACAAATTATATAAGTGATTCAGTGTATCAAAAAAGTTTCTGAAACTGTCTTGTGATAGTTACTTTCAGTATAACAAAGTAACTGTAAGACACACTACAAAACTGTTTGCTCTCAGAGTTGCATAGTTAATTTGTCACATATAGTATATCAGGATTTTTAAGCTGACAGTATCTGTTACAGTAAAGAAAAAGAGAATATCTGCATCTTCTATATTTTAAAATATAGGTGGATAAACTTGCACATAATGAAGACTAGAAATGTGTGCCAGTATTGTATAAATGAAGAAAATGTGGCTCAAGATAAAGGGACAAACATCTGTGTAAAACTGGATTATAAATCAGTCAAATTTTGAGAGGCTTTAACAATTTAATTAAAATTTAAAATGTACAAATTAATTTCACTTTAAAATCTTAAATATGCTAGATTTGTGTTTGCAAAACACATTTGGCCCCCCCCCACTCACCCACTTCTGACACACAGACAGAAATTTTGCAAATTTCGAAACAATTGAAATATTGCTCTAATTACATGAAAATCTAATTATTTCATATACATATTCTTACAAAGTGATTTAATTGTGCTAACAAGGTTTCATAAAAAGGTGGAAGTCCAAAAAAGTTCAAAAATGTGTACAAAAACTGAAAAACTAATGTAATGGCCTGAAAATTTAATTAGGTCATTTACATATGAATACATATATGCATATAACATTTCATTTGTCTCAAGTGGATTTTGCTTAATCATGCTTATCAAGTTTTTGTAAAAAAATACAAGTTAAAAAGTTGAACAAGTGTGCAAGAAAAATTTAAATTGCTGTATTGCCCTGAAAATCAAATCAGGTCATCTACATATGCATATGAATAAATATGCCAAATGTAATTTCTCTACACAGAGTGCTTTTTGTGCAATCTTGCTAACAAGGTCACTGGCAAACATTGGTTTTGAAAAATGTGAGTTTTCTTTGTAACATCAGAACGAGGCTTTCCAAAAATTGTGGAAAAAAACGATTTGATTGACTGACGATGAGATGGTGTTATAAGTCACGAGATGATGGGATGACAATTTCATTAGCACAATGAGACACACCATCAGCATCTGTTAACACAGTGATGTTTCATGATGTCCTATTAAGCTTACAATAGAATTTTGGTTTGAATAATTACAGAAAGAATGTCTGGATAAGTTTTGAGATTGCAAGAAATATCTTTGCGGTTCATTTAATCAAAGTTCGACCTAAGCCCTTCTATCAGTAACCATGTTCAATGAGCACTTTACCAGACCCTCATATGGCAGAGATCTCATCTGAGAGTCTTGTTCATACATGTGATTCTACCAACGCTAGGCCGAAAATACCATTTTAATGGTTGTCTGCTGCACATACCATTTTATAGTTGAAATCTATCACTTTTGAAAATTAAAAGAATTTTTAAAAAAAGAATTGAATAAAAAAGCCAAAAACACAGTATTGTAATGTGTTCTATCAATGTGTTAGAGAAACCAGCCAGAACCAGTCTACTGGGGACCAGAAATGTTCTACCTGTGCTATGTCTGGTGCGATGATGCCTGGCTGAGTAATCAGATTATAATTGTTAAAGAACAGCTAACATGCGTACACAACAAGCTGCTAATTGATTACCTTATTGTTGTAATTTGGATAGTTTAAGGCCACATGTAGGATGAATTTTGAGGTGTTATAAGTAATAAAGGGCTCAAAGGTAATCCATGATGGCTTTTGAGTCTTTGATAAAAAATCGGCCAACCTTTGTTGGAAGGAACATAAAATGGAGAGAACAACCAAACAATGATTTTGGCAGAAACACTTGAGTAAGTATCTTGATTCTTTTGTCTTGTTACTGTATTGTTCACGATGATTTAAGATAAATATTTAAGGGCAGCTCTTATAATTTTTTGTTCAATTCATGTCAAAATGCTGAAATGTGTGCTTTCTCCCAATGCTAAGAATCCACCAGCTAAGGGGGCTCCGGGTGGCCAAGTGGTCTAAGGCGCTTGCCTTTACCGATCACTGCCATCTCATCTCTGTCCGTGTGGGTTCGAGTCTCGGGCTCGGCCAATGTGGTTATGTGAGAAAGCTTGCCAGTAGCTTCCCGTGGGTCAGTGGTTCTTCCCGGGATTTTTCTCGAGTTCTTCCTCCACCAGATATAGTGGCCGCCACGTATAGCCTATCATGTGCTGAGAAATGGCGTTAAACCCATAAAACCATAAAACAAACCACCAGCTAAGAAATATTACAAGTTCAACAAAGCATGGATACCAGAGTTTAAGTGTGTGCAGGTGAGTAGCAAAGGTCCCAAGTTTTGCATTGTGTGTATCATGCAAAGTGGATTTTAAGATAGTATATGGAGGAAGAAACAATATCAACAGGCATATGCAGACACCATAGCATAGGAGCAATAATTCTTCTGTAACAAACACACCCACTCTGAAGGCATTATTTGAGACTGGATCAGAAGTGGATAAAGTGACACCTGTAGAGACTTATTTGCAAATTTTCCGCCAGAGCACCATTTACCATTCCTCATACCAGATCATTTTACTAAACTGGTCAAAGTCATCTTTCCAGACTCTGAGATTGCACACATTTTTTCATGCCAGCATACAAAGATAACACATATTCTCACTCTGGTCCTAGCCCCCCACTGGGACAGAAAAGTTGAAAATATGTGTAAGAGTCAGAAGTTCAGTGTCATGATTGATGAAGCAAATGATCAAGGGGATGATAAAATGTTGAATGTTCTAGTCTGTGTGTATGATCAAACAGTTCAGCACATTTTCAACTAGATTCCTTAATATTCCAACATGCAACATAAGCACAAGTGAAATGATCTTTAGATCCCTGAACCAGATTTTTATGTAATCTTTTAAAATTAAATTTTATGTTATATTTTTATATTTAAAGAAAATAATTTAATATGTCCTAGCCATTCAGATATTATACATATGAAATATTTTTCAAAAGCATTAGTTCAGTATAAAAATATAATTATTTTTACAATTTATATAATTCTTAATATTTCACAAAAAATGTGTCAACTTATTGAAGGAAATTACATCTCTGCAAAACATGGAGAGCCAAAAAACCAAGTTTCTGAGGAATATGTGGTGCACTATGAGGGTGTGGAAAATTACAATAAGTATGATATTAAACGTTCAGAGACAAAAACATCCCCTGGGCAAACTGTATTGGGTTTTCCAGTGACAACTGCAATGTGATGATTGGGAAGCACAAAGTGTTCTCTCTAGAGTCAAGAATATGAGCCCTACAGTATTTGATGTCGGTTGTGTGTGCCACTTGGCAAACATCTGTGCACACAAAGGCATAAAGATGCTACACCTGCCAGTTGAAGAGCTTCTTGCTGAAGTGTTCTTTCACTTCTAACACAGGTACTGAACAGTGAAAAAGATTCAAAATTTTAAATAATGAGTTGTCATTTAAGATCAGGCTATTGTAACCTGTGTATTGTAATCATTTCAACTTGAATTGTAGATATTTGAAAGTAAAAATTTAAATTGTATATGCTAAGAATTTGAAATTCATAAAGCTGTTTTCTCTCAACTTCATATGTAGTAAATATCTAACAAATTAATATTTTTGCTTTTCACTTCATTATCTTCCAGCTCACCATGAACAGAGGGGTTGAAAGAGTTTCAGCAGTTCACTGATGCTGAACCTATGAAACTTCTTAAACACTGCAGTACCAGACTGCTGTCACTGGAAAGGTGTGCTGAACATATGCTAAAGCAGTGACCAGACTTAAGAAGTTACTTTGAGAGCCATCCAGAACGTGAAAAGCCTGGCAAGTCCAGAGATGCTGTAAAAGTCTAATCAGTGACAAGATGTTGTTGTACTTCGCCTTCCTGGAATTCATTCTACTTATCTGGAATGACTTCAATATCATGTTTCAGGTAAAAAAAAAACAATATAGCAATGTTTATTTTGCATATCTGCAAAAATAAAATTTGATTGAAACTAATACATTGTTAATTTAAACATCTTTTTAGGCTGCTGAATCAATGATTGGACATCTACATGCAGAGATGACCAGGCTACTAAGAAAGCTTCTAGGAAAGTGTTTTTCAACCAAGGTCATCACCAGTGAACCACATATTACAAAAGTGAAGTTCAGACTCCTAGAAAACCAGCATAATGACAGTATCCTTGCTGTTGGTTGGAGAGCCAGGGAGTTCCTGAGCAGTAATGAAGACCAAGCTCCAGAAATTACCATCAACTTCTGTAGGTAGGTCTAACTCTATAAATACAGGCTGGACTGAAATCATTGGGTAAAATACAAAGTACTGCATGTAAGACATCAACCTCTTAATGATAATAACTGCAGTACACCATATGATAATTGCTTTCTATAATATATTTAACTTTTTAATAAATGTTCCTGAATTTCACCATATAATATTTCATTTTAAATTTCAGGAGTGCAAGAAACTTCAACTGTGAAGTGGTTGGGAAAATAATTGACAAGTTTCCATTCAATGATGAAGTTTTGCATGCCATGGCCTATCTGAATCCAGACACCAAAGAAAAGGTGTCCCCAAATGAAGGTATGTATCTTTTGTAATTCAATAACTATTTCATGTTTTCATGTACATAAATTAAGATCAAGTTCTAGATAAAATATATCAGAAAGTTAAACATATATTACAAGATAATTAATTTTAAAGTTGGGGTAAATTATTTATATCATATATTTTTCATTGTTTATTTCAATTCTAACTCTCTATTTTTTATTTTTTTTTAATTATTCACAGTGGTGAAACTTGACAACAGATTTTTGGATCTGAGCCAAAAAGAGAAAGAAGCCCTTGAAGATGAGGTTCAGGAATACATCTTAAGTCCAAGCCAGGAACTTCTTCCTCGGGGTGAACTTAGCTTGAAGGAGTATTGGAGAGCAGTCAGCAACCTTACAAAACCAGCAATGGGAAAACTGAAGTTAGAACTTCTTTTCCAATGCTGAGAGTGATTGTCCTGTCATTGCCACATTATAATGCTCAGATACAGAGAGGACATTCTCCATTCTTCACAAAATACAAAGTGATTCAAGGGGAAATCTGGACAAGAAAACTACTGAAAGCCTGTTAAGTGTGAAGCTTAATAATCAAAGTGAATGTCATCAGTGGTCCCCAGAAAGTGATCTTGTGAAGAAAACTAAAAATGTTTGTGGATTTTATAAAAAATCTTTGCAGTGAACTTAGAGATGAACAACTCTTCCTTTTTCAATATACTGGCTCATATTAACTAATTATTATTGTAACATATTCCATCAGAATCTGAATCTGATTCATATTCAAAACTTTTTGTTTTATTATATTATGAAGAGAATACATACTATGGGAAAAAATGCACTTGTTTTGTTTTCAATCCCCTTAAAACACATAAAATTGATGCCAATAAAAAATCTACTGGTTTAGAAGCCAATCTACTGATCAAAATTTGTAAATCTACTGGTTTGAAATCCTGGTTCTGTCACATGTATGCTTGTTGAACAAGACTATTGTTGCATAATCTGCCATCTGATCAGAGTATACAGTGTTTTTTCTTTGTGTGATTTCAATCCAATAGCTCGGACACTCAGATCCAACAGTGCATTATGTGACAACCAATCAGAGCATTCAGTGTTTGTTTTATGTGTGATTTCAAGCCAACAGCTGGGACCCTCAGATCCCCCAGTACATTATGTGATAGCAAATCTGAGTCTTCACAACTATTTACAGCTGGTACACATTATAGGCTGGTAAATACAGCTGGTACACATTATAGGCTGGTAAATACAGCTGGTACACATTATAGGCTGGTAAATACAGCTGGTACACATTATAGGCTGGTAAATACAGCTGGTACACATTATAGGCTGGTAAATACAGCTGGTACACATTATAGGCTGGTAAATACAGCAGACACTCCAGCTTTATCACAGACTTGTGCTAGTCAATTATAAAGGACTCTGCCATATCTATCACTATGAATTATTAGCTCCTGATAAGCATATTATTCTGTGAAAAGTCTTCTCATGGACTGCTATGAGTCCACTCAGTTATATTGCAAGATACATGACAGTTTTGATATTTCAGGTGTCTTTATTTGGCAAGATGAAGTATGTGGTCATTGGAGGCTTCCCTTTGACGTTGATCACACCCCGGTATTCATGCTTGAAATTGTTTCTGATCAAAATCTTAGCTGTTTCCTCTGGAACCTGTTTGTGAAAAAAAAAGAAATGATAATTCTTCAATAGTCATGAAGGAAAGATTTTAGAATTTGAAATGTGTACACAGATCTCAAATGGGCAAACATTCCTCATTTACAAAACCTTACCAGTTAATGAATTGTGAATTAGAGGTCACGCTTACCTACTTTTAGTGGAAGGCTGTTACACTCATAAAAAGGCATCAACACACAAAGTCGTATGATCCTGCATCTTCTAGTGCACAAGAAACTGACCTTAACACAAAACTTACAAGTAACCAGAGTCTGATGGATGGACAAAATGACAAACAGACAGATAAATAAGGGTAAAACAATATATATTCCTTCCACATTTGTGAGCAGGGCATACAAATGTATTTAACAATCCCTCTTAAAAAGAAATACCAAAGTTGCCTACCAATACAGGAACCTGATAAATATCCATAAAAATTGACAGAATGACATATGTCAGTATACATGGATAAAAGACACTAAACAAATTGAAGGACTATATTGAATAATGGTTGCTTTCTAACCCCAATTTTATGAAAAAATAAATAGTGATCAATTTCATTACTTTTGTATTTTACATTCATTTCTATTTCACATATAAAAATTTTAAAAAACCCAAAACGACTGTCAAACATGGGCTGTTATATTGGAAATTGCAGAATATATACTCAGTTTAAAACTTCAAACCCCAAATTAGATACAAGTGTAAGCTTGCTACATGACAGAATTTTGATAGGTTATGTATCTGTCATACCTGCGATATTCACTGGCAGTATTGGTTGGTTTTGAAGACTCAAAAAGTGTGTTTTGAGGTCCCAAGGGGGTTCAGTGCACATTACCCAAAAAAGTGATATCGTCCAACTGAGAAAAAGTTGTCTTTTCATAAGAGTTTATAGAAAATTACTGGAAATTCAAATTTGATAAAAAAAGAAAAATAACATGTTTTCTTTGGAGCATTAAATACACTTACAAACAAAAAATAGTTGGTAGATTTAGCATTGTCCAATACATCACCACACACATAGTACATACACATGTGCCTACACTCACATAATCACAACCAGAAAGACATTACAAAAATATAAAAAAATATACCAAGTTTCTGTCTTTAAAATCCATTGGACAGTGGAATATTTTCTTAATTAGATGCTGTCTTTGCTGCTTTTAATAGTTTGTGGTTCGGAAGGGGGCGGGGGGTTGAAGGTAATGCAACTGTCATTTGTGTTCATAGATACCAGATGGTACTATTGTTCAAACTTCCCCAAAGAGTTTGTTGAATTTTTCTCAGCAGAGAAAACAATCTTTGTGCATCTGCACTGCTATGTGGGAGTGTCTGCAATATGCTGGGTGGTGTTGCTATGTCAATGGATGTTGTACACTCCAGAATGACTGATTGCAGTGTGTACAAAAAAATAAATTCAGTTTTGCTGGGCTTTGCTCACTTTACATCCTTTATTGAATCACAGCTGCATTTCGACATTTTACCTTTAAAAATTAATCACACTTGTACACTATTCAGACTACCGAAATAATCATGTTTTGCAATTTATATATGGAGTGAAATCCGAGTTCAAAGAAATGTTTCCACTTATCATGAACATGCCAATAATCTTTAATAAAGATGGCTTAAACATTCTCATTCAAGGCAATCATGTGAAATAACTTTTGTTCTTCAACACGCATCTCTTTGATTTACCTGTAACTTCAAACAAATTGGGTTGTTCAACTTTACCTATGCAAATTATCATAATGGGCTCTCGCACATCAGTCTACAAAGGATTTAACACGGCTCCACTTTAGCTATTCTCAGCCAATTAAGTAATCAGTGAAATGGTTGTTGCTTAAGTATGGCCAACTTACTTTTAATTGCCTCTATGCTAATCTATTGTATAAACTGCCCCAAGGATAGTTTTACATGGGCTCTAAGCAGGACTGTTTACTGTTTATACAGACTACTGTACATGCTAGGGACATATATATTGGTGGTCAGGAAATCTCTCTAAAAAAGTTCAGCATTCTCAAAGCCATGGATAATTAGGTCTGATCTTTCACACATTTTTGTGTGAGCAACAATTATCCATTCAGCATGAATCAACTTGATTGATGAAGTTTTAAGTAAAGTCTATTGGTGTAAGTTGCTTTGTGCATGAGGCAGACTCAAACAAAGGAGTGATTACATTGTTTTTCAATTTAGTTAGAATCTTCACAATTTGATGGGCTCTGAACACATCAAATGTTGACACTGCTTGCAAACTGCATTGAGCAAGGGGCAGCTGGTCACATGTTCGGTTCACCTGTGGAATGATGACATTATCTGAACCAACAGGGATCTAAGTCGAATTTTGCTACTATTAAACCACTGTGTTAACGCCATTGTTGCCAGAAGGGATAATTGATTGTGCAACTTTATGGACAGTGTTTTAAGGAAGAAATTATACATATGTACTTTATTAACCAATTAGCTTAGCATTGTTGGCTGCATCGGCTTTCTTTGATGTTGAATGTCAGTGATTGATCTTGACAGGCGTTTGATTTGTGCTCATACAGGAGTTAGTATTGTTTTAACCACTGACGCAACCGCCGTTTGTTGTTGGCATAGTTTTGTTCTTTTGTATTCTTTATTTAAAGTATTTTTAAGGGTTAATCCACAAATTAAATACCTACAAATATGTAAACTTTGACGAGCAAAACCACAAAATTAAGTACCCATGAAAATGGATCTTTTTACAAAACCATAAAAATTTGAAATGCACAAATATAAATGATACTACATTATGTTAAAAATATTATCATGGAGCAAGGTTGTGTATCTGTTATGTACAAACTTGTGTTCAAAATATTATCTTGGAACAAGGCTGTATATCTGTTATGTACAAACTTATGTTCAAAGTATTATCTTGGAACAAGGTTGTGCATCTATTATGTACAAACATGTGTTCAATATATTATCATGGATCAAGGTGGTGTATCTGTTATGTACAAACATGTGTTCAAAATATTATCATGGATCAAGGTGGTGTATCTGTTATGTACAAACTTGTGTTCAAAATATTATCATGGATCAAGATGGTGTATCTGTTATGTACAAACTTATGTTCAAAGTATTATCTTAGAGCAAGGTTGTGCATCTATTATGTACAAACATGTGTTCAAAATATTATCATGGATCAAAGTGGCGTATCTGTTACGCACAACCTTATGTTCAAAATATTATCATAGTGTAAGGTTGTGTATATGCTATGTACAAAACTTATGCTAAAAATATTATCATCTGGGTTCCCCCATGTTTTGAAATAAAAATTTTCATGTCTTTTCCAGGTTTTTTCCTGGATGAAATTGATTTTGCCAAGGTTCATTTATGACCCTTGTTGAATGGAACCAAAAACAGTTTGGCTTCGAAAATGTGCATTTTTCAAATCAAAAGCCATTACTATTTTGAGACTGTTCTATAACATCGGAATTTGACGTATGACCATGTACTAAACCAAAGAATGTATCACTAGAACAAGTTTAACAATTGAAAATTCATATAAATTTGCATGTAACTGATTTAAATTTACAGAACAAAAATATTAACTTTACTCTGCTTAACTGCATACGTTGCCTTGAAGAAAGTTTTTTTCTGAAAAAGGATCATTTTAATCCTTTGACAAAATGCCCTAAAAAATTATATATCTTTGTATAAAAAGAAGGATTTTTAAAAAAAAAACACTTATGTCCGGTTGGTTCCCTAACATCTACTTTCAATGTAATTAGACTACGGAATGCATATTTAATGCATTCATTGCATACATGTGATTTTAGAGGCCATTTACCATAACAGCACATACCATGTTATAGTCAAAATTTACTGCTTTTGAAAATAAAGAGAATTTTAAAAAATTTGAATAAAAAACCCAAGCATGGTATTTTTTCGCGTTCTATCAACACATTAGAGATACCGGCCAGAACAGGTCTACTGGGGATTGGAAATGTTCCACCAATGTACAATGACCAGTGTGATGATGCATAGCCGAGTAATAGGATTAGAACTGTTGAAGAACAGCCAACATGATGAAAATTGGCCGACCTCTGGCAGAGGAGAGATAAAATGAAGAGACAGACTGTAAAAAAAGATTTTTTGTCTTGTTTAATTGTTATTGTATTGTTCAAGATGTTTTAAGATTAATATTTAAGGACAGCTCTTACATTTTTTGTTCAATTCATGTCAAAATGCCGAAACATGTGCTTTCTGCCAATGCTAAGAAACCACCAGCTAAGAAATATTACAACAAGTTCAACAATGCTTAGATATCAGAGTTTAAGTGTGTGCAGCTGAGTACCAAAGGTCCTGAGTATGCATTATGTATTTCAAAGGTATGCGTCTTTTGTATTTGAAGTTTTCATTCACATAAATTAAGTTCAAGTCCTAGATAAAATATATCAGTTAAAAAACATTACAAGATAATTAATTTTAAAGTTGGGATAAATTATTCATAAAAGTTTAAATATGTATTTTTTATTGTATATTTCAAGTCTAAATCAATCTTTATTTTTTTTTATTTACATTTGGTTAAACTCGCCAACAGAATTTTGGGTCTTAGCCATGATGAGAAAGAAGCCCTTGAGGATGAGGCTCAGGAATACATCCCAAGTCCAAGTCAGGAACTTCCTCTTCAGGGTGAACTTAGCTTGGAGAGCAGTCAGCAACCTTACAAACCCAGCAACAGCAAAACTGAAGTTAGAACTTCTTTGCAGGTTGAGCATGTTTGTCCGGTCATTGCCACATTCTAATGCTGATATAGAGAGGTCATTCTCCATTCTGCACCAAATACAAAGTGAATCAAGGGGAAATCTGGACCAGAGAACTACTGAAAGCCTGTTAAGTGAAGCTTAATAATCACAATGAATGTCATCAGTGGTCACCAGATAGTGATCTTGTGCAAGAAATTAAAAATGCTATTGGACTTAATAAAAAAAAATCTTTGCAGTGAACTATACGATAAACAATTCCTTTTTCATTTAATTGACAATATACTAACTCATATTTATTAATTATTATTGAAACTTTTACCATCAGAATCTTAATCTGATTCATGTTCAAAACTTGCTGTTTTATTATAGCATGAAGAGAATACATATTATAGTAAAAAATGCACTTGTTTTGTTTTTACAACACATAACATTTATGCCAATAAAAAATCTACTGGTTTAGAAGCCAATCTACAGATCAAAATTTGTAAATCTACTGGTTTGAAATCCTGGTTGTGTCACATGTATGTCATTGTCAAGGAGTCAGTAGATTTCTCCATATTTAGCAAGGTCTGATAGTAACATTCAAGATGAGTTGGTGAATGCAAAGGTTACTGTTGATGAGAGTGCTTAACACCATGTATCCAGGGCTAACTACCAAATAATAAGCAAAGATTTATGACAATACATTTACATTAACTTGCATATTAAAAGGTGATCTGGGGAAGATAAGTGTACTGAGATTACATGTCGCAAACCACATGTTGGGAGAATGTGATGCTAGACTGGTCTTCATCCCTTCTGCATAAAAGAAAAAGATACCAAAATGGAGCTGACTATGAGGTAACAAGTCGACTTGACCACTCTGATTGCCTGAATGCTTGGATTGACTATACCAATATGTTTAGGGCAAGCATCCAAATTACTGAAGAGTTTTGTAAACTCCAAAATTCTGGTAAGAACTCAATAAATTTATTTGTTTGTTTTTGTGGGGTTTAATGCAATTTTTCAGCACATAATATACATGGCAGCCAATATATTTGTTGGAGGAAGAACCACTGACCCATTAGAAGCTACTGGCGAGCTTTCCCATATACCCACGGTGGATGACCCGAGACTCGAACTCACGCGGACAGAGGTGAGATGTGTTAGTGATCTGTGAAAACGAGAGCCATAGACCACTCAGCCACCTGGGGCCCCCTCAATAAGTTTAACTCATGATCAGTTCAATTATGATTAAATTATGTGATCTTTCTACAATTAAGTGGCAGCTAAAAATTCCTTGTTTCTATCCGACTTTTATCAATATTTGCAAAATGAAAGGGCTTTTCATGGTCGGAAACAAACCTATTCTTTCTACTCTTTCCTAGTTTCCCAGCAGCATGAAAACCATGTGTCAAGGAGCAAGGTTGTGCAGGTGTCTAAAAACTTAAATATTTAACATTTTTACTTGGTAGCCTTTTCAGTTTTGTTGCTGTTGCTTAGGGTCAACCTCAGAGTTGTAGAACCACTGTGTGTAAAGAAACTTAACTGCAGTTTCTCATCACGTTTTAATTTCATTCTTAGCAGTACTGTACATTAAAAAGAACAGGGAAACAAATAAATTATGATTGTTTTAAGCAATCTTGTTCATTCTTTCCTTTCCTTTTCTTATTTAGCTTCCATGCATTTTTGGAAAAGGTATCAGCAGGGATCGCAAAGTGACTAGGAAGCATTATTTAAAGTCATATTTTTTTAATCAGCAAACCAGAATATTGCTGTCTCATCATAGAGATGATGCTGTTGTAACTGTTGGAAAGATGATGTCTGATTAGTTATCAAACAAGAGTCTCTAGAGGGGACTGATGTCTATTGTCGAAAAAGAATTTCCAGGAATCCAAGATAAATCCATTTCTTCTTTTCAACTGCTGAGTGTTGAAACCATTTCTGATATTCTTGAGAGATAACAAGATTTTCAAATTAGCTGCTGTGGTGGCCATACTGGATGTCTGATCGGTACCATTTTCATTTATGACCAATTGACATCATTAGAATATGACCATCCTTTAAGGAGAAACAGTGATAACAAAATTTTCAAAATATCCATCAAGCCAGCCATATTGGATATAAAATTGGCACAATTTTCAGCTAGGACCAACTAGATACCATAAGAAGTCTTTTGGTGAAAACCCCTTGTCTATATGGCCATCCATTCAGGAGCAATAACAAGATTTTCAAGATGGCCACCATGGTTGCCATATTGGATGTCAGAATGGCATCATTTTCATTAAGGACCAACCTGACACCATAAGAAGTCTTCTAGTGAAAACCCCATGACAATGTGAGTTTCTATTTAAGTCGAGTAGCTATATATAAAAAATCAAGATGGCTGCCATGGTGGCCATATTGGATATCAGATTGACACCATTTTCATTTAGGACCAACTAGACATCATACAAGTCTCTAGATGAAAACCCTTGTTGATTTTACCATCGATCAAGGAGGAGTAGCAATACAATGTTCAAGATGACCACCATGGCAGTGAAATTGGAGGTCAGATTGTCACCATTTTCATTTAGGTCCAACTAGACAACATAAGTGTTGATATGACCATCCATAAAGGAGAAGTAGCAATAACAAGATTTTCAAGATGGTTCCTGTGGCAGCAATATTGAATGTGTGAGAAGCACCATTGTCATTTTGGATCAACAAGACCATGGGATAAATGCTTGTAAATTTTCATGGCAATTCTTTGAGTAGTTTAGAAGCAGTGATAACAAACTTGGACTAATGGACAGACAGATATGACACATGCCATCCCATAAGCTCTTATGGTTTATGACTAGTACAGCCAATAAAATATAATAATAGAATGAAACATTTTATGCCCAATTCTGTTATGAGACTCTTCGGACATTATGTGTGTGTGTGGGGTATAAAATTCCCAACAACTGAAACAAAACTAGTTTTTATCCAAAGACTACCATCTGTACTCGCTTATAAGTCAAGTCTGCAAACATCTTAGACCCTGCTCTCTTTATATCATTACAGTTACTGTATTAATTTAGAAATAAAAGATACAGTACAGTTGAATATCCTCAATGTAAAGTAAAATATTACACAAATTATATGTACCGTATATACTTGTGTATAACCCAATACCAACTGCATACTGCATAGACCCAGATCTGCCATCACATAATGCAGCAGCAGATCTAGGTCTATGCAGTTTGTAAGGACTAATCAGTAGAACCAACAACATAGACCTTAATCTGCCGGCGCATTTGCGACGGCAGATCAGGGTCTCTGTTGTTTGCATTTGGACATGGATTATATGCGAGTATATACGGTAGCTTTCAACTGCATGTGAGGCTCAATAGGGTTATTAGAACATGTGGCTAGGTAGCTAACTGCCACACAAAAGAATGTGGTTTTATTCTCAAGACAGAAATTTTTGTTTTTCTCTTTATTTTTAAATTTTCACCAAGTAACTTTTAATGTAAACTTAATCACAGCTTTAATTTTACTATGAAACCTGAGGCAATTTTTAAGGTGACTTGTAAATTAGGGATAATCATTGTTGATACTTTAGGGGCCAGTATGTTTCCTTTTCTTTATTTAAATCTTAATATGCAGCTTCATGGCATAAAAATGTTAACAATATATCAAAATTTTGAATTTATGGATAGGCCTTTTAATGAGAAATACACAGAGAAGCTGAACAATTTTCATGTCTTCTTTTATCTATTTTCCAACATGCCATCTCCATGACAACTGGAATGTGAACACAAAACTTAGGTCAGAAATAAAATGACTCCACCTCATATATATATATATATATATATATATATATATATATATATATATATATATATATATATATATATATATATTAAGAAAAATCAAGCAGGGAGCAGAAAATGGCCATTATTCAATACAGTCATTGGACCAATCGTGCTTAAATGTTTTCGAAAATCAGTGGAAATGCTGTTTCTCCTAAAAATCTATTGGGACAACTTAAATTCAGCCAAATGCAGAAAAATCCACCAGGCTTTCAATTACCTGAATTTTCTCAACAACTCCTGAGGTGTCCATTCTGCTAGAGACATTGACAGTGTCACCCCAGATGTCATACTGTGGCTTCCTTGCTCCTATGACACCTGCCATCACTGGCCCATGATTTATACCTGAATGAGACAATACAGATTCAATCATGCTAACCATGTGCTTTTAAAAAATAAATTAATTAATTAAATGCATGCTAGTTTAATACCATGTACAGGATCTTACAAAAGTTCTCACTTTAAAAATATGAAGTTAAATAATTTACATTTTGTGCCAACCTAAGCAAGCAAAGCATAACAATTATTTAACGAGTCCAACAAATTTCATATGAAGCACAAAGGTACAATCTGATTTATCAGATGACAAACTACAAAGAATCATATTGGTCAAGATTTTTTTGGTAAAATATTATGGCTGATCTTTAAAAACTTCTTGGGATCTCTAAATCTACATCTACTCCTGTTTCATAGCCCTTTATGTAAATAACCAAATTTTTGTGCAGAAACAATTTTTCTTCTTTTACCCACAGTAACCATGACCTTTTAAACTCAGTATTGAGAGTCTTCTTCGTTATCTTTAGGGCAAGTCATTCACAAAGTTAGTCCAGGTCTCTGACATAGAACTAATGTTATTGTGTGGAAACCATTTGCTTCTTTTAGTCATAGTAACCTTGACATTTGACCTCAAAATCAACAGACTTCTTCCTTATCCCAATAAGCCAGCCACAAAGTTTGGTCAATTAATTATATGAGGTAGAACTAATGTTATTGTGCATACACCATTTATATTCTTTCAGTAACAGTTACCTAGATCTTTGAACTCCAAAATCAATAGGGATCTTCATAACCCAAAGTGCAAACCATCCACAAAGTTTGGTAATTGTGGATGATTAAGAACTCAATTTACTGTGCAGAAACCATTTTTCTTCTCTTAGTCAAATGGACTTTGACCTTTTGAGCTCACAATCAATAGGGTCCTTCCTTAACCCAGGTGCAAGCCATCCACAAAGTTTAGTAACTGCAGATGGGGGAGAACACAAGTTATTATATGGAAACCATTTTTCTTCTTTCAGTAACAATGACCTTGACCTTTGACCCAGAAGATCATTGGGTTCTTCCTTACCCAAGTGCAAGCTATCCACAAAGTTTGGTAGCTGTTGATGGTGGAGAACTCAAGCTATTGTGCAGATTTGTTTTTTCATCTTTCAGTCATAATGACTTTGACATTGACCCAGAAGCTGATATGGTTCTTCCTTAACACAAGTACAAGCTATTGGCAAAGTCTGGTAACTGTAGATGGTGGAGAACTCAAGTTATTGAGCAGAAACCAGTTTCTTCTTTTAGTCCAAGTGACCTTTACCTTCATACAAGTGACAGAACAGAGAAGTCAGCTTAGAACAAATTGGGAGATTTGCAAAATTTGGTAGGGAGTAATGACTTCAAAAGAGGGATTTTCAATGAGAATGGAAAATTTTTCACTGTGGCACATATCTTCGACTTTCTTATCTCAATGAAGACCCAAAGCTTGGGTCACTATGTGAGAGTTTTCATCTATTTGCATCCGTTTGTATGAGAACTTTTGTGTGATTTCTGAGTCAGGGAACATTATTTTGACTAGATCTAAAAAATTATCTGCTACAGTTTATGGGAGATTATGTTTGGCTATAAAGTTGGTAAACAATGTCTAAGCAAATATATCTATATCCACATTTGAAGCAGATTCCACAAACATGGTTTTCAGTGATGGTGTATTTGTTGTCCTGTTTTATATGCTTTAATATGCTGCATAAGGTGTAATGTCGTTCTTGCCACCATAGCAGATTTTAAAATCAGTTTTATGGGAATGGCAGAATGCATATTCATGTCCTCTGAACTGGATTCCAACCACTGAAATTCCCTATTCCATCCATTACTGAATTTCATGTGATATTTTGGTTGCTTGGATTATGGCGTTTTAGCACTGGGAGAAAATGTATGCTTAGACATCTCAACAAACTTTAAACACCGAATTTAAACTGACCCTATTTTATGTTGATTGAGCTCTTTAGTAATCCACCCATATGCAATTATGTCTTTAATCATATTGAAATTACTTCTCATTACACATAGTATAATCCATGTAGACAAACTTCAAACACTGAAGCCAACTGACTCTGTCAGCAGAATCAAAGGGATGTTAATTGTTTTATGCTGCTTGAAATTAGCAACTAAATTGTCTTGCCCTGCTTATGCCAGTTCACAGTCATATGATCACAGGCAGTATTACTGTAAATATACTACACTTGAAGCAAGGTGTGAAAAAAATGGGAAAAATTAAAATCTTTCAATAATACATTTTGTGTACACAGGAGATTTCAGTGAGGGATGGGAGACACCCCTCATCTTGAGAGGAAAACCCTCCCATCTGGGAGGTTCACATGTATGGACCTTTGAACTTTTGA
Source organism: Margaritifera margaritifera (assembly GCA_029931535.1). Taxonomy (NCBI): domain Eukaryota; kingdom Metazoa; phylum Mollusca; class Bivalvia; order Unionida; family Margaritiferidae; genus Margaritifera; species Margaritifera margaritifera. The sequence goes on along the minus strand of JAQPZY010001294.1, from coordinate 1,735,424 downwards.
CCCTGAAAATTGATAGGGTTCTTCCTTATCCCAAGTGTAAATCATCCACAAAATCTGGCAACTGTGGATGTGGACAACTCAAGTTATTGTGCAGAAACAAAATTGTTAACAGATGGACAGATATCATAACATAATACTCTCTGCCTTGTGGTAAGCGTAAAAAAAAACCAGTGTAATCAACAATTACACAGCTCACCTCCACTTTCACTAGTCTCCAGTAGTCATTGCAAACATTATCATGCAGAAAATACATTCAGACTAAAGTGATTTTAGCCCTTTTCCAAGTAAAGCTTTGTTTGCAATCTTTTATTTTTACATTTGAACTTTTAATCATTTTAAAATGTGGAATTTTAACTTTTAATTGACACTATAAGGCCAGTATTCTCGTGGCAAACTGTGAACAACCTACCTACCTACCTACCCACCCACCCACCTACCTACTGTGACAATGCATAAAAGAATACAAAAGAACATTTTTTTCAAACATATCAAAATAGAGGTAACAAGTTTATAATAAATATATTAATTTTATTTTTTGTATTAAAATGTTTTTATAATCACTTTTCTTAAAATCTGCTTGAAAAGCTGTTATCATTGTTCATCCAAAATAGCAAGATATTACTGGGTGAAAGTCACAGGCTTTGAGTAACCTTGGATGGAGTGACAGCCAGCAGTACATTGAGTATCCTTGGAGTGACAGCCAGCTGAACATTGAGAATCCTTGTAATGACAGCCAGCAGTACATTGAGTATCCATGGAGTGACAGACAGCAGTACATTGAGTATCCTTGGAGTGATAGACAGCAGTACATTGAGTATCCTTGGAGTGACAGACAGCAGTACATTGAGTATCCTTGGAGTGACAGACAGCAGTACATTGAATATCCTTGGAGTGACAGCCAGCAGTACACAGAGTATCCTTGGAGTGACAGACAGCAGTACATTGAGTATCTTTGGAGTGACAGCCAGCAGTACATTGAGTATCCTTGGAGTGACAGACAGCAATATATTGAGTATCCTTGGAGTGACAGCCAGCAGTACATTGAGTATCCTTGGAGTGACAGACAGCAGTACATTGAGTATCCTTGGAGTGACAGACAACAGTACATTGAGTATCCTTGGAGTGACAGACAGCAGTACATTGAGTATCCTTGGAGTGACAGACAGCAGTACATTGAGTGTACATTAAGTATCTTTTGAGTAACAGCCAGCAATACATTGAGTATCCTTGTAGTGACAGCCAGCAATACATTGAGTATCCTTGGAGTGACAGACAGCAGTACATTGAGTATCCTTGGAGTGACAGCCAGCAGTACATTGAGTATCCTTGGAGTGACAGCCAGCAGTACATAGTTCATGCATCAATATGTATCTTGATAAACCACAGGTGAGACCAAACATGAAAAGCATGTAGCATGAAGTCCACTCACCTAATTCCTATACTCATTCACATGTACAATACACAGTTAACCTGCTGAGGGTAACATATCACAATATACAATGTATAGTCATTAATATGAAAAGTTTACCATTGAATAAACATATTTATTCCAACTTCCAACTGCCTTGGTCACAGAGGGTCTTCTGAGTAGGGTAGGATGTATATGGGTCTAGCATGGATGAATCAGTGTGATCATAAACACAAATACTTAACTCTGTTAGTAAAGTACAAAAATGCAGGTCACGGTAGCCTTCTTTGGTTGCAAGGGCACTGTAGCAACAGAGATGTATTGAATTATCAAGTTTCATGATTGGAACATAAACAGCACAGAAGAAATTAACTTTTAACACAAAATCTGAACAAAGTCACTGAACATGAAATATCGGTCACAGAGACTTCATTTGGAAAAAGAATATAGAACTTATCAAGATGCATCCACTCACCAAGTTTGATGATTCTATGTAGGATAGTATGCATATAACATACCATAAAAATCATGCTGTCATGAGCTAAATGCAAAAACCTAACCAAAGCCAGTAAAAGATAAAATATAGGTCACAATGAGCCTCTTTTGTTGTATGAGTGTCGTAGTAACAGAGATGCATATCATCATAAAATTTCATGATTAGAGAATGAACAATCCTGAGAAATGAACATTGAACAAAAAATTAAACCCAAGTCAGTGAAGCATGAAATATATTCTATATTGACCTACTTCTACTGAAATGAGGTAGTAGTGCTCATAAAAATGCATCCACAAGTTTCATATTATATAGGACAGTATGCACATTGCCCAAAATCTATATATTCATGAGCTAAATGCAACAACTTAACCTAAGCCAGTAAAATGTAAACTAAATGTCACAGTGATCTTTTTCATATGGGCTTGGTACTAAAAGATATGTAAAAAAAATCACATAGTTTAAGGAAATACAGCAATAACAGTAAAAATGACAAATTGAACCAAAGTTGGTGAAATGTGAAATATGAGTCACAGAAACCTACTTTTAAGATGAGGGTGTAGTACTTATCAAAATGCACTCTCTCACCATGTTTCATGATTCCAGGTATAGTAGTTATTATACAGCTGATAAAACACCAAGGCGGTCATGAGCTAAATGCACAAACATAAATCAGTAAAATGTTAAAAGTAGATCAAAATGAACTCTTGTTGTTGTAAGGGTGTCGTACTAATAGGGATGCATGCAATCACCTAGCTTGATGATTCTGGCATAACCAGTGCTTGAGACTGAAACCAAGGCCATGAAGCATGAAATTTGGGTCACAGTGACCTATTCATGTGATGAGGGTATAGTATTCATCAAGATATATTCCCTCACCAATTTCATGAATCTTAATATAACAGTATGTATACAGGGTGCCAAAAAACATATTTGGTTTTAAGCTAAACCCCAAAAACTTAATCTAAGCCAGTGAAATGTGGAATGTAGGTCACAATGACATTCTTTTCTTGGCAAGGGTATGGTACTAATAGAGATACATATAATCATCTAGTTTGATGATTCTAGCATAAACATAGATTGAGAAATAAACTTAAGACACAACGTTTAACTAAAGTCAGTGAAGCATGAAATATAGGTCACCATGACCTACCTTTGTGATGGGAGTGTAGTACTCATCAAAATGCATTCCCTCACCAAGTTTCATGAATCTAGGTATCTCAGTATATATGCAGTGTGTTAAAAACTATTAGGTCATGAGCTAAACACAAAAACATAACCCAAGTAAAATGTGAAATGTAGGTCACACCAGCATTCTTTGCAGTAATGGAGTGGTACTAACAGAGATACATACATTCATTCAGTTTGATGATTCCAGCATAAACAGAACTTGAACAATAAACTTACAACACACAATTTTACAAAAGTCAATGTAGGCATGAAATACAGGTCACAGTGATCTACTTCTGTGATGAGAGAGTAGTACTCAACAAGATGCATATCCTCACCAAACTTTCATGAATCTAGGCATAACAGTATATATCTAAAGGGTGCTAAAATTCTATTTGGTCCTGAGCAAAACACAAAAACTTAACCACAGCCAGTAAAATGTGAAATGTAGGTCACAGTGACATTTGTTTGTGGCATGGCTGTGGTACTAATAGAGATGCATACAATCATCTAGTTTGATGATTCTAGCATGAACAGAACTTGAGAAAAAAACAACTTAAAACACAACATTTAACCAAAGTCAGTGAAACATGAAATATAGATCACAGTGATCTACCTTTGTAGTGAGAGTGTACTCATCAAGATGCATTCCTATAACAAGTTTCATGAATCTAGGTATGAAAGTGTATATACAGGAAGTTACAACCTATTTGGTCATGAGCTAAATGCAAAACTTAACCTAATCCAGTAACATTTTAAATGTCGGTCACAGTGACATTCTTTTGTGGTATGGATATGGTACAAATGTCGATGCATACACTCATCTGCTTTGACGATTCTATCATGAACTGAGCTTGAGAAATAAACTTCAAACATAAGATTTAACCAAAGCCAATGAAGCATGAAATACAGGTCACAGTGATCTACTTTTGTGATGAAAGTGTACTACTTATCAAGATGCATCCCCTCACAAACTTTCATGAATCTATGTATAACAGTATATATATATACGGGATGTAAAAAACTAGTTGGTTATGAGTTGAATGAAAACATTTAACCTAACCCAGTAAAATGTGAAATGTAGGTCACAGTGACTTTTCTTTGTGGTAAGGATGTGGTACTAATAGAAATACATAAAATATTATAATTGATGATTCTATCATGAAGAGCTTGAGAAATAAATGTAACCTACAAAGTTTTAATCAAAGTCAAAGAAGTGTGAAATATAGGTCACAGTGACCTACATTTGTGATGGTAGTGTAGTACTCATCAAGATGCATCCACTCACCAAGTTTCATGATTCCAGATATAACAAGATTTATACAGTGTGTAAAAAAAAAAAAAAAAAAATGAGCTAAATGCAAACACTTGACCCAGAATGTAAAACTAAAGTACATATTTGTATCGATTTAGTCCCATCAGCACCCTCCCTTGGGGGTAGGTGCTATGAAATCCACTCAAAGCTGTTGCATAGGACCTAGGAAGAAAGAATGGTTGACATTCAATTAAGGTGTACATATGTACATGCTTTTATCTGCGTGGATGCGGACATAGAGGTGAGCTAATGATACATATTACACAGCAAAGTGTTTAAGCCTTGCCATTTCAGGCAACTTGGAACTGTGTATAACCCTAACTGCCATTTCCCAATGTCTCATCTGCATCCATGTATTTATGCATCATCACTGTATCTGACTTGCAAAAACTTTAGCACAAAACTTTAATGCAAAAGTGTAATAATATGGATGCCACCAGAAAAGTGATACCCATATCTCACCATACTAAAATTGGTCAGATGAAAATACTGTTCATCTCATCCAAATTATGTAATCATTTAAATGATAATTTCCATACAGTGTCCAAATGATTAATAAGTCCAACTAGAATGGAATATCTACACCAAAGCTGAAATTCCCACTTACCCACTCTGATCTTGAAATCATTGTATGAATTTTTGCTGATTTCTTCCAGAACCTGCATCATTCTGAAGGCAAACTCTGTCATGGTCACCACATTTTCTTCTGCCTCCTCTGGGTTCTAAAAAACCAGAACAGTCAGATCACCAAACCCATCAATCAGGACAACATTTTATGTTGAATCATTGAATTCGTTTAGACAATAATTCCAATACAAGCAAATTCCACAAATAAATGACCCCCTCTTTCTGCTGGAAGTAGAATTAAGAGTGTAGTTTAGTTGTGGAATGGGCTAGGTGATGATGGTGACATAGTGAACAAGTTAAGGCACATTTGTTACGGAAGACACTAAACAATAATGAAGAACAATGATGACTCAACACATGTAAGGTTTTGTCAGTAGAAAGCTGTATACAAAATATGCTTAAAATAACAACATGAGTAAGAGAGATTAACTGCGCTGAAACAAAAGTATGTGGATGTAAGATTCAGGGGCCCTAACTCCAGTAAATGATGATTAATAAAGCTGATAGTTTCTTCTGAAGATATATCAAGATAAGAACTCCATACAGATTTTTCTGAAATTCAATAATAATTAGGGGAATTATTGTGGGGAAACAAAATTGGGTGTGTCCAACAATCAGAGGCCTCAACTCCCTTACATGATGATTCAGAACACTGAAAAATCAAATGCAGCCAAGGTGTCATCAACATTAAGTTACATACCAAATTTGGTTGAAATCCAATACCAATTTGGGGAGTTATTGCATGGAAATGAAAATGAGCAAATGTGACAATACGGTGCAATAACTCTGATGTTGCATGCTGAAAATCTACCTCAGCAAATCTGACAATCAAACACAGTTGACGTCTGGCATCTTATCAATATCCAGCTGCTTACTTAATTTGTTTGAAATCCAATAATAATTATGGGAGTTATTGTACAGAAATGTTAAGTGGGCAAGTCTGACAATCAGTGGTGGTGACTCTGCTAGATAACAATGTAGAATGCTGACAATCAAATCCCTCAAGGTTTCATTAATAAAAACTGTATACCAAATTTGGTTGAAATCCAAAAATATTAAGAGTTATTGTGCAGAAATAAGTCTGCTAAATGAGAGCTACCTACGAAATTAGGTTGATTAGTTTGGTTTGGTGTTTTACGGCACATCAGCACATGTAGGTTATTTAGTTCTGAGACAATAGGAGTAAAGTGCCTTGCCCAAGGACACACCATGGTAGCTCACCTGGGATGATTCAATGATAGGATCTAAACCTTCACACTTCTGGTCACAAAGCCAGCACACCAGCCACCTGAGCCACTCTGGCCACTGCCTCCATTAGTTGCCTCTTACAACATGCAGGTGAGCGCATCGGGCCTATTCAATATTCCTGAGCCCATGGGGGTAAATGTGGTCGAAATACAATCATTAAGGGGGTTCTTGGATGAAAATGAAAGTAGGTGGGTCAGACAATCAGTGACTATGACTCTGTTTAATTATGACACAGAATGCTGACAATCAAACTTCACCAAGGCCTTATCAATAACAAGCTGCACAGTAAATTTGGTTGAAAGACAACAATAATTATAGGAATTACCATTCAGAAACCAAAATGTGTGGGTTTGACGATTGGGGCTATAACTCTGCTAAACAATGATGTAGGACACCGACAATTAAAACTCAGCCAAGGTCTCATCAATATCAAGCTGCATACCATAACTGATTCGAACGTAATAATAATTAAAGGATTTATTGTGTGAAAACTTAAGTGGAATGTTCTGACAATCAGGACTCTAACTACCGTAATCACGATAAGTCTTGGGACACCATAAGTCTTGGGACACCCTTAATTATTTTCAAAAGTAATTTTTTTATGACCTATAAAAGTTGGGACACGAAGTTAAAGCAATCTTTTCATGTACTATAAGTCTTGGGACACCTAAAACATTTTTTTTCTTCTACTGATCGATCGGCGTATTTTATCGATCGTAACCTCGTGTAAAATAAACAGGACTTCATGGTTGTTAAGGGACTCTCATTATGAATTATTACATAGATATATTATAAATTATTACAATTTGTTTGAAGAGTCAATAAATATATTGAATTTTCTCTGCTTTCTTATTATTTCTATCAAATTAAAATATGTATAATTTAATCAGACGATGACAAGAACTGAGCATTAGCGGTATGTTACACCCATTCAACAATAACTTCTCCCTATTGTGCCCTAGTTTACTATTGTCAGTTTATGCATTACTGCATTAAAATTGTCGAAAGTCACCTGTAATTATTGGGGAGTTTTTTTCCCTGAAAATGGAAATACCTAATTCATTACAATGTGATACCAGGATGAGGACAATGAAAATGGTGTTTATTTCAACTCTAGCATTTTACTAAATGACGATGCAGAATGCTAACAAATGAACTAAAACAAGGTCTCATCAATGTCAAGTGGTATACTGTGAATTAATTTTTTTTCATGGATTTTGTATTTGCTACAAACTATGAATTTTAAGGCCCAGTGAACAGTGATCCTTCTCTTGAACCCCACCTCCAATCCACACATGTAATAACCTTTAAAAACATGATTTTTCACAAAACAATAAAAACTGGTACCCACAAAATAAATGAATTTACAGTACCACATTTGGATGAAATGCAATAATAATCAAGCGAGTTATATGGTGAAAATGAAAGTGGGCATGTCTGACAATCAGGGGCTACAACTCTGCTAAATGATGATATAAAAACCTGACAACTGAACTCAGCCAAGGTCTCATAAATATAAAGATGTAAACCAAATTGATAAAATGCAATAATAATCTAGGTAGTGTAATTAACTGTGTGGAAACAAAAGTGAGATGATGGATTGAAGGATATAAACTAAATGACCTAATATATTATCTCCCTGTTTTCTATAAACAGCAGGAGTTCAATAAACAATGAAGAATAGGACGAATTTCAAGTAAATAATGAACATTGTATACAAATCTCCCATGGAACCATGCATCTCACCTGTATTGGTGTGTTGATGTTTCCCATTCTGACCCACCACCCCCTTCCAACCCCTGTATCAAACTTGTAAAAACTCGAACACAAAACTTTAACATTGATGATGACAACAACAATGTCAGCTCCACCACTGGTAGAATAAGAGTATCACAAACAGTACATGATATGCCTGTCTTGTTACTTTTTCCCTACTAATGACCTTGACCTTTGACCTAGGGCCATGACTATTATATGATAGGGTGAAGGCCCGAGTAATGTATGTAAATATTTTTAGATTTTATACAGTGACTTACATTATCCCTTGTGACCTTGACCTTGAGGGCAGGGGATATGATGGTGAATACATGAGAATCTGTGAAGACAATGTGTATAAGAGGCTCAAATTACATTAAAATATCTTCATTGGTTCAAAAGTTATAACCATCAATGATTTACATTTTTCCTTTATGTGACCTTGACCTAGAGGCAGGGGATGTGGCTATGGTATATGGCACAGCCAGGTCATGATATATCAGTGATTAAACTTTCATTAAAATATCTTCAGTGGTTCAAAAGTTATACTCAGGACATGGATACAAATCATAGTTATGTTTTTCCTTGCCGTTACCCCTCCACAGTGAGACAGGGATGGGGTGGGTGGGTGGAGCATGACTGTGATATGTAACATCCTGGTAAAGTGAAACTTCCCCTAAACTAGCCCCCTTTGTAATGTAGCTCCTCCTCTGCAGATTGGTCAAACAAGTATGTGACATGCTGGTAAAGTGAAACTTCCCCTAAACCAGTAATTCCCAAACCCCAGGTCGTGACCAAAATGATGGTTGTGAAGATCCTCTCGACCCTATACTGGTATTGCATTTAGGGTCGCAATCAAAAAAGTTTGGGAACCACTCCCCTAAACTGGACCCCTTTGTAACCTGGTTTCCTCTGCAGATATTTCAAATAATGCCTTCTGATCAAACCTCTTTAAACTGGCCACCTCTTAAAAAATAGCCAAAATTGTCTGTCCCAACAGTGCAAGGTTCAGGGAAGTACTGTGTATACATGTACTTGCTTATAATTCACCAGCAAATCTAGGTCTATGCAGTTTGTTAGGAGTGATCAGTAGAACAAACAATATCAACCCTAATCTGCAGGAGCATTATGCGATGGCAGATCAGGGTCTATATTGTCTGCAGTTGGACTCGACTTATAAGTGACTATATATGGTATATAAGACCACTTACTAAACAGCCTAGCTGATTGGACCTTTTTTTAGTTTTGTGGTATGTGTGCCTAACTGCGAGACAGACAAATCAGTTTTGATTCCCGACAGCAACACTTATATTTTGAATCCTTTCCTGTTACATTTTACTACATATAGATATATAGTGACACCCTTCTATAAAAGACACTTGAAGAGACCAAGAAAAATGTCCTTTGTGGACAGGTGTCTTCATATAGAGGCAGACTATTGAGATTACATAATGGGTTTGCAAATGTTGTCATTTACAAGGTGTCTTTCATGTGGAGGTGTCCATTTAAGCAGGTTTTACTGTACACGAGTGGTACAAAAGAGTAATTAAAAATTATATTTACCATGCTTAAAAAAGCAGACCTTGGTGCAATTTTTGATGATCTATGTCATTTTCAACTCCAATAAAGGGTCTTTTTTGCTGCCATTCTAACTTTAGGTAGGCCTAGCCTCAAAAATTCAACATGATTGCCTAGGTAACCAATTCTTACTAAATCCAATGCAAGCTACTGCAGCAATTTTTGTAATGTATGATTTGACCCACAGCATTTAAAACTTACACAAATCTTGTTAATACAGATATTCAAGACCCAGGCTGAGTTCACTGAGGCAGGCTTTGGGCAATGTTAGGCTAGTGCCAGGCTGAGTTCACTGAGGCAGGCTTTGCGCAATGTTAGGCTAGTGCCAGGCTGAGTTCACTGAGGCAGGCTTTTGGCAATGTTAGGCTAGTGGCAGGCTGAGTTCACTGAGGCAGGCTTCACTGAGGCAGGCTTTGGGCAATGTTAGGCTAGTGCAAGGCTAATCCTCAGTAACTGCACCAGCTGCCAGTGAGTGGCAAAAGGTGGCAAAAGCAAGCAGTTTAGACACGGATATTGCTGAGAGCAATGCATGCCATGCCAATTTGCTTTCACACACTGACAAGCTTGCCAACTGAGACATGTAAACAGATGTAAGCAATGGTCCACATTGATGAAAATATCTACAAACAGACAGGGCAATTCACTAGAGAGCCTATTCATCTTCCATGCTAAAAGTACATAGTGCTATCTCTATAATGGTGCATGAAGCTATCTTTTATAACAGTGCATAATCCTATCTTTATAACAGTTCATAATCCTATCTTTATAGCAGTGCAGAATGCTATCTTTATAACAGTGATGAACTCTATCTTTATAACAGTGCATAATGCTGTCTTTATAACAGTGCATAATCCTGTCTTTATAACAGTGCATAATGCTATCTTTATAACAGTGCAGAACTCTATCTTTATAACAGTGCATAATGCTGTCTTTATAACAGGGCAGAATGCTATCTTTATAACAGTGCATAATGCTGTCTTTATAACAGTGTATAATGCTATCTTTATAACAGTGCAGAACTCTATCTTTATAACAGTGTATAATGCTGTCTTTATAACAGTGCATTATGCTGTCTTTATAACAGTGCATAATGCTATCTTTATAACAGTGCAGAACTATCTTTATAACAGTGCATAATGCTGTCTTTATAACAGTGCATAATGCTATCTTTATAACAGTGCATAATCCTATCTTTATAACAGTGCATAATGCTATCTTTACAACAGTGCAGAACTCTATCTTTATAACAGTGCATAATGCTGTCTTTATAGTGCATAATGCTGTCTTTATAACAGTGCATAATGCTGTCTTTATAACAGTGCATAATGCTGTCTTTAATATATTGCATAATGCTGTCTTTATAACAGTGCATAATGCTATCTTTTATAACAGTGCATAATGCTATCTTTATAACAGTGCATAATGCTGTCTTTATAACAGTGCAGAACTCTATCTTTGTAACAGTGCATAATGCTGTCTTTATAATAGTGATTAATGCAGTCTTTATAACAGTGCATAATGCTGTCTTTATAACAGTGCATAATACTATCTTTATAACAGTGCATAATACTATCTTTAATATATTGCATAATGCTGTCTTTATAATAGTGCATAATGCTATCTTTTATAACAGTGCATAATGCTATCTTTATACCAGTGCATAATGCTATCTTTATAACAGTGCATAATGCTATCTTTATAACAGTGCAAAATGCTGTCTTTATAACAGTGCATAATGCTATCTTTATAACAGTGCATAATGCTATCTTTATAACAGTGCATAATGCTGTCTTTACTGGCTCAGGCCAAGAATGTAAAACTGCTATGTTAAACTCACTTTTCTCATCTGCATAGCCGAGAAACCATGAACAGACAAATAATTGGGAGATTCTTGAGACTCAAAAAGTAGTTATGTGTTTCCAAGGAGGGGTCAGTGATCATAATCCAAATAATCCAAATAAGCAATGTTGTACAATTCAGAATAAGTATCTACTACTGAGCATTGAAAATCCTCTTCCTGCATCTTCCTGAATGCAGGGTGGAGTTGGTATTTTGACAAATGTCATGTACTCCTGAATGTTGACAGATGTCATATACTCCTGAATGTTGACAAATGTCATATACTCCGGAATGTTGACAGATGTCATATACTCCTGAACGACTATTATCAATATAGGATTTGCAATATGTGAAAAGTATAAAATGTTCTCCCTTGCTGCTGAGCTTAACTAAGTCAAACTGTCAACAAGGAGTTCTGAAATTTAGTTTTCCTTTAAAAATGAATCACACTTCCACACTGCTCTTAGCTTTACCATTACAACTATAGATATAATCACATTTTGCATTTTATGTATGGAGTAAAATTCAACTTCAAAGAAACATTTCTTCTGATCATGAACTAGCCAATAATCTTTAATAAAGTTGGCTGAAACATTTTCTCAAGCATTGAAATGTAACAACTTTTGTTTCTTCAAGATACATCTTTGATTTACTAAACTTCTAACAAATTGGGTTGTTCTAATTCATATACTTTACCTATGCAAATTTGCCTAATGGGCTCTTCCACAACAGTGCTCGAAGGAATAGCAAACACAAAATCACCTTGGTTATTGTCAGTCAGTTAAGTAAGCTGTGTACTTGTAGCTGTTTATCTCTGACCCCTTTTATCTTTTAGTCACCTCTTTGATAATTACCCATATAAACTGCCCAGGGGTGATGGTATTCCATGAGCGTTAAGCATAAAGCTATGTGAATGACAACTGTTTACTGTTCACACAGGCTACAGGTTATGGCATAGATAATGGTGTCAAGAATGATCTCTGTCTCTTTTATTTTTCTTTACAAGATTTACTGGAGATTGTGTTTTGATAAACTTGACCATGTCTGGGAGTTTGGGTGCAAAAACTGTGTTTTTCATGTGAAATGTAGTGAACTGGATAGTACGAATGTATTCCATTACAAACCAAAAATCGATATAATGTGGCAACATTGGAATAAGAACTGCATACCTTGATGCAATCATGACAATGTGAAAGCAAGAATTTAAGTTACCTCTGAGTTCTCATTCCCTGGCTGCAGCCCTGTAGCAGCCATGTATGTACTACCAATTGTTTTAATCTTCTCAACATTTGTAAACCTTGGATCGTCTAGAAGCTGCAAAAAAAAAAAAAAAAAATTAATTTGATTCAATTTGATTTCATTACTAACTGTAAAAAATTACTATTTTAGGGTTATAACTCTCAATAACTATAGACAGATTTGTGGTCTAGGATTTTTGCCACAGATCCCCTTACACTGGAATTCATAAAAACTCTTTGACTAGATCCCTAAATGCAACCTATGAACCACAACTTTAGAAATCATTTTAATGTCCAGTCAGACTTACCTGCCCTGAAAATTAAAAAAGTCATTGGTCAACCATCAACATCGCAAGAATAGTATTATGTCCCAAACTTAGGACTGAAACACAGAAATATGATGTACCTGATATATGTACCTTTGGTTACACTTGAAATAATAATGATGCTTGTTTTAGAGATAGTCTTCTAGAAATCATCAGACTGTATTGAAATCAATAGGGTAACAAGTAGAATTGCAATGAAGTTAATTATATAAGCTTACAATGTAATAGACAAACAATGTATACACATTGGTCACTATTAAAGCATCTCAGTATAACATGGTTCTTGATATAGGACCCCACTGGAAATATGTTATAAACTTGTATGGGTCATCTTGGTGGATAATGTACTTTTGTCTGTTTGTATTACAGTAAAAATTGACACTTTCATTGGATGGTAACACTTACTGGTTTTTCATATTTTTCTTCTTTTTTCTTCATGATAACATGTATTTATACAAATGTATGTTGTCTGAAAATTTTATTACAATTACATAGGAGTTCCGATAGTAATCATACCAGTATAAATTGTTTACTACATATATCTCCAACATCATTGACATGGACTAGCACATAAACATTTTGAAGAAGAAAAAAATGATGAATTAGATATAACGTTTCTTGGTTATAATGTTCTAAAAATCCCCGTCCCCTTTGAAATGCTATAAACAACCTTCACTGCATAACAGTTTTATGTATGTATATTGTGTTATGTGATAGATTTATATTTGTTATATGTATTACTACTTATGTTATTTGTTGATCCTACCTAAATAAAAATGATTAATTATTATTATAACACAGGTATAGTCATGGATCCCATTAGACTGGTTGAATTCTATTTTCCATATAATGTACCCCAGCCCATTAGACTGGTTGAATTCTATTTTCCATATAATGTACCCCAGCCCATTAGACTGGTTGAATTCTATTTTCCATATAATGTACCCCAGCCCCAGTATATGGTGACCTCACCAATACTCTTTTATGGATCCCATGAAGAGTGTTATAGTGCGTGACCACTTATATATATATATATATATATATATTTATGTACACGCCACTCCCTCAATAACTCTTGCCCAGATAACTCACAAACCCGCTTGTAATGTGGGGTCAGGCACGGATCCCCCTTTCTTTTTACTAAAAAATACCCAAATATTGGCCCTTATTTATTAAACGTGAAAAAAATCTTGATCAAAATTGGAAAATGAAACCTTGATATATTGTTCATTTTATCATCAAAAACAGTGGTTAGGACCCGGAAATCTGAATCAACATCATGAAATTCTGAACTTTTAAAAAGAAGTCTTATATTTTGTTCAATTTTCTTTGCAAACAACATTCTCAGTACACTGTAAAACCTGCAGACCTGCTTTTGTATTATCATGTTAATTACATCTTTTGTATCAAATCAAATAAAGGGGGTGGAATAAAAGAAAAGTTAAAAGGCATGCAAATCCTACCCAAGTAAGAGCTAGCAGTCATGGCCGTGTGTCAGGTCAACTAATTTTAACTGATCAGTTGAGCACTGCTATAAGTATTATTATGTAAGTAATATAATTAAACTACCTTAAATGACCCCAACTCATTCACAAATGTGATCCTAGATAGCAAGGCAATGAAGTGAAATGAGTACTTGGTGAATAAAAAGCTTTGTTTCACAGATGCAGTTCATTATGGAGAAGCGAGTTCCATACTTTGCAATGAACTTAAAATTTCTAAATTGGTACTCAGAGATTTCCTCAAGGATGAGAAGTTTCACCATTAGTTGCAATGAAATCATGGCATGCATATTTTACTAATAGAACAATAAATAAATCGAGTTTCGACATTGATGGTTGTTTCACGAAATAAATGTCCCGAGTTTTTGAAAAAAAGGAATCTTGTTTTGTTATGAATCAACAACAACAAAAAGCAGTGACATAATACACAATGTTTTCGTGTACACGTTTTGTTGAAACTGCTTGGACTAATGTTTTTACTGATCTTTCAGAGGTTGGGTATCTTGAAAATAAAGGTAATTTATGTAAAAAAGCAAACAATTACATTAGAAAAAAGCTCTTTATTGACAATTAGACAATTATTCCCAATGCAATTATAAAACGAGTATTCAGCCATTAAACAGCCCCGTTACCCTGCCCCCCCCCCTGTGGTTTTCTAGATTTCCAGGGGGGATGGCATCCCCTTCTTCATGTTTTGAGGTCCCTTGGTAAGTTGCACCCTCACTTACAGTGCGTTCTATGCTTTTGGACCCCGTTGTGCACGAGTTTTTGAGGGAGAGGTGTATATAGATAGATAGTTGGAGGGACAATTATTGCCTTTTTACTCATGCATATCATTCACCAAACTTCAAACAACACAGACCCAGATCTTCCATCCCATAATGCACATGCTGATATAGGTTTGTTCACTTTAAATCAGGAAGAGAAAGAACAGCATAGATTCTGAGCTGGCAATGGATTAGGCAACATCAGATTTGATCTTTGAGCTGGCAATAGATTAGGCAACATCAGATCTGATTCTATGCTGTTTACAGTCAAGTGCATGTGATGCATGCATAAATAAGGTACTCTACGAACCTGATCTATATCGACAATAATTTCATTGAGAACTCGGATGCATTCAAGTCCATTCTTGTTGGCACTGTTTTGTTGGTAAAAGTCCTTGAAGTTGGGAATG
Source organism: Margaritifera margaritifera (assembly GCA_029931535.1). Taxonomy (NCBI): domain Eukaryota; kingdom Metazoa; phylum Mollusca; class Bivalvia; order Unionida; family Margaritiferidae; genus Margaritifera; species Margaritifera margaritifera. Next base: position 1,719,748 of record JAQPZY010001294.1, on the reverse strand, counting down.
GAGGCAAACATCACACAAACAAAGTTGTATGACTCACTGTACAGATCCTGAAAAAGAAATTAAAAAGAACAATAAATAATTTCACCATCATTATATCTTTGCAAATTTAGTATAAATTCAGCACATTAGTGACATAAAATGTTCATATTATTGATCACTGTAAAACTGTGTAATGCACAGATTTAATAATTCTATTACCTTTTGATGTTAATGAAGTGTAAAAACTTGCTCACTGAAAGGCCATGTAATGCAGAGACTAATTTTAAATTTGTTACTTTTAGCTGTTAATGTAGTGTAATTACTTGCTTCCTGTAAAGACATGTAATGCATAGATTTAATAAATTCTTTTACCTTTTGATGTTAATGTAGTGTAACAACTTCTTCCATGTAAAGCCTTGTAATGCATAGATTTAATAATTCTTTTACCTTTTGATGCTATTGCAGTGTCATTTTTTGCAAATTTAGTTTTATTGCAAAACAGTCTAACTTTATGCTCTGGTAATATTGTATGTGCAAGTATGTAAGTATAGGATTTAATGGTACATCAGTACCACACTGGCTATATCATAGAAAACACTTTAGGAAGATCAAACCTTCCAAATAAACATGTAGTCCAATAAGATAAAAGATACTAGATAAAAAATTAAAATTCTTTATAAGATAGTTTAAATTTTTATAAAACGAACACTTACTGCACAACTCGAAATGATGTGATCATTAACATTATGATGTCATCGATATGGCATTAATTTTTACCTTGTTGTATCATAGCACTATGAACTCTGGGAGAGACTAGATGTCAAAATGTAGTTTTTTTTGGGGGGGGGGGTTAAACTAATTTTAATGATGTAATACTTACCTGTTGCTATTGCATAGCTGTTACTTTTCCAGTATGAAAATACCCTGACCAAATATTTCGTCTTCCCATTAGGGCAAACCAGAAGATTCCAGAACATTGGATCAACCCTGTCAGACGCCCTGCACATTGCCATGCATACTTCCACTCTTTCATTCTTTACGAGGGAGCAGCCTAACTTAGTGGGAGATCAGTGCAGGGGGGAGGAGGGAATCTGGCAATAGCAACAGGTAAGTATTACATCATTAAAATTAGTTTTACCCACCCAAATAACTAGATTTTAATATCAGTAATACAATACATGTTGCTATTGCATAGCTGAATTAGTCAGTTTGGTAGGAGACTGATGATCCCACAACTGGCAACTAAAAAACAAACAAAAGGAATACACACCCTCACTGAAGAGCAGGAGACTATTGCGGGATGGAATTCCCATGGGCAACTTTCTGAGCGATGATGACTGGGCCCAGTGAGAAAATGCCTTCGCTTTGGTGGGCTAACAAGCAAAGGTAAATGGAGGAGAAAGTAATTTGAGAGTGCCAAAATGCAACTTTCATCACATCCTCCAAAGATGAACGAGTTAGATAGGCCCTTGAGGCATCAATGGCTCAAACCTCATGGGCTTCAATTTGTATGAAAGACAGGTCCCTATCAGTAAGGGACTGGTAAGCTCTCTTGATAGTTAATGGATTTCCACCTAGAAATGGTGACAGCTGAAATATCAGTTGAACCTTTAATGGGAAGAATAAAAGCCTTCCTACCCTTCCTTCTCCCTATAGAGACTGACAACTAAAAACACAGGGCCCTAACTGGACATAAAAGTCTATCTTGATCATCCCCAGCACAGATGCAGCTGAGACTAGGGATCTCAATCGGGAGTGGAGCAACTGATGGAAGCTTTTTTTTTGCTAAAAAACCTGATTGGTAAACAAAAGAAACTGACTCATAATTTCCACTGAACCTGATACAGACCTGCTCTATGCATAGGGCATGAAGCTCAATTCTTCATCTTGCAGATGCTAAGGCAAGCAAGAAAACCATCTTGAGGGTAAAGTTTTCAAAGGAAGCTTCACTCAAAGGTTCATAAGGGGTTTATTAAGAGACCACAAGACACAAGAAAGATTCTATTTAGACATTAGAGAGCTAGACACTGGTCTTTGCAATTTGAAATACCTGATCAGGTCTGCTAAGTGAAAATCTGTCTCGATGGCCAGGCCTTTTGAAAATTTGAGTGTTAAGAAGAGCTGTTCAATAGCCCTTAATAGTATAAACCAAGCATTGTTTCTCTTAGAAAAGGAAGAGAAGAAAATCAGACACTGTACTCACAGAGGAACAGCTAGGATTTACACATTTTCTACTACACCAATCACAAAAGATTCTCCATTTGGCATCATACACCTTGGAAGTCAATCTTCTCCTGGACTGAATGATGCACTTGGCAACTTTGATAGAAGAAGATCCAGATCTGCTATCATATTATGCAACAGCAGATCTATGTATATACAGTTGGGTCTGACTAATACACAAGTATGTATGGTAAACTAGACTCGAAAATAGACTATGATATTTTTATAACAACCTGGATTTTGGATCTTCTTCTAACAGTTTGTTAGGAGTAATCAGTAGAATAAATAACATAGACCCTAATCTGCTGGTGCATTATGTGGCAGCAGAACAGGGTCTATGTTGCTTGCAGTCACACCCTTTTGATAAGTAAATATGGTACTCATGAGAGCAAACCATTGTAAGAACTGGATGGCTTTTTTTTCAATGCATGCCAACATATGAGACCAAACCAACTTAAGAAATGGATGGCTTGTTTTCAAGGTTGGCTAACTTATGAGACCAAACTATCGTAAGAATTTGATGGCTTTTTTCAAGGCTGACTTACTTATGAGACCAAACCATCATTAAGAATTGGATGGCTTTTTTTTCAAGGCTGGCTTACTTCTGAGACCAAACTATCATATGAATTGGATGGCTTATTTTCAAGGCTGGCTTACTCATGGGACCAAACCATCAGAAGAACTAGATGGCTTTTTTTCAAGGCAGGCTTACTTAAGAGACCAAACTCTCATAAGAATTGAATGGCTTATTTTCAAGGTACACTTATTCTCAAGGTTGGCCTTATTTCTTATTTTCAGGACATTCCATCAAATAGCATCTTAGAAAGAAACTTCAAAGGTATTGTATCTTTTGTTAGCATTTGATTACATCAAGAAAACTACTGTTTTTTAAATAAAATGAGATCCAAATCCACTATATCAACTTTTGAACTACATTACTATATATATTCCCTTACAAGTCCAACTGCAAACAACATAGACCCTGACATGCCATTGCATAATGCACCAGCAGATCAGGGTCTATGTTGTTTGTTCTATTAATTACTAATAACAAACTGCATAGACCCTGACCTGTCAGTGCATTATGTGACAGAAGATCTGGTTCTGTGCAGTTTTGCAGATGGACTTGACCTATAAGCTAGCACATACGGTACCTGGAGTACCAGTGTTTATGTACTTACAGTTTTATTTTGTGAGCAGAGATAGAAGTCTGCAACATGAGTTGGTAAGATGTTCTGTAGAAGCATCTTGTTGAGTTCTGCTGTGACTTTGACCTCTTCCTTCTCATTTTCACACTGCTGTCTCCACATAAAATCAAGCCTGTTAGTATACTCCACCTACACAGATAAATAGTATAGTCTGAATAGTATTTATTTTCCTCTAACAAACCATTGGTAGGACCAGATGCAACATCTTTTTATTACGAGCATGCATTTCTTGGAATGCTATGCCTGATCTGATCTACTATTGCATGATCCTAAAGCAAATTAGTAATTTTAGCTTGAAACGTAGATCACAGTCACCTACCTTTAAAGGGGTAAATATTATTTTTCAAAATTAATGCATTCCTAAAGTAAGATGATTTTATATGCAACAGTGTAAGAGAAAAGTGGCTAATTTGAGTTTTGAAGCATTTTTCTTTTTTTTTAAGCTTTATAATTTTTCTCTTTCCATTGGTAAGTATATATAGTATATATTTTCTGAAAGGTTATCTGATGGCAAGCATAATCAGTCTGATGGCAAGCATAATCAGTCTGATGGCAAGCATAATCAGTCATAACAGAACACAATTTTCGCAAAGAAAGAGAAAAATTTTAAATTAAGATTGCACAAAATTATTTCAAGTTTTCTAAATATTTGTTATGACTCTGTCATCTTATAACTTATTCAAACAAACTATAATGATTATATAGCTATGTACATCTTCCAGTGAACTGTGTCAGGTTTTTTGAAGAAACATTTGCTTTTCATGTTATAGCTATTTAAGTATATAGATTGAATTAAATTTTTTAAAAGTACCAAACATTAAAATTCAAATTCTTAAAATTAAATTCTATGGAATGTATTAAAAATCTCTGACAGGAATCATGAACTGCAACATCACCTTAACAAAACCAAAACATTACTTTTCTAATGCTGACGTTCCCATTGCAGTTTATTCACATCTGTGTTAGGCATTATAAGCAAATGTAAAATGTGTCAAATATGACTATAAAGAATAATGGACAGTATCAGTATCCTTAATAAAATCTGTCTTTGTGACAGTGGCTTCACATATATTTCAAAAAAGAAAAAGTCTCGTCTGTTCTCTTTTCTTGCTAGATTTCCATGGAAAACAGAAATAATCACCAATACTTGTTTTCAAAACACAATTTTAACAAAATATGGATAATAAAAAAAGTCAAATTATGACCTTGCACTGTTATCACCATAATGTTATCTGGTTCAAAACTTAAATACAGTGGAGGCCTCCATAGTTTCATTCAATCTAAGTGCCAGTTACATCAGTGTGAATATTATGAAATTAATTCTACATTTTTAGAATATATAATCAAATAGCTCAGTATTAAATTCAGTCAAAATGCCTTTTAGGAATTTATAATTGGGACTTACAACATGACCAATAAAGAAACTAAAATAGAATCAAAAAAGGAAATTACTGAAAGAAGAGACGGTAAGAAAAGTGAGAGAAATTGATTTTGGGTTGGTATTATAAGAAAATGTACCTGTCTGTCAATAACAATGAGGGTGATAAAAAGGACCGTCATACACATGGTCACCCTATCTGCTAGATGTAGTGTAGATAAGGGCCTGTGTGAACAAAAAGAAATATGATCAAAATCCACAAGCTTATTTACATGTAAGGGAGACAACTTTGTCCCTCTGTGACCATGGATGTGTTTTTAAATGCAGAGGGCAACATTATTCTACTCCCTGCCTATGTAATTCTTTATACCTCATGGAATTACTTTGATTTACGAAATATGAAGATAATTTCACAAATAATGAAAATTTAAAGCTGTGCATAAATGATGTTACTCTGACCTGTTCTGAGTGAAATTATTCTGGTAATAATCAATGGATACTGCATAATAATTCCTTAGTTTTACAACAATCTTTGCTTTTTTTAATAATCTGAAACCTCCACACAAGAGATTCCTCTTTATCAAACCCACAATTTATGTACCTAAGTAAAAAAAAACTGCTAACATTAAGGTTAATGTTGGGTGCAGATGGATGGATATAAACATAGATGCCAAAGTGATCATGGTGTCATGCTTGAAAAAAATCAATGCAATCTTACAAAATTAGCTTTCCATTTACTGTAAATCACAAATTTTCTTTAGCAAAAATACTGTTTCACAATTATGGAGACAATCAAATTTGTCTGACATACAATCATATAACATATTACATGTAAGCATATCACAAAAATGTATGATATCAATACACTAAATTTAATGAGTTTTCAATTTTAACGACACTAAATTGTTTTGATTCACAGTTTCATCCTGTCATTTATTATTTAATGTACATTCCTCTCTCACTCTCTCTCCATCTCTCTCTCTCTCACACACACACACACACACACATCCTGTACCCAGTGTTGGAGAAGGCCTCTGGCAGAATGCTGCCATCCCCCAAGTGGAAAAGGAGGTTGAATGAAATGAAGACCAGAACTGTGATACAGAGCTTGCAAAGGTAACCAATCTGCAGGAAGATGCTACTGGAGGACAATATCAATAGGCAACACAACAGGCTGTACTGTAACATAATGGAAATGGAAGTAAAAACAAAATGTAAACACTAGATTTTACTGACATCTCTAAGGTAAACACGTGATGCACTCTTTGCATTTATTGCCTCTGCATGTATATAATGAAAGTACTATACCCATGTTCATACTGATCTTAATTTACAATTTGAACAAATTTATTAGTGAGAAAAAGGATTATAATTTGATCAGCCATTACTACATACCGTTACATCTCCCACAAAATGACTTTCATAGAATTTAAAAGAATCAGGTACCATCAATACTTGTTTATAAGTCGAGCCCACTGCAAACAGCACAGACCTGGGTCTACGCAGTTTGTTAGGAGAAATCAGTAGAACAAACAACATAGACCCTGATCTCCTGGTGCATTATGCAATGGCAGATCCAGGTGAATGTTGTTTGCCATTGGACTTGACTTATAAGTGAGTATATATGGTACACCCAACTGGGTAGAGCAGGATTGGACCTTAGCTTGAAAATCATGCAAATCAATCCGATTGTAATATTTGGAAATCATCTAAAGTATATGTTACAACAACACCACTAAGGTAGAAGATTTAGACACTGTGTACATTTATTATCTGTGCACTGATATCGTAAATGCACTATAACTGAAAAATGCATGAAAACATTAAATGTATTTAGGAACAAGTTAAAGCCAAAATAATGATTGATTCTTTTTAATGGCACTATCAACACATTATTGGCTAAATCATGCTGAGGAAATGGGAGCCAAGTGTCTACCTAAGGACACACCAAGACAGCCGACCTGAGCTGGCCCAGGTGGGTACTGAACCCATGACCCTTGGATTACAAGTCCAATGCTCAATCAAGTGAGCTATCATGGCTATAAAAAAAACTCAACATACATTATTTTATTCAATTCTCTGACAATTATTAATAAAATTAAGTTTTATTTAAAGAATTAAATCATAAATAAGAAAATATCTTAAGTTAGGGAATAAAGTTATTTTTCCAATTTCCATAACATATATTCTATCAGCTGATTTCTATCACATACTCTACAAGTTTAAAAACTAAAATTATGCATCCAAATTTGGCGTATGCATTACTGACTTGTGTTTGTTAATAAAATAATTCTTCTTGTATTTGCTATGTGAACAACATCACAAATGATCATTAGATTTGAATACAGATGAATAAATAGATGCTATTAAAAAAAGGAATTGGATATATTTTAATATCAAGATGTATGATATTACAAAACATACCAATGTATATGAGCAAGTGGGAATGAAATTATCTTACCAGTGTATATCAGCAAGTGTATGTATGTATGCTGTATGTATGTATGTATGTATGTATGTATGTATGTATGTATGTATGTATGTATGTATGTATGTATGTATGTATGTATGTATGTATGTATGTATGTATGTATGTATGTATGTATGTATGTATGTATGTATGTATGTATGTTTGTATGTATGTATGTATCAGAGATCCTTAAATACCTCTATTTGCCAGACATATTCAGTAGGCCAAAGGTTTTGATTTGCACATACCCTGAGCAAAGTCCATTTGCACATACCCTGAGCAAAGTCCATTGGTCATAGGAGTTCTCAAATATCATTACATCAACTTGTATCACTAGGTCTAGTTTACAGCTTGTTTCTTTGTCACACAAGCTATAAAGGTGTTGCCATCGAAGTTTAATTCAAAGGTGGTTACATTCTTTCTTTGTTGGATAACCGATAGATATGTTGTCAATTAGGCATGTTTGGTCATTATGTTTTCCCAATTGTTTAAACACTCTATAGCCACAAAACACAAGACTAAAGAGGTCTGAAGGTTTATCTCCTGGACTTATCAAAATCCCTATAACTGAGTGATTGCCCAGGGTCAGTAGTACAAGACAGATGTTACATCAGTCACACCACATGGTTTGTGTCATGGTGTGTCAGCAGATGATAACTTTAGAAACAAATATGTGAAGTCTAGACCCAACTTAAGAAAAAAAGATATTAGCAACAATGACTAACGTTTATTATCATCATAATCCATAACTTATTTGTGGACCTGATCAAATAAAACTTTACCGGAAATTCCCATTACATATTTTCAAGGTATTACATCAGCTTGTTGTCAATTATTAATTTTTTTTAAAAAACAGAGGAGTGGAATAAAATATGGTTGTTGCGTTAAATTCTATTTTATAGTTATCTGAAAGACAAAATGTTTTATAAATAACTAGCTTGAAAGGAATCCAGTTAATCTTGGAAGGGCAGTACTAATACTAAAGCATCAGCAAATCCAGAACTGAAAATGACATTTTTTCTGGTACATTTACTAATTAGGTATATCAATGTTTTCTTTTTTGTCACAACTTGTTATATCTCCTTTTTCATTTAATTCACAATACCCTGACTCATATTAATTAACTATTGTTGTAACATATACCATCAGAATCCGATTCATGTTCAAAACTTCTTGTTTTATTAAAATATGAAGAGAATACATATTATAGACTATCATACCACAATATATGAGGAAAAGAGATGATCTTGCCATTGTATATCAGCAGGATTTATCAAGTTAATGAGGTCATCATACCAGTGTACATGAGCTAGAGTAAATGAGATTATCTTACCAGTGTACATGAGCTAGAGTTAATGAGATTATCTTACCAGTATACATGTGCAAAGGTTAATGAGATTACTTTACCAGTGTACATGTGTCATAGTTAATGAGATTATCATACCAGTGTATATGAGCAAAGGTTAATGAGATTATTTTACCAGTGTACATGAGCTAGAGTTAATGAGATTATCGTACCAGTGTATATGAGCAAAGGTTAATAAGATTATTTTACCAGTGTACATGAGCTAGAGTTAATGAGATTATCTTATCAGTATATATGAGCAAAATTTATCAAATTAATGAGATTATTTGCCAGTTTATATGTGCAAGAATAAATTATATTAATGCACCAGTGTATGAGCAAGAGTTAATGAGACTATTTTACTAGTGCATATCATCAACAGTAAATAAGATTATCATACCAGTGTATACGAGTAAGCAGTGTATACGATGTATACGAGTGGTTACTGAGATTATCTTACCATGTACACAAGTAAGAGTCAATGAGATTATCATACCAGTGTGTATGAGAAAGAGCTAATGAGATTACTATACTAGAATATATGAACCTGAGTTCATGAGATTATCTTACCTGTGTATATGACCAAGATTTATCAAGTTAATGAGATTATCATAACAGTGTATAGTATATGAGCAAAAAGTTCATGAGATTATCATACCAGTGTATACAAGAAAGAGTTAATAAGATTATCTTACCAGTGTATATGAATAAGATTTATTAAGTTAATGAGATTATTATATGAACAGGACTTGATGAGATTATCTTACTTGTGTATATAAGGTAGAGTTAGTGAGATTATCTTACCAGTGTATACAAGCATGAGTAAGACTGCTATGTTTACCAAAGAAAATTGTAAACATTTACATGATCATTGGAATAAAAAAGATTATGTTTCAATGTAATTAATCCACTTGCATGCCGGAACTGGCAATTTGTGACAAATGTGACTTGTTTCCATTAAAGAAATTGATAGGAAAAGTAAAGTCTTCCTAATTAAGTCTGAAAATAAGTATTTTCCACAATAATTTAGATTACTTGATTTGACTCTTTACCTGTTTACCTAAACTTCTGCTTGAATTTTAACAGAATGACCACTATATGTATCTAGAAATATCAGCAAGACAAGGTGTATTATGGAATATGGACTGACTCATTACTCCAATGCTCTTATGATTCCATAAATTACATTAATGTTATGAAGATTAAAGCAAGATTCAAACTTACCCAATCATATTCAGCTAAGTTAAATCTGATCTGGTACATGCATTTCCTCAAATATTGGTTGTACATGTAGACCAGAAGTTACCAAATGTGTATTCCATGACTACACTGTTAAGAAAATGTAAGCCCACCACAATATTACTTCATAGACATCGTGCAGAAACGTGCAAATTCAGTAACCTATTATTTACAAGCAAACAATTACAGACATTTTTTTAAAATTATGTTTCTTTAAATCTTCATAAACAGTTCAGATATATGGAAGTCAACTAGCATTAATGCCTATGCAAAAATAATAAGTTGGGTTCAACTTTTTTCACTAATTTAGTCTGCTACTTGATTCTCATGCCAGGCAGCGGGTGTCATCTCAAAAGTTGTTCCATGGTTTAATATCTGAAGATTGACTAAGATGCTGAGCTGATATTGCCATTATATTCCTCTTTCAAGAAAACAAAACATGTTGGAAAGTTAATAACTGCATAGGAAAATTGGAAATGTGGATAAGGTAAGTTTACTAAATTATGGTCACATGTAAGGGATACCCCTGTATGTGTGCTCAGTGTGTTTTTAAGGTCATCTTTTATTTGGCCATGACAGATAGAAACATATTTAGAAATGATTGGGGTTTTTTGCACTTTGTAAGAGGGGTTTAATTTGACACAAAAACTGTTGAATCCATGTCCCTCAATTATATGAAGTGGTTGGAGATCACATGAACACATGATCACTAGTTTTCATTATTCTGCTGCCACTTTGCTTTGGACACTGTGGATATGACAGGTGATTGAAATGCAGCAATCGACTATTGGATTGGTACTTTGTTGCTAGGGACCAGATGCTCACTAGCCTCACTTTTAAGAGATGTGTGCATATGTTTCATGTGGTAGGTCATCACACTGGTGTTGCCCCTAGTGTAGGAAACCTCTGCAGAGTGTAGGTTACATTTAAATTTGTTTGCAACCGGCATCAACAATTGTGAAATAATTCCAAATTGGAGATAGTTTGCTTTGCTTACTTTTAGCCATTTTGAAGAAGATCAGGATAAAAAGTTATGTTATTTTGCCATGCACATTATTTATCATGTATATGAAAGGCAGGTTTTGTAAATGTTTTACACAGCTAACACAAAATGATGTTGTTTACATGTGTAAAAATGACAGCTTTAAGCAAGAGTTAATGAAATTATTTTACCAGTGTATATGAGTAAAAGGTAATGATATTACCAAATCATTGTATATGAGCAAGAGTTAGTGTGATTATCTTACTAGTGTATATGAGCTAGAGTTAATAAGATTATCTTATCAGTGTATACAAAAAAGTGCTAATGAGATTACCTTACCAATGTATATGAGCAAGAGTTAATGAAATTATCTTACCAGTATATATGAGTAAGAGTTAACGAGATTATCTTACCAGTGTATATGAGCAAGAGTTAATGAGATTATCTTACCAGTGTATATGAGCAAGAGTTAATGAGATTATCTGCATACTCTGTATCAGTAAGATTAGCCTTAGATTTTGGAGAGGTGCAACCACACTGAAATGAGAAGAAAAAAAACTCTTGTAAATGAATAGTAACTGCAAGGGAGGCTAGATATTACTCAAGATAGAACAAATGAAAATAAGCACAAAAACATCAATCTGTCTTGATTCCCAAAAAATTGAAAAATATAAATGGCAACATACAGCTAATGGTTACCTCATGGAACATTATTACCATATATACTTGCGTATAAGCTAATACCAACTGCAAACTGCACATACCCAGATCTGCCATCGCATAATGTGCTGGCAGATCTGGGTCTATGCAGTTTGTAAGGACTAATCCATAGAACAAACATAGACCCTGATCTGCTAGTGCACTATGCAACAGCAGATCAGGGTCTATGTTGTTTGCATTTGGACCCAGCTTATACGTGAGTATATATGATAGGTCAATTCTTACCGTGTACACTTCCTGGTGATAATGATATCTGTGGTGGGTCCTAGTGCTAACAACCGATTATTATCAACTTCTTTTGCTGAAACATTGTCACAAAAAAAGAAATGGTGCTGCTAGAAGACTGCAAAGCTAACCTTAACATATTTATACATATCTGAACAGAGAAGGTGTATAAAGTCACGGAAGCTTGAAAACATGTCAATGATTCTTACTTGTGGTATAGTGGGTGCAGTATTTCTCAGGATGCAGTTTCATAACTGCACAAGCAACGTTGTCCAAGAAACCAAACAAAACATGAAAAACATACATAATTACTGAGGTGTGAACAGTAGTTCACAGTAATCTACTTATAATATGCTGGTGTTAGTACTTGTCAGAATTCATTAACATGTAAAGTTTCATGCCTGCACAACACAGTCTGAGAAACTGACATAAAGTTGTCCATACTTCCTGATATGGAAAATATAGTTCACAGTGATCTATTTTGTATGGTGTGTGGTATATCTGAGGGTGTATTCACTAAGGTTTCATTACCCTGCAAGCAACTGTGTTTTATAATGCCAACAATAATGACAACAACTACAATGTCAGGAATACAGTATAAGCTTTGCTCCACTACTGTGCCAGACAGTTAAATAGTAAGCTGTTTGACTGTACTACTTTTAGTAGTTTCATGAAAATACATAATATAATACCAATTTCTATGACATGAAAATACATAATTAATATAATAGCAATTTCTATGACATAATCATAGTAGAACTTTAGATCAGCACTGCATTGCATATTTTATGCAAAATTGATTAAAAGCACACAAAGCAAGTTTTTAGATACATTTAAATCATGCAAAATAATTTAATTTTACGCATTTAGTCCCAAGTTGTTTAGTATATTGCTCCTGTCATAAGCACAGTTCATGTTTTATGATGGTGTGTTTGATCAATATAAATAATGCTATCTGTAAAAGTTCCTCGCATGTTTGAAATGATAATACTTGATCACTGTGAGAAAAGTCACTCTAATTGAGTAATATAATTAGATGTACTTTAGTCCTATCACTTAGACTTTTGATGCATTCAGAATGGCATGATTAATGACCTGATGATTAAGACCAGAGAATTTTAAAAAACCCAATTAGATCCAAACCAGGGAGTAAAATACCCAATTTATTAAATTCCTATCTAGAGCTCTAACATAGTAATAAATTGCTTGAGTATAAAAAAATCTAATATTTCTCAAAATATAGTTACCATGGAAACAGTGGAAGCAAGAGTGATAATGATGACACACCATGACACAGCTGCTACTCTCACCCAGTATCTGTCCAGCATGGCATTAGAGAGTTTGTTGAGTATCATTAACACCTTGTTGCTTGGTGCCTGAAAATAAAGAAAAACAATTAAATTTACTTGTTTTACTATATCATATCTCATGTCCAACAGTCATTTAAAACAATTTATTTCAAATTTGCTAAAATTTTCAAAAGAGCAGCAACATTTTATTGCATACTTTATTTCTAAAATAATGGACCATAACAAGAAATGAAGTTGTCAGAAAGATAACCTGCACATATTTATTCTGATACATGAGTCCTGTATTCGTCAAAACTGAAGGTGATCAATAATGAGTGATGATGAAGACAAACTGAGTGGTTGATGTAGGTCACGGTTACTCTTTTCTTTAATATGGTGATGCTGTACCTCTCAGGGCATATGCTCATAACCAGTTTGATGATTACAAGCAAAATGGTAAAAAAGAAACTCACTAAGTCATTAAAGTAGGTCAAGCTGACCAACGTTTCATAATGCAGTGTAGAACTCCTCAGGATAATTAAAGACATCAGGTATCATGATTGCACAAGCAACAGTCTTGAAGAAACTCAACTAAGCCTGGACAGTACATGATCACTGTAGCATGAAATGTAGGTCATACTGACCTACTTTTGTCATGGTGGTGTAGTACTTCTTAGGATCCATGTACAGATCTATTTTTTTGACTGTACAAGTGTCCAAGAAACTGACCTAAATGTAAAAGAAGGTCAGGGCCTGCATGTCAAGCCTATGATCAAAGCACTGCTGCAAAATGCATGACCTTGACCACAAGCGAGCATGTTGCAGAATTAAATGTCTAAGCTTCATAATGATTCATCACAAGTATGAAGAAAATCCATTCAGTGGATTAGGAAATATAAGCAAATGAACAAAAATTTAGCCTTAATTTTTTAGGGCAAATTTCTATAATTGTGATCTTGACATCAAGGTCAAAGGAACCTTAGCACATGTTGTATATTGAATTGCCTTAGCTTCATAATGATTTATCCAAAGTATGAAGAAAATCCATCAAGGGTTTTGTAAATATAAGCAAATGACTCTCCCACCTCCAAAAAACCGTAAAGCAATTTTTTTCAGAGACCTTGACTGCAAGGTCATAGGGGAAAACAAGCATGTTGTAGAATTAATTGATTTAGTTTCATGCCAAGTATGATTAGAATCTATCTAGGGGTTTAGGGATATAAGCAAATAAAAGCAAATGAAAAAGAAAATCCAACCAAAACTGTAATACAAATTTTCTATGTGTCCTTGACCATAATGTAAAAGGGGCTCGGGAGCATGTCATACAATGAACTGTCTTAGTTTCATAATGATTCAGTATGATTAGACTCTATCAAGGGATTTAGGAAATATATGCAAATGAAAAACTTTAACAAAAACCTTAACTGTTGATGCTGCCGCTGCCATCACTACCTGAAAAGTGACTGCTATGCTTCACTTCACACTAATGGTGGTTCAACACCAAGATTAAATGATCACTAGAGCATGAAAAGTAGGTCACAGTAACCTACATTTGGTATGGTGGTGTATTACTTCTCAGAATGTATGGATATATATAGTTTTGGGATAATTTCTGAATAATGACCTGTTATAGTTATTTTGTGGTCAGTAAAATACCGTAAACCAAGGAGTTGTCATAGCTCAGTGGATAGTGTGCCAGATTTGCAATCAGTGGGTTTGGGGTTCAAATCCTGCCAATACCAGCTTGGGTCAGCTGCCCTGGCATATCTCTGGGCAGCATTTTGCTCCCATTGCCTCAATGCCACTGATGGGCCATTAAACACTGTCAATCAATCAAGAGATCCTTTAAACCAACTCAGCTGCACATGAGGAATCATCCATTGCAATAGACTGTTTGCATGTACTGCAAAAAAAAGGTACTTACCACATAGCCAGGGACAAAGTTGACGAGGCTGAGAAATGTAAAGAAGAGAAGTCCCACCAGAAGACCCACATACAGGCCAGCACTCCTGAAAAGTAATACACAGATGACTATACAGGGAAACCCAGCACTCATTTTGCTTAAGATATTATGTGGTTTCTTTCCCACAAGTTCCTTTCTACAAATATATGTTTTAAGGGACCTAAAAAAAAAAGGGCTGTTTGAAAAAAGTGATTGCTATGTTGAATGATCTCATGAGTTGGTTTGATGAATAATGACAGTTTGAGTACACAAAATAATACCATTTATTCACAGAATATGTCATGAAATAATGATAATTGAACAGTAGACCATTTCCGTGCTTAGTTTGAGTACACAATATAATACCATTTATTCACAGAATATGTCATGAAATAATGATAATTGAACAGTAGACAATTTCCATGCTTAGTTTGAGTACACAATATAGAACCATTTATTCACAGAATATGTCATGAAATAATGATAATTGAACAGTAGACCATTTCCATGCTTTGTATCAGTAAAAAGTACCTAATAGATGAAACTGCATCCTAAAGAAATATTAACAATTTTGGAAATGTGCAACAGGGAAACAAACTGGAAAATGTGAAATTGCAAGCTTTCTTTACTCTTAAACATGCAAATGACTTTGATATATTGAAGACACTGTGTTTTAACTATAATCTGAAAATGGCATAATGCCAGTTGCTCAAAAAGAGCACACAGCACATGAAATTCTTGTAAATGGGCATTTCATTGCATCTCAATGTACAGGAGACGATATGTATCCAGCTATAACAGAAGCATCATGAATGATACATTAAATACACTCCCCATGTTTAATAATCCTCTAGGTAGGCACTAGTTGTGGATGGTTAACTCTGGATATCATTGACCAAAAGGTCTCATTGACCTTGACCTCAGGTCAAGGTATGCTTTCTTGAACTAAACTTACAGTCAAGAAACCAATAATTTCTTATCAGAATTTCCATGACCATGACGTTCAGACCCCCAATAACTATAGGTTTCCATCTGAACTTAAGGAAAATGCTCTAGGAAACAAATTTGTATGCAAAACCCATTTTTCTTGGAGTCACAATGACCTTGGCCTATGACCTTTTGACCCCCAAATCAATTGCCCTTTTCCATACCTTATGTGCAGGCCCTCCACAATGAACAATGTATGTGGTCTAGAACTAAAGTTATGCAAAAAACATTTTTCTTTCAGTCACAGTGACCTTGACCTTTGATTCCAAAATCAATAGCCTTCTTACTTACTCAAAGTGTAAGCCATCCACAAACTTTGGTGAAGGTACATGGTTGAAAACTGAAATTTATGTGCAGAAGGTCAAAGGTCAAGGTCATGGTAAGTGTGGGTGTAAAATGTACCATTCACAAAATCACAGGTTTGTGGCATAGGACTAGAGTTATTTTTGTGGAAACAGTTTTCCTTTTTGGAGTCCCTCTGATTCTGACGTTTGAGCTTTTAATCCTAAAATAATCTCAAATGCACGACATCTACAAAGTATAGTCGAGGACTGTGATATAGAATTCAAGTAGATCTGTGGAAACAGTTCTTCCTTCTTTCAGTCCCTGTGAACTTGACCTTTGGCCACAAAATGAAAAGGAGCTTCCTTGTCTCAAATCCAAGCCATCTACAAAGCTTTGTCAAAGTAGGTGATAATGAATTAAAGACATTTTGCATAAGATTCACTATTACCTTGACCTATGACCTTTTGACCCCCAAATCAATAGGTATCTTTCTTGTTTGGTTAAAGGTATCTGGCTGGCCCCTTGGAACTTGTCAATACAGAGGAAGATTTCCAATTCTGGAGTAACATTATTACTCAAAATGTGGAGTAAATGGAGGTGCCTGGTATGCATGTCATGTTATAGTGTAGCAACAGTTTTTCTTCTTTCAGTCCCTGTGACCTTGACTTTCAAGCCTGAAATTGATAGGTTTCTTCCCTGTCCCAAATGCACGAGACTTACAAAGTTTGGTGACAGTAGATGGTTGAGAACTTGAGTTATTGTTTAGAAACAAAATAAGGAACAGAGGGACAGACAGATGGACATCATCATATTTAAACTTTAGCAATTTAAAAAGTATATCACTTCCTACAATAAACTTTAAAAAAGAAACTGTCAAAAACAATTATATAAACATATTTACATCTGCACTTGATATAAAAAGGATTAAACTATTTCATATGTTGCATCACGAGTAAGCAACAATTTACAACCCCTTGAGTCTTTGAAGACAATGCCTACAATTCTACAAGTGTTCATATTAATAATTTTAATATGTTAAGATTTTCAACAATGTAGTCCAGTTCTGACTTTAACTGAATAGCCTCTATCAATTTTTCAGGATCAAGTCTCCTGCTACTTTGTCAGTGGCATCAAGCAATTTGTTTGCCAATCACATCTACAATGACCTCTTTTGAAAACAGTCTGATTCCAAACACTTATTATTGCATGACTGCTCTTAACTTAAATAGAACTTTTTTATTCCAGTCTTTATAAATAAAGCCAATGTCCTTTTCATCAATGTTTGGGAAGTCACAGGTACAGAAACAACCTGCCAATCCAGAAGGGGCATGGTACTGGCAAAATGATGGGCTGTCAATTTTACAAATGAAATAGTGAAGGGCACAAATCAAAGGCCAGAAAAGGAGCAGGGTACACAGTGTTGGGGTTGGGGTGGGGTGGGGTGCCTCTCTGTACATGTCTACCTGGCACATGAAAACATCATTTTACTTTTTAATATGAAAGATTTAACTGGGGAAAGTGTGATGATAATTAATCCCTATAAAAGAGATTACATCAAAAAGATGTTCAGAAAAAGGTGAATAACATGAATTAAAATTGTATCCTCTCACTTTGGCATAATTATCAACTGTACAATCCCAACACAAAGGAATATTGCTGCAGCACATATGACTCCAAACTTGAAGTACATGTCTGGCCAATTGATGTAGCTCTGTTCCTTGTCTTTATCCTTGAAGGTCAACAAGCCAATAGAGTGGAACCTGCCCGACTTGAACCATGATCTGTAGCAAGGTAAAAAGATAAAATTCAATAGTTAATAAATTCAATGTATGACCTAAATGGTTTACAAATTTAAAAGCTGTAATTTTTGTGTTTGTAAAATGTACTTCCCTGCGATTCCCCTTGAATCTGTCCTCCATTGCAAAGTCCAAGCCTCTTGGTAAGATCCTGGAGGATAAGGATTGCCCAAGGGCAAAGTTTAGTTGGTGTGTGGATTTTTCTTTTCATTCCAATTAAGTATGTACATGATTATAGTTTGGGGATCTCAAATGTTTGCAAGCTATGACCCCGGGCTAAGTCCCTTAGGGCACAAGGATGAACACCAGAACCAATGTCAGTTGCATGTATAAATTTGTCTTTTCATGCCCAGCAAGTGTATATATATACATCATCATGATGTATATTTGTAACTCACTATATATATATATATATATATATATATATATATATATATATATATATATATATATATATATATATATATAGTGAAACACCTCAAAACAGAAAACCCTTGGGACCCCCCAAAATTTAGTTTTTGAGAGGCTTTCAGTTTACCGAGGTTTTTGTTTTTCGTACATGTGAAAAACATCTTTTTCTGAGCGCTTTTGTGATGAGAGAGAGAGATTCAATATTATTGGGCCTGAGATTGGAATGTTTTTGGTCCTAGCTTGGCTAAACCATTGTAGAATTCCATTTTCTTTAGAATATCTGAAGCAGTAGATGTTCCTATGCCAAATTTTTCCCCTAGTTTCTTCAATGTAGATTTTGGCACGTGTTCATACTTTCTGATCAAAGGATAGTTCAATCCTACGATGCTTAGCTGGTTGTTCTGACATCTTGATATGTGAGTGAAGACAAATGACAGTCATGGCTACTTAAATACATGTATGTAATGATTTTTCTCCATTGAAAATCAATTGAGTGAATCTGGTTTTTAGAATACTGTTTTGTCGGTCTCCATCAGCAAAGCATCAAAAGCGAGGCCCCATGCCTGGTTAATAAAGCCCTGATATTTAATTTAAAATACAAACAAAAAAAATTTCTATTGATCATGTATACAAATGAATAGCATCAATCACTATTAGATAATAAACAGATAAACATCTTTCTTAAATGACTTACCTGCAAGCAGTTAGTTATTAATAATTCGCCTTAAAAGCAGTTACTCTTTTTGGTGCAAAGACTTCAGATTAGCCTGTTGTCGGCTCTAATCTGTGTCGGCACGTGTGTCAATTATTGTTTTAACCTAGCGTGCCCTTGGGACATTTTCTGGGTCTTTGTCTCACAGATAAGCCTACTACTGTAACAGTACTTCCTAACTGTAATTAATCTGTTTCAGCGTGTGTCAGGAACTTAACAGCTAAAATACATTTCCAAGTTTGAAGTGAGTTTCAGTCTTATGGGTTTTTTTTTAAGGGTTAAATTGAAATTTGGGATCAAAATCTGTTTCGGTATTTGGAGTTGAGGGGTTTTGGTTTACTGGGAAAAAAATGATGATATTTAAGAATGAAAATATGGGAGTCCAAATATTTTTTTCGGTCTTATGGGGATTCAGGTAACCTGAGATTTTGGTTTTGAGAAGTTTCATAATATATGTATATATGTATATATGGTACTGAATTTGATTTCATAAAATAAGTGTTGTGTCTGTAAAAAAATATGGTGTAGTTTCTGAAATAGTCAACATGACTTAAAGTTGGTGCATATGTCATGTGCAGTCAACAACATTGAGATAACATTGATATCTATTTTAGATTATTAGTAAAATAAGGGAGATAACATTAATATATATTTTAGATTATTAGTAAAATAAGGGAGATAACATTAATATATATTTTAGATTATTAGTAAAATAAGGGAGATAACATTAATATATATTTTAGATTATTAGTAAAATAAGGGAGATAACATTAATATATATTTTAGATTATTAGTAAAATAAATTTAAAAACTAAATCTTTCAAGCAAAATGTTAAAGACATTTTCCAGTTTTATCATGTCCGCAACTGTCATGATTAAATACCATCATAATGCCCAGTTGTTCACCAAAAGCAGTCATTGGCATTTAATTTACTGAAAAAGCATAACTACCAAATATACTCGCGTATAAGCCGAGTCCAAACGCAAATAACATAGACCCTGATCTGCCATCACATAATGTGCCCGCAGATCAGGGTCTTTGTTGTTTGTTCTACTGATTAGTCCTTACAAACTGCATTGACCCAGATCTGCCAGCACATTATGCGACTGCAGATCTGGGTCTATGCAGTTTGCAGTTGGTATTGACTTATATGCGAGTATATATATGGTACATGTATATACATTTCAAATCATGCAGAGGTCCTCAGAATGGAATAAATGATAAATTATCAAATAATTATTTAAAATGTTTTGATGTAGTGCCAATCTCATAAGTTTCTGACTGTTTGACCTTGCTAGGAAAGTATTTGTGTTGGCCTAATTCATGATACAAGCCATAAAAAGATAGCACCAATAGATTTTCTGATACAGTTTTTGGAATTGTATAAATCGGTTTGCTGATGCAATGTTACATTTCGGATTCTTATGAACTATTGGCAGCAACTAGATATATAGCTGTCATTGTCTACATCAAGCAGTGTTTATTTTACAACAGCTATATGCTACCCATTTATGACAGAATGACATCATACAAAGCACAGGCTTTTTTCTTGATTGAAAGGGAAAAATGTCTGCTTTCTTGCCACAATTGTGTCTATGTAATGAACCAATTATTTATGGAATGTTTGCTCAATAAAGATGGTAAATAGTATAAACAGTTATAAATTGGTGTACAAGTTCAATTTTATTTGACTTTAATTTAATTAAGAAATGATTTGAGTGTTGCAACTAATTTTGTCAAGAACTTTAGGTTTTTTAGCCTCTGTTACTGTTGGATAACCAGTTTCATCCAAGTCCATTGTTATGTACCGCATATACTCGCGTATAAGCCCATACCAACTGCAACCACATAGACCCAGATCTGTCGTCGCATAATGCATCAGCAGATCTGGGTCTATGCAGTTTGTAAGGACTACTCAGTAGAACAAACAACATAGACCCTGATCTGCCGGCGCATTATGCAATGGCAGATCAGGGTCTATGTTGTTTGCATTTGGACCCAGCTTATTCCATATAGATGGTACTCATTAGATTTCAAGTTTAAATAACACTTTTGATTTGGGATCAAGAATGGTTTCATAGCAGTAATTCTTTCAGGAAAAAAAGAAGAGAGTGCCATGTTCAATTGGTCTGACTAAAAAACATCCTGTTCAGGCATATTGGATAAATATGATGTAACATATACCCCACTGTGCCCAGTCCATGAAGTGATAAAATGTAAGTGGGTTTGACATCACATTTCTTCTAACAAAAAACATGAGAGTAGTAATGATTATCTGTAAGAGAAGAAGAAAAAATACTACCCAGTATACATTAATTGTATTAGACAATGTAATGAAACTGTAGTGATTTTTAAAAATGTCCCATGGGAAAGATAAAATCCTTTCATGGATGTAACAAAGGACACTAAAATCTAAATTACCCAAATTAATCATTTTAAACCAGTAAAACTGCAAAAAAAGGATGTAAAAAATTCTTTTGACTAAATCTTTTAAGTTGATGATTATTCATTTGGAGAATCCTCTGATGTATTTCATAATCTTTAGTGAAAAAGCAAAAATGGCATCCTGTTACATCACTAATCAATTAATGATTACAGTTTTCATATATGGAACCTAATGTTCAATATAGAAAGATTGGTTCTTTGGTGTCTCCATTATTGCACAGTTATACCATTACCTGGATATTTTCAATGATATTGCGAACATATTAGGACAAAGATCCCACTGGTGTCTTATGTTCCAGCTTTTGTTGAACCAAAATAAACATGGATGTAACATAAGAGATGAAAATTTAAATTACCCAAACTAAGAAGATTAACCCAATAAAACAGCAAAATAAGGATATAAAAAGATATACAAATTTCTCTCAACTTAAATCTGTCAAGTTCATGATTATTTATTTGGAAAGTCCTCTAATGTGTTTCATAATCTTTAGTGAAAAAGCAAAAATGGCATAATGTTACATCTCCAGCCAATTAAGGATTAGTTTTCATAGAGTGATCTTAAGGCTCAATATAGTAATAAGATTGGTTCTTTGATTTTCCATTATCACACATCACATGATCAGTTGGATATTTTCAGTGATGTTGATATTACTGTAGGACAAAGATCCCAGTAGTGTCTTATGTTACATCTTTTTCTGAACCCCAAGAAGTTAATCTTTTACACAGTACCTATGAGGAACTATCTCCGTTCATATGGAAATAAATTGCCCCTAATCTGGTGTTTCAAAATTAAGAAACATAGGCAACTTAAAATAAGCAATAAATTTTGGAACATCTTGTACGAGATGTAACATTTATTATATGACATCGAATTCTGTACCATATATATATATATATATATATATATATATATATATATATATATATATATATATATATATATATATATATATAAATATATAAAGAGAGAGAGAATTACAAATATACACCATACAGAGCGGAAAGTGCTGTCCTTGGATCCTGCAGGAGAATGCTTAATAACATTAACAGAATTTTAAAATATGAATAAACAATATTATCATACAGGTTAGAGAATTTTTAATTCCTACTCTACAGAGATTTGAACCTGGGTCAGCGGGTAATGCCACCTATCGCCTTGCCTGTGATCACCAACCCCTATACCATCTTGACCATGCACACCTGCATTCCTTGATTTCTGTCATAGGATCTGGAGTGACTGTGTACTTAGATGAGAATTAATCACTGGGTTGACATGCAGGTGTGTCTGCTATGCACGATTGCCTATACCAGCGACTTTGAAGCATCATTTTTTGGTGATGTGTGCATGGTCGAGATGGTATAGGGGTTGGTGCTTACAGGCAAGGCGTTGGGTGCCGTTACCCATGGACCTGGGTTTGAATCTCCGTAGAGTACGAATTGAAAATTCTCAAACCTGTATGATATCATTTATTCATATATATATGTATATATATATATATATATATATATATATATATATATATTTATATATATATATATATATATATATATATATATGTGTGTGTTTGTGTGTGTGTATGTATATACATGCACAGATGCCAACCCTTAATGATGTAAAATAGGAATATCAGCTATAAAAAATCAGAATCTAAACATAAAACTAGGAATATCAGAAATTGTATTTTGAGCATTAGTGCTAACTGACTCAAAGTGATCTCTGGTCGAAAAGCACTTCCTACAATCATCTTTCCTGCTATGTGACACTCCATCGAGAAAAGACTGCAAAAGTATGGTGTTCATCCAATGTTGATATCTTGTGTATACTGTTTGAAATTTCTGTTGTATATATTGTCTTTCTGGGTAGAAGTATGATCGTCATTGTCTGTTCATTGCAACATATTTCTTCAACTTCTTAGGTGAAACAGGATGCTAATCTGAGTGATTTCTGATTGGTCAATATTGAATTGCTTTTGTGAAACAAGTGCTTTTGCAAAAGAATTATGAGCAGATATTATAAGGGTTTCAGTGATCTAAATCTAAATATCAACATTCAAGTTGCAATATGCCTACATACAATTTTATCTGACTGGGAAATCCAAATTTGATATATGTGATCATGATGATGTAATACAAGGTTAAAAATAGGAATGATTCTGCTAAAATCAGAATAGTTGGCATCTCTGTATATACAGATAGACATATATGATTACTGGGTGGAATCTTATAGTTTCCAATCTATGACCCAAGGGGTAAGTCCACATCGGTAGAGATGCACCCCAGGGTCTTTGTTATTTGCATGTAAAAATGTTGCCCTTTCATGCCCAGGAAGTGTATATATGGTTATATGGTTGGCATCTCAATAGCTTCCAAAAAATCAAGACCCAGGGGTTATGTCCCTGGGGGTAGGGGTGGACTATTGGTCAATATCAGTTGCATGTATAAATTTGTCTTTTTATGCCCAGTAAGTGTATATATGGTTATAGGTTAGGGATCTCGATACTTTTTACGTTATAACCCAGGGGCTAAGTTCCTGGAGGTAGGGATGGTCTCAGGGGCATCACCCATGGGTCCCAGTGTGAAATGCATTGATACTTGGGTCAGAGATCAAACATGCCAATTCTCAGACATGTCAAAGAAATAACTCTGGAGTAATTTGATATTGATGTAAAATCACCAGAACACCCTATTCCAACTCCTAGGGACTAAATCAAAATTACAAGAGTGTTGTCACTCAAACAATCAGTTAGCCAACCCACCCATAAACATGGTCACATTTTAGACTGGATTCTTCATAGACCTGATGACAATATTCTACAGTCCGCCCTGGTATCCCACGAACTTGCATCAGATCACTTCTGCATTATATGCTATCTTGACGTATCAGTCCCTAACTCCCCACCTTTATTTGCTACTAAGAGAAACCTCCGTATGATAAATAGAACCCAACTAATGCATGACATCCAAGCAATCCTAACAACTTTGTTACCTCCTACAGCAGAACAACTTGATAACTGCCTGCATTCATTGCTTGACAAACATGCCCCAGCAACCAAGTGCAGAGTGTCAATTCAAAAGTGTTCTCCATGGTATAGCAGTGTTAGGGACCAGCTTCACACTGCTAAAAGAGACCGCCGTAAGGCTGAGAGGCTTTGGCTTTCCATCAGACTCACTATTCACAAGCAAATCTATGAAGCCGCTAAGAAGAATGTTACAAACATAGTTCATGCAGCGAAATCAGCCCACTACAGTACTAAGATTACTGAAAGTTCCAGCTGCAAAGAGCTCTTCGAGATTACTAACAAGCTAATGTCAAGGAACAAATGTACACCACTTCCAACGACCTTCTCTTCAGTTGACCTTCTGAACCAGTTTGCAAATTTCTTCCGTGACAAAGTACAAACCATTAGAGATAAGCTTGACAGCACAATTTCAATTGACTTGTCATCGCCATACAGTTGCAATACAGAATTTCAGTGGCAACCGTTAGCAGCATTTGAACCTGTCTCTATGGATTTACTATGTACAATCGTGATGAAGAGTGCCCCAAAGTCATGTGAACTTGATCCAATTCCGACATCACTGCTGCTTGAGTGCTTAGATCCAATATTGCCTTCACTAACTGATGTTATTAATTCTTCTCTCTCATCCGGGGAATTCCCATCATTTTTCAAAACTGCCATTGTAAAGCCTCTGCTGAAGAAACCAACACTTGACCATAACGATTTAAAGAACTACCGCCCAGTTTCTAACCTCCCATTCATGTTAAAAATCTTAGAAAAAGTTGTTCTATCCCAACTTGTATCTCATCTGAATTCAAACAGTCTTTTTAGCAATGTACAATCTGCATATCGCCCTCGCCACAGTACCGAAACTACCCTTCTGAAAGTAGTTAACGACCTTCTCTCTGCTTTGGATAGTGGAAAGATTACAGTCCTCACCCTCCTTGACTTGTCTGCAGCATTTGACACAATAGACCATGATATATTACTTCACCGTCTCCATCATGTATTTGGCATTCACGATACAGCTTTACAATGGTTCAAGTCCTACTTGGTCAACAGGACACAAATTGTGTCCACAAATGGAAAACACTCCAGCCCAGTTGATCTATGTTTTGGTGTTCCACAGGGTTCTGTTCTTGGACCTGTTCTCTTCATTCTATACACTCAGCCGCTCTCAAGCGTCATAGATCGTCATCCAGTGTCTCACCAATTGTATGCTGATGACACCCAAATATACAAATCAAGCCACCCAACTGAAGTTGATGCTACCATCCAAGGTGTAGAGAGGTGCATTTCCGATGTGAAATCATGGATGACATGTAACAAGCTGCAGATGAATGATGATAAAACTGAAGCCATTCTGATTACAACACAAAGACTTTCTCATTCACATCCTTTACCTCAAACAATAAATATCAGCAACACCAACATTAAATTCACACAGTCAGTACGAAACCTAGGTGTTACTCTAGACAGTACTCTCTCATTGCACCAACATGTCATGTTAATTGTTCTAGATAAAACATACATGTTTGTCATTTCTATTTTGAGATTCAAGGTCATTAATAAGATGCCATTTAGGATCAAGTCTATTTTCTTAATAACTGCATTATTAAGCCATGCTTAATTATATTTACCATCACCATCTTGTTAAATCACACAAGTTCAATTATCAATTACAACTTGTAATAACTTCTAGGCATTATACCAGGAAAAAATTGCTGCATCTATTTCAATGCCTCATTGATATAATTTTTATCTCACCTATAATGCTCTAATTGATGACCAAGTGGTATTGTCGGGTTTCTAGCTGTGCTTGACTTCTACATAATAACAGAGCTTAATATCCTTGCCCTACCTGAGAAGAAAACCTTTCTTGCCTAAGTAGGTTGTTGTGACCCACTTTTCATGCATTAGTTCTCATTCTATGTCTCATTTTCAGTATCTTTTGCATGCAGTCATGAATTGTGACATTATGCATTGCTATTAAATGACAAAATATAAAAGCACTACAGGGAAAGTGGGTCACTGTGACTATATTTTAACATAAGTGAAATACTTAGATTTCTGCATTCAAGTCCATTTATTTTAGTCATAACTGCCTACTGTTTTATTATGCTTGATTTGTAAAAGCATCTCTCATAGCACTACACCATAAACTCATCTACTACACCACAAACTATTCACCTAAAGTATGTGACTGGAAGTATATTGATGAGCTTTAGACCCTCTATCTTAAGTAGGTTGTTGTGACCAACTGTTTGATTAGGCTTAATTTGTAAAAGCATCTTTCATAGTACAACACCATAAAATCATCACCTAAAGTATGTGACTATCGAAGCATACTGACAAACTTTAGACCCTCTATCTTAAGTAGGTTATATAAAGTTCACAACCAGACAGACATAAAATAAATAAAAAATATACCAAGTTTCTGTCTTTAAAATCTATCAGACACTGAATTTGTTTTCAATTAGATGCAGTCTTTGCTGCTCTCAATAGTTCAGTGGGGGGGGGGAGAGGGAGTGGGAGTGGTTTTGAAGGTAATGCAAGTGTCATTTGTGTTCATCTTTGTACTCATTGAAAACTGGTTTATTGTACTTTTGTTCAAACTTCCGCAAAGATCTTGTTGAATTTTTCTCAGCATAGAAAATGATCGTTCTGCATCTATATTGATATGAGGTCAAAACTGCTGTGTGGTGTAATGCTATGTCAACGAATCTCATACTCTCCAGAATGACTGACAACAATATGGTGTTTGCAATATGTACTGCAAAAAATAAAATCCTCTCCATTGATGCTGCGCTTTACAAAGTCAAACTCTGTCCAGGAATTCTGAAATTTAGTTTTGCTGGGCTCTGCTCACTTTGCAGATGGCTCATCATTTCCTGACTCACAGCTGCATTTCAACATTTTGCCTTAAAAAAGAATCACACGTGTACACTATTCTGACTACCAAAATAATGTTTTGAGTTTTATATATGGAGTGAAATCCAAGTTCAAAGAAATGTTGCTGGTTATCATGAACTTGCCAATAATCTTTAATAAAGATGGCTTGAACATTCTCATTCCAGGTAATGATGTGTAATAACCCAGATCTGCTGGTGCATTATGCGACGGCAGATCTGGGTCTATGCAGTTTGCAGTTGGATCTGATTTGTACTCGAGTATAGATGGTACCCTGTCCACACTTGATTTATAGCTTTTCTTGGTATTAAAAACTATATAGGGCAGTTCTCATTTTCAGAGTACAGTATATACTCGTGTATAAGCTTATACCAACTGCAAACTGCATAGACCCAGATCTGGCGTAGCATAATGTGCTGGTAGATCTGGGTCTATGCAGTTTGTAAGGACTAATCAGTAGAACAAACAACACAGACCCTGATCTGCTGGCGCATTACCATGGCAGATCAGAGTCTATGTTGTTTGCTTTTGGACCCGGCTTATACGCGAGTATACATGGTAATTCTTTATGGAAGGCATAGCACATAGTACAAAATGTACAAAGCTATTACTTTGGAACTTTCCTGGATACTTGGTTGTGTGGGTTGTTAACATTATGGTTTGAAAGAAGATAAGAAATTATATTTGTTTGTATTTCATTTACAAATCTCGACAGGAAAGTGACAATGCGTTAATATACATATAATCTGTTCTGGAAAAATTCATCCATTCACGACTAGATTACCAACTTCTACTATAGTTCACATCATTAACAAACCATTGATGACTAGAAATGCTTAATCTTATAACTGACCATTTAATTTGTGTGAGTGAACTATTTAGTCACGGCAAAAAATAATTTATCATCACTTTATGACAAAAAATAATGCTAAAAATGTGTTCCAAAATGCTGTCATAATGACAAAAAATCTCAAAATCAAAAATGCAAATACATACATTTAATCTAGCACAACTTACAATGTAAATTTTCAGTGTTTGATTGCTTATAACATTCCATGCACATGGCAGCAAATTTTTGACAAATGGACCCACGCTATACCCCCACTCATGCTTCTTTGAAAATGCGGGGATTATAATTAGAAAAATTTAAAGGTGCTTTCCTGTTAAAGTTTCCAACTTTAATCAGCTACCTCACATTGAAAAATCTGCAGCATATTGAGTACAGCTATCCTCTTCTAATGGAAATGACCTCATTTACCGTATATACTCATTTATAATCTAATACCAACTGCAAACTGCATAGACCCAGATCTGCAATCGCATAATGCGCCAGCAGATCTGGGTCTATGCAGTTTGTAAGGACTAATCAGTAGAATAAACAACATAGACCCTGATCTGCTGGCGCAAAATGCGATGGCAGATCAAGGTCTATGTTGTTTGCATTTGGACCCAGCTTATACGCGAGTATATACGGTAATTGCTTCGGAAATCACTGCAATAATTGCTCTTGGTTCCCTAAATGATGCGACTATGATGAGGAAGGAAGCAATTTATTTACATTAATAAACCACTTCAATCAGCTGATGGATTCAAAATTATGCCTAAAAAATCAAGGATAAAACATTTGGTACAGTGACTGATTAATAGCTGAGATCGATTCTAACATAAAGCTAATTTAGTAAATAAACTGACCTTTTATTCTTCAATTTGATGGGAAAACAAGAAATGTGTCCAAATTAAATGAATGCCCCCACCAATATGATACAACTGAAATGCAAAGTTTGAATTAAAGAGAGCCAAAAATCCATTAAATTGTGCTGACAACCAGTGAAAATCAAGCCTTGTACCACATTTGGTTGCAATCCATCCTTCAAAAGTTATTGAGGGGCAACAAAACTCATAACGGACTTGACAAGACACGGTACAGACATATATAATAGCACTATATGCCACTCCATTGATTAGATTCATGCTTATATTATATGTACAGAACTTTTTTCAAAAGTTATAGAGTGAAAACAAATTCTTAATGCAATAGGAAACTTCTAAGTCAAACAGGGGCTATAAAACTGTCAAAATGTAAACAAAAATGAAAATGAATCCCTTTTTTAACATATTAAGCTGCACATCAGATTTCTGATTTACAATCCACTAAATCCTTTAAAAAATTATTGAGGGGAAAAAAATTCTTGGTATACGAGAGGGAAGGATATGAATAACACCATAGTTGTCTCCTCTATAGAATGTAGTGATGGCATACAAACATTTGACAGTGATAACTCACAATTCAAAAATTCATTAGGACCAAATTAAGTTTTTCGTCTGGAGGAATGTTTTGTTTACATAAATTCTCTATTTTCACCTACATGTAATACATGTAAGAATGAAATGTGCTCAAGCGTTCTCTTACATACAAGTAAATGTTTATAACTGTTCTGACAAAATGTCAACAGCCTGTTAATATTTCAGATAGATATGTCCTATACACTCACTTATAAGTTGAGTCCAAATACAAACTGCACAGACCCAGATCTGCTGTCAAATAATGCAAGCACAGATCACTATTGATGTTTAAGGTACGTGGCTTTTGAAAGCAGGAGGGGTTATAATAAAAGGAAAACATCAGAACTTGGAAAATCAGACACTAGCTGGATATGAGAACTGATTGTTTCATTAAGTTAATTTCTTCAATCAAACCCCAGATGCCCTTTGTATCAAATCAAGAAGTAAATGAGGTCTACTAAAGATGCTGAAGGCAAGTTCCTTGGTTTATTAGTCTAAGAGTTTTTTTTCTGTTGTTTGTGAATCATAATTGATCAAGACACTGTATATACTTGCATACCAGTTGAATCCAACTGCAAATTGCATAGATCCAAATCTGCTGTTGCATAATGGACTGGTAGATCGAGGTCTATGCAGTTTGTTAGGATTAATAAGTAAAACAAACAACACAGACCCTGATCTGCCAGCACATTATGTGATGGGAAATCAGGGTCTATGTTGTTTGCATTTGGACCCGGGTTATACGCGAGTATATATGGTAATCATCATTCTAGGTGATGACTGAGTCTATTAATGCAAATATTTGAAGATGATGAAGCTTTTGAATACAGAGTAAAAATCAAAGCTACACAAAACACCCATTTCTGCTCCATATACAACTTTAAAAAAAAAAAAAAAAAAACCCCACAAAACAAGGGAACCTCAGTAGGTACATTGATGTCCATGCATCAAAACAAAGTTGAAAGTGGAAGCACCTTGAGAAATTTGCCCCTAAGGTGACTAAGGCATAAGATATGTGATAAACCATCTAGTAATGATGTGCATGTGTGTAAAGCTTCATTAAAATATCTCAAAAAATTGAAACTTAAAATGTATTGTATTGACATTCCATCTACACAAGATGCATCTTTTTAAAGGGTCATCAGACTCTTTGTGGCTTGTAAAGTTTTGTATCAGACAAGCAATTGTTAACAGCTAGATTGATGGATAGACAGACATGGAAAACAATGAACACTATATGCCCTGTCAAGGAACAGGATGATGCCAATATAACAGAAGGAAACAAAATCCTGTCCAGTTGGTATAATATCAGTAGTAAACTAGAATTCAGTGATGGGTGCATTGCAAAAGGCACCACTCACAACAATTTGCTCCCAAAGGCCTTAAACAGAAGAACTTGTGTTGTGAAACCAAAGTCATGAGGAGATGGGCATTCAGGAATCATTACTCATGTCATGATGACATGGAATGCTCGAAATCTACATCCTTCATTGACTCAACAATACAAGCAACATCCCATGTAAAGATACAAAGTTGATCAACAAGGGCCATAACTCTGTTTAAAAATGGAGCAGATGAGACAAAACCCATACAAGACACATCTTGGGCTATGAAACAGTGTTCACATGAAATTGCATCATGATATGTGGAATGGTTCTTGAGTTATGCTGATTAAAAGTGTGAATATTATATGGATAAATATGGTACATGGCATTTAATCACTCTAGATTTTTCTCAGTCAAAAGATTCTGATCTTGATTACCATGAGAAATTAACTTGCCTCATTTTATCTGGCTGAAGCGCAATACTCTGTTCATTATCCTTGTTCACCTGATGATACTAATGGAAAAGAAGGATGTCAATTGTGACTTCATTTACAACCTAAATTACAGATGAAACTCAAAGGATAAATGATTTCTGGAAAAAAACCTATGATCAAAAAACAGCTTTACTGAAATGTTATTTGCATCCCTGCGTGTTCAGTGTACCAGATATACATCACTCAAACTACACCTGAAAGATTTTTCATTTAAAAGATTGACTGTCCAATATTGAGAAATAAAAAGACCATGGGAATTCAAGTGGAGAGGAGATTACCGATGCTAGAAAACTTTGCTTTCTATCAAACAATAATGTTTAGTCAAATAAATTCCGCACATTTGGTCTTATTTTATTTCCAACCCTGCTGTCTTTTATTATAAGCTGTTTTACAACACTGACAGAGAAAGCAGATGCAGGCCTTTCAGCCATATTTTACAAAATTACATCAGTGTTCTCTCCTGGATGTGCAATTGCATGAATCCCTGTTAAATGTAATTACCCCCCCCCCCCCACACACTTTAAATATGAATGAGCGTGTTAAAATCACACAAATAATATGCCATGATCCTAAGGAAACCTGTAAGTTTTAATAATATTAAACAATTTAATCTGATCATGTGGGTGCTTGCTTTCTACATGAACTGCCAAAATCAAGTACTTACTTGTGTGGCATTTAGGAACAGAGCAACGAGATGCATTAATTGATTATCCACTTATTAAAAGCATTTTAACAACTGCACTTGGCAAGGCTGTGAAATGGCAGATGTAGTTTTCTGTATATTGTGGGAATTTCTGTTATTACATAATGTTCTAATACATACAATGTAGTGCCATTGTCATAACATACAATCATTGCTACTGTGCCAGTAATAAAGATAGACAACTGTAAGTTTCATCTTTATTCAGTAAGAGTTTTTTATCACACACACATATGTTGAAACATACCGTAATAGATCTAATCATAGATGCTCTCCTTTATAACCCCCCACCCTGAAATAACTACCCCTTAAAAACTCAAAATCCACCCTCACCCCCTTACAAAAACACCTGTGAGTGTTTCCCCTGTGTAAAAAACCTGAAGAAATCACTTTTATAGAGATTTCATAGGGTGTCGGATCTAAAACAATGTAGGGGAACAAGAGTACCATAAACAGCACATTATACACCCAGTGTTGAATAGTTCCATATGTAGGTACTTAGCACACAAAATTGATTTGTGCAGAAACCATTATTTTCTTATTAGACTTACCATGACCATGACCTCTGACCTTTTCACCCTAGAATCAAAAGCTTTCTTTATTACCCTAAATGCATGCGATCCACAAAGTTTGATCAAGGAACTCAATCCAGGTGTCTGCGATGTAAAACTAATTTTACAGTGTGGAAATCATTTTCTCTTTTCAGTCAGTGATCCTGATCTTTGAGCTTTGAACTCAAAATGGATAGGTTTTTTCCTTACTAATGTGCAAGCCATCCACAATGTTTGGTCCAGGTATGTGATACAGAACTCATGTTATTGTGCAGAAACCATTTTTCTTCTTTCAGTCAGTGACCTTGACTTTTGATGTTTTTTTTACCCCAAAACATACAGGGTTCTTTTGCAAAGTGCAAGCTACCAACAAAGTTTGACAACTGCAGATGGTGGAGAACTCAATTTATTGTGTGGAAAACATTTTTCTTATTTTCAGTCAGTGACCTTGACCTTTGACCTTTGGACCACAAAATGGATAGGCTTCTATTTTACCCCAAATGCAAGCCAGCCACAAAGTTTGGTCCAGGTCTGTGATGTAGAACTAATGTTACTGTGCAGAAACCTTTTTTTCTTTCAACCACAATCAGTTTTTTCCCTAGGATTTTAAAATTGGGGGTCCTATGAACCTTCATCTTTGGTAAATTGGGAGTCAAAAGCAGTTGGCGGGAGGTCAAAGAGAGAAAATATCATTTTGGTAAGTATATATGAAATTTCAAAGAGAAAAATAAAAATTCACGAATACCTATTTTGCTTTTTTTAATAAAATTTTTATTCTTTTCATGGTAATTAGATTAATCTCATAAGGTAGCAACACTTTGTTGTTGTTGTTATGGGTTTAATGCCATTTTTCAGCACATGATAGGCTATACATGGCGGCCAGTATATTTGGTGGAGGAAGAACCCAGAAAAACCCTTGGAAGAACCACCGACCCACGGGAAGCTACTGGCAAGCTTTCCCACATACCCACTTTGGCCGAGCCCGAGATTCAAACCCACATGGACAGAGGTGATATGTCAGTGATCTGTAAAGGCGAGCGCCTTAGACCACTTGGGCCATCCAGGGCCCCAGCAACACTTTGTACATTTTTAAATTTATAGATCTCTGCTATTGGACAACTGAATAAACAAGTTTATTATCACCAAAAGCTCTAGCTACTGCCAGAAAATCCATTTTTTAAAGGGGAGGGCCAACAAGCCTTATCATCAAAAGTCTGTTAAGTCTCGGAGTTTGTTTTTTTAGGAACATACGCCGTTTGCAACTGTGCAGTATGTCTAGAAGTTTGTATTCACTTTCAAAGCTATTTTATTATGCAGTCTTGATATTATCAACAGTTTTCTTGAAGTGTGTCTGCAACTGAAGCTGTTTCAGACCCTCGACACAAGATTTAGAACAACTATGAAGAACTAACGTCAAATTCGTGCATCAAGCTGTAAATGGGTTTGACTGACCAGTTCTTATGCACACACTCATATGTCATCACACTGGTATTGTTGTCATACAATAACTATGAGTAATAACTGAGCCACTTAGGAACAAAAACCCTGAAACCTGTTTTGGTGTTCATCCAATTCAGTGCAGTTCTCTGGGTCTCAATGGGTACTTGTCACTGTGACTGAGGCTCTGCAGATGATTTAGCAGATGAGAAATAGCTCGTTATCTTGCTCTGTGCCATTATGATTGTAATGGCAAGCTTGACTGGAATTTACTAATTGGAAGAAGAAGAAAAAAAACCAAAATTTCATGCTCATTTTGTAAGAATATTATCCTCTAGCAGTCATGAGGCACTTTAGTTACCAAAGCTCATTGTCTTCCATGAATTAGATATTTCGAGTATCTAATGTATCAAGACTAGGAACATACTAAATACAATGTTAAACTTTGACGGCAAACACTGA
Organism: Margaritifera margaritifera; assembly: GCA_029931535.1. NCBI lineage: Eukaryota > Metazoa > Mollusca > Bivalvia > Unionida > Margaritiferidae > Margaritifera > Margaritifera margaritifera. The sequence continues at coordinate 1,684,950 of JAQPZY010001294.1, read as the reverse complement.
TAGACTGTTGCATCCAAAGGATTTTGATTCAGGGGGCCATTAGCTAATTTTATGTGTGAATGATGTGTGATTTCTGGGAAAACACTGTACAGCGACCTTGATCTTTGACATTTTGACCCCAAAACTGACAGGATCCTTCCTTACCTCAAGTGCAAACCATCCACAAAGTTAAGGAACTGTAAATGGGGGACAACTTGAGTTATTGTTGAAAATGAAATTGGTAATAGATGCATACCTGCCAAAACATGATCTGTCACGCTGAAAACATGATTTAGTACTCCCAAACCCCTTGACATGGTTGTGTTAAAAAAAAACTCCACAATTTTCAGTAATCTTCTTAAACAAAAAAAACATACCTCATCAATATATCCCTGTTAACATGTAGCATGTATAAATCGTAAACAGTTTTGTGTAGAGCTCGTGTAAAATTATCCATGGGGCAGTTTATATGGCTAATTGTCTCAGAAGTAATTAAAAGGCAAGGTGGTCAGGTATAAATGACCGCCATTTCACATGTTACTTAATTGGCTGATAATAGCTAGGGTTATGTTTCAATCCCTCTGAAGGCTGCTGTGGGGGAGCAAATTATCAAATTATACTAATTTGCATAGGTAAAGTTCACAAAGTGGAACAACCCAATTCGTTTTAAGGTATTGGTAAATCAACAAAATGTGTGTTGAAGAACAAAAGTTATTACACACCAATGCCTTGAATGAGAATATTTAAACCATCTGTATTAAAGATTATTGGCAAGTTTGTGAACAGCGGCATTGTTTCTTTGAAGTCAGATTTTACTCCATACATAAAGCATTATTTTTTCAGTTGTTGGAATAGTATTCAAGTGTGATTCATTAATTAAGGCAAAATGTCAAAACTTATTTCCTGTGATTCAGGAAGCAAGAAGCTATCGGTGAAGCAAGCAGAGCCCAGGAAAACTAAATTTCTGAATTCCTTGTTGATGGAGTTTAACTTTGTGAAGCATAGCTGCAAGGGGAAGTATTGAATTCTTTGCACATGCTGCAAGCAACATGGAGTGTACAACGTCTGTCGAAATAGCAGCATCACCCGTGTGTTACACTGGGACATACCAGAACATATTTTACACGCTGAATTGAACATTCAGATTAGTTCTCATCATTATTATTTGTTATCTTAATTTTGTTAAAATACCAACTATTAATTGACACATGCTTTTCATGATGATTTTAGCTATGAAACAGACTGATGAAAAGAGAGTACTAAGAACACATATGTGTTTGCACAGTTGATTTGTGTTGATAAAGTGTTAACACCTGTACAGGACAGAGGTGTTTATTACTTCTGTATTCCCTGTTAGGCCCCCATTTAAGTTGAAAATAGTATGCCCCTCCCCTTCCCCCAATGAAATGATCAGTCCCAAATGTGATGTATATTTTTTTCTTCCTATAAAGACGAGCGTATCTCGTCAACAAACTGCATCAAATACAGTTCTGACAATGCTAATGTTATAATCCTCAGGAACAACTCAGTTCTGATATGATTCATTCAAACAATGCAGGTGGGAAGTTTGAACAACAGTACCAGAGTATCTAATGAGTGCAAAGATAAGCACATATGAAACTTGCATTACCCTCCCCCCCCCCCCCCGGAACTATTAAAAGCCATAATTTATTGCATTTAATTCAGCCTATATTGTGCCATCCAATGGATTTTAAAGACAGAAACTTGGTATACGTTTTTATTTGATGTCAGTATGGTTGTCATTATGTGTTTGCAAATACATGTATGTGTATATGTGTTGTGATGATATTTGACAATGCTAAGTCTACAAACTATTTGTTTTCTTTGTAAGTGTATTAAATGTTTTTAAGAAAACAGACACGTTATTTTCTTTTATTCAGATATGAATTTCCAATCATTTTCTATTGGCTTGTATGAAAAGATAGCATATTCTCTATTGAACAATGTTGCTTTTTTCGGGTCACATGCACTGACACCCTTGTGACCTCAAAACACACTTTTTGATTCTCAAAAACCCCAACATTGTTTGGGAATATGGCAGATATGTAGATTGATGGACATCATCATAACAATATGCTTATGGCAGGTATATATAAAGGGGAAAAATATAGTGATTTTATATGGAAATTATACAAATATTGGGATAATGATGTCTGAACATTGTCAATTAAATTCCACATTTTTTATGTACTTGAACACACACCAATTAGCTAATATTAATAACACAATGCAATGAAATAATAATGTAAACATGTATCCTATATTCTGGAACAAGCAGATCATAAATGTATTGATCACATCAATCAAGATTAATCATTGTCGTTTTAAATCCCTTTTCTGAAAAAGACTAATACAAAAATTAACCTAGTGCTTCTGCCAAACAAAAGTATTGATATTAAAGGGATTTTGTAAAAATTCTATGGAAAAATTACGGGATAAAAAAAATCACAGCATTTTATTGGGCTTTATATAAAATATTGGGATGGCTGGGAGGCCTGCAGGTATTACTTTAGTCCTACAATGTAAGGCAATAAATGTGATTAGGCGTAATCGTTTTTATAAAGAAAATGAAACTCTTGCAACTGATTTTGACATTCCTTGGCTACCTTTGCTCTTCAGCCAATCATAATGGCTGCCAACAGATATTGAAAAAGGCATGATTGTGCCAAGATTTACTTTAGTCGAGTATAGTGTAGTATAACTTAAGCAATTAGACACCTTAGATCTGTATCTGAAAACTGCTTTGTTTTGTTGTTCAAATCTGGAAAAAAACATGCCACTGAATTTCAATATTGTATTCATTTCATAAACTTTTGTTAACTCTAAAAACAGTTGTTATTTGCATCATCATCATCACCACCATGATCATCATCATCACCTGCATGCATCTGTTGAACTAAAGCATGGTTGACAAAGCATTCGGAACTACCTCGGCTATTTCTGTGAGAGAAAATTATGCCTTGGACGTATGATGGCATGCACAATTTACAGAAAAATCATACTTTTTCTTTGTCAGAAATTTCTCTGCAAAAAAAAGAAACCCAAACTATTCGGATCTCCTTGGCTATTTCTACAATTGGATTGACAATAGGATTTACCGATGGGTTACAAATGAACAAATATTTTGATCATTTATAACTTCTCAGTCAATCCTTGTTTCGTAAATAGCTGAAAGAGTCTGAATGGCAGCTCTCGACATACATCTGAGGTATGATCTGTAGGACTGACCTCGAAGTTGTGAATGGTTGCCTAAGTTCTGCTAGTGACAGTAAAAACTATCCATAATTTTATTATCGACATCATCCTGGATGTTAGGCAACTAGAAATTGCTATTTTCATTCATTTGATTAGGTGATTACTGTATATACTCATCTATAAGCCAGGTCGAAATGCAAACATAGACCCTGATCTGCCGTTGCATAATGCATCGGCAGATCAGGGTCTATGTTGTTTGTTCTACTGATTAGTCCTTACATACTGTATAGACCAAGATCGGCTGGCACATTATGTGATGGCAGATCTGGGTCTATGCAGTTTGCAGTTGGTACTGGCTTATACGTGAGTATATATGGTGTTTGGCATTTGTCCTTACAGCTCCTTTAACTTTGATGGTATGTACCATATTTTTTGCATCTTTTTGGAAGGCAAAAAATAATTACTTTCTTTGCTGTCTAAAAATATTCAAAAATATTTTATTCAGTGTCTGAAAACAAAGAAATGAATGAAATTCCAAGCCCAAGGAACCAAATCAATGCATATGATATTAGGCTATCCCTGAAGTCACACAGCAAAGTAATCACACATTATGAGTACATTAATGAATGAAAACTGACATTACTTGCCTAGTTTAATCAAGTTTATTTCTGTCTACAAGAAAATGCAAGCATACTGAAAAACACAACTTCACACATCAAGCAAAGATATCCACCATATTCTAATCTCTTACCATCATCTACCACGCATGAAAATCTACAGGAAATAAAACTCAGATTGTCTTTAATTAAAAACAAAATTAATTAAAAACAAAATGAAAATAGATATAGTAGGATGAACCGTGATTGTAATTTTCCAGATAATTAAATCAGTAGTGTGTTTTGGAAGCTAGTGAGAGAGAAGGTCAGTCCTAAATATTACTAACAGAACCAATGAACTTATCCCAGTTTGTGCAATTCAATACGAAACTTAGATAAAACTAAGAGTTTCCAATACTTACCGTATATACTCGCTTTTAAGTCGACGTCTTTTACTTAAAATTCGATTCATGCAGAGTAGGGGTCGTCTTATAAGCGCGACATTAAAAAAAAATTATAAATTGAGGGGTAATGTTGGAAACTCTAGATGTTTGCAGTACATAAAAATACTGTCAGTTCATATATTTTTACGTTTTCATGCCACTATTCCTATGCAGTAATGCATATATGGTATGCACTGTGTTTATCCATTTCATGACGGTATTCATTACACAATACTTGTATCTACAGTTATTTGAAATTTAATAATTTGAAAATATTATCGGTAACTTAAATACTACCTACTGCAAAGTGAAGTGTCTGTCAATGTTGTTTACCATGGGTGTTTAATAGTAAGTATATTGCTTCCATTTTCATGCAAGTCCGAACAACCTGTATTTGTATTAATATTTGTGTTTTGCAGTATAAAGACTAATTGATGCAATAAAAGTTTTGATTTAATTTGTATTTTCCTTTTCCACAAGTCAGATTTAATTCCCAAGTGATATTTCCCAAGTTATCTGCCAGTGCACGTGGGCTGATAGGCCTTTGGCTTGTAAAGGCACTCACTTTGTTTTCAAGTTGACAATCCTTTTCATCTAGTCACGAATCTAATACTTGTTCAGTGCCAAGTAGAGTTCTACAACTTCCTGTGCATATAATTTGATCTTTATCCCTCAGTTTGTAAAGGCACCACACTCTTTGTTTTCACACGTGACAACAATTTGATCAAGTCGCAAGTTTGATACTTGTTCAGTGCCAAGTAACAGAAGCTGGTTATTTGAACTCCCTGTGATCTTGCCGCACAATTGATACCTGTTCAGTTGCATCCTCTAATCGATTTCTTACTTTATGATCAAAGTGTTACTTGCAGAGCCCAAGCTCAGTCTTTGCATAAGCAACCGCATGTGACAGTAAAGCCGAGGAATCGGAGTCGGACGAGATTTACGATGACTAGACGACTATTTACAATGACTAGACGATGATGTAGGATTTCAGAACTTTATCAGACAATGATGATTAGTTCTTGGACTTTGTACCAGATGACATTAGATAGTGACATTTATAGGATACCGTGAATCACAAAAACGTGGACTTAACTTTCATTGTTCATTTGTACGATATGTGGAATTAACATATTACGGGATATTGTGAATTGAATCATTCTGAACTACTATTTTTATACCGGTATGTGACCTATAACTGAATTCATGGATTTATCATATAAATGGATTTAAAATGTCAAACATTATGGATTTCAATGGACTTTATTACACGAAGATGGACAAATTGTAAGTTGTCAATTTATTTGTGACATATTTCACTCAATAATATAATTGTATTTAAATACACTGGTTTTGTCTTTATTTTTCTTATCTATCTATCCAGTTTGGCTTGTTTATATTTCCAAAGTGCATTTCTGACTCACTGAGAAGTCACCCCTTCAGACGGATCTGACTTGCAAAATACACCCTGACATATAGAAGGGTCAAAGAGAAATTGACTTTTTGCAGCCCTAAGAAGGGAGGGTCGACTTATAGTCGAGTTGACCTATAATCGAGTATATACTGTACATATTCATAACAAAATATGAACTGACAGATTTACTGATCTCTTTTGTGCTAGGTTATTTTTTCTATTATATTATTATTGACTGAAACTAATTCCAATATTCGCAACCAGTCTGTGACCAGATGCAGGTTTTGATAGTTTCCACAGCTGAAGTGTTACGACAGAATTTTAGAGTTGAAGAGTTTGACTTTAATTTTTTTTTAAAAAAAGGATGACAGATCCTTGAAAAGGTTTTATGACTGAGATTTTTTAAAATTTTTATTTACAAGTGAGTAATATAGTTTTAAACAGATTTTATTCATTATACCAGTGTCAGCAGTCAAATGAACAGTGAAAATGGCTCTCCCAATTGTCGACAACTGGAATCATACACATAACTTGTCAATGATATTCAAGTCATTCCTCCAATTTACAAAAAGTGGTATTTGTCTCTCTTGTCTTGTCATTGCAGAACAAAAATTGTGTATTAAAACATCAGTGCATATATAAAATTCTTTTTAAATGATGTTAGAAAAATACAAGGCATGAAAAAAATTATTCTGGACAAGATTTTGGTTTCTGTAAACAAACAGTGTCCAAACACACAGAGAAAAAATGGTAAAGTCTTTAAACTGTACTGGTTTTGTTTCTCTAGAGGTATGTGTCACATCAGAACATAAAATTAATTTCCCAGATTGTATAAACTTTCTTTTTAAATAAAACAATACTTTCTTTTTAAATAAAACAAAAATTACTAGGTTAAGACTTCTGAAATGAGATGGGTTGACTGGTTGTTTGCTTTTTAATGACACTTTTAACACATTATTGGCTATATCCTGCCAACCAAATGGGAGCTAAGTGCCTTTCCCAAGGAAACACTGAGGCAGCTGACCTTTGGAATACAAGTCCAATGCTATAAAAACTAAGCTACTGTTGCTCCAAATGGGACTAGAGATAAGGTCAGAGTAAACCAAATATTTTCACCTACTGGAAACAGAATTCTGACTTGCATGCTAAAGTTACAAATAGATAAAATGTATGGATGAAAGGGCAATATAATTACAACATTGCTCATGCATTTAAACTACAGCAGAAGGATTATGTATTAATATATTGCACTTCTAAACTCACCTTGCAAAATCAAGGTCTTGCAATTTTCTTGCCAGTGTGTCATTCACCTGAGAGTGGAACTGCTCTCCAACTGAAATGCCACTGAAAAAAAAATGATTCATTTAAGGTCTTTGTGTTTATCAGATAAAGTTTCTGTAACATTTTAATGGATTTTACAAAACATGAATTAAAGAGCTCAGTAAATTTACAATGTAGAGCTACAACAAATGCAAAACTTCAGATGCTGTGACAGAACAGAAAAGATGGAGAGATGAACATGAATGAAATTGTCACAGAAAATTGTGGTTATGCATTATGATGTCAGGGTTCCCACATATGACTGGAACCAAAATTCCCATACTTTTCCTTGACTAAAGGCAAATTTTTCAAGGCCAAATATTTCATATCAAACACAGACATACACAGAGACTTTCCACTTTAAACACATAAAACAAAAGAATTTACCATATTTCTCCAATGATAAGCTCATGCTTGATGACAAGACAACCCCGACTTTAACAAATTTAAAGCTAGGTTCTAATATAAGCCCTCCTCCAATTTTTCAATGCATTGATGCAACTGTTCCCCTGGACATACCATGGGAGAAATATTGTGTTTAAAGATGACCTAAAGTTCAACTACCATATATACTCATGTATAAGCCGGGTCCAAATTCAAACAACATAGACCCTGATATGCGCTGGCAGATCAGGGTCTATGTTGTTTGTTTTACTGACTAGTCCTTACAAACTGCATAGACCCAGATCTGCCAGCACATTATGCAATGGCAGATCTGGGTCTATGCAGTTTGCAGTTGGTGTCGTATTATATGCAAGTATATATGGTACTTCCAACCCCATACCACCTTTTAATTTGAAAAATCCTGGGTGTGTGAAGAAAAAAAAAAAGAATTAAATGGTTTATATGTAAATCCACCACAGTCAATTATATAAATTATAATGCTAATGATTTTGTCATGTTATAAAGTGATTATGAAATTAGTTTAAAATCCTCATTGACTGTTTAAATATATACTTATGTTCATAATAAATCAAAACAATATTTCCTTGAACAAGCTGTTATAAAAATAAACTGTTTTGAGAAACTGCATCTTTTAATCCTAAAAAGATTAAGTTTATTGATTTATCAGATATAAAAAGCAAACAAAGCGGATATAAAACAGACAGAATCATGCAAATAATATACCATCTATGTTCACTTATAAGTCGGGTCTAACTGCAAACTGCGTAAACCCAGATCTGCCATCACATAATGCACTCACAGATCTGGATCTATGCAGTTTGCTAGGAGTAATCAGTGGAGCAAACAACACAGACCCTGATCTGCCGGTACATTTTGTGACAGAAGATCAGGATCTATGTTGAGTGCAGTTGGATTCGACTTGTAAGCGAGTATAGATGGTAAGTTAATAAAGTTGTACAAAATAGTTTTCTCAAAGCAAAACCGACTTTTCAGCAAGTATAAGTATCTGCATGTAAAGACGTTTCATAGTAAAACTGATGAAGTACACATGCCAACCTTTCCATCCTTTCAGAGTATTGCAATATATAAATCTAGGTGCAAATGCTGACCCTTGTATTCATCAAAAGCCATTCAGGAGGCATTGATTACCATATCTACATTGATATATTAACATGGTTCACAGCTTGATGTTTGCTGATCTAGAGGATGCCCAAAAAATATAGGTGCAAGATTATTTTTCAAAGGTTTTGGGGGTCAAAAGAGGTGGGTGTGCAAATTATATGAGGGAATATAGTACTTTTGATGGCATTTTTGGAGTCAAAACTGACACCCATGCTTAATCAAGTCCACATGGGGATGTAATTAATGACAAGGACAGATGCCAATATCAGTTCTGTTTATTAAGGGTGAAATGTGAGGTCAATGGTCAATAGACTGCAAAAGACCATTACAGCAATAATTATTTCTAGATCATTCAATACCTAAATAGTTTACTATTGCAAAGAAGTGAATCAAACTGACACAAAAATACTTTCTCATATTTAGAGATCATTTAATTTGGCTTGCTGACACCTGTGGATGGGAGGAAGACAATATCTACAGCATAGATACTGTTCAAAATGATGGGAAAAGATGAACATGCATTTGTTTATATTTATCCAGGTTGTAATATTGCAATGCAAACTCTTGATTTTTAGTCAGCAAATAGACCTGCATTTTATTCACTGATACTTTAAAGTTTTAAAGGCATCATATAGCCACTACTGTGCTGATGTGCCATAAAATACAACTACATATCTAAGTTTTAAAAGCCACTGTTTCCAGAAACAAGACCTCGAAGGGACTGATGCTCTACTGTCCAAAAAAAATGTCCGGGAATTCAAGATAAGATCATTTATTCTTTTGAACTGCTGAATGTTGATACCATCTTTGCTATTCTCGAATGACAAGATTTTCAAATTATCCACTGTAGCAGCCATATTAGATGAAAGATTGGCACCATTTTTATTTAGGACAAACTAGACACCATAAGAAGACTTTTGGTGAAAACTTCGTGTTGATATATACATCCATTCAGGAGAATTAGTGACAAGATTTTCAATATGTTCATTGTGGCAGCCATATTGGAGGTCAGATCAGGACCAACTACATATCATAATGGGTCTTCTGGGGAAAACCCAATGTCTGTGTGAATTTCCATTTAGGAGGAGCAATAACAAGATAGCTGCCATGGTGGCCACACTGGATGTCAGATTGTCACCATTTTCATTCAGTACCAACTAGACTTCATAAAAAGTCTTCCGGTGAAAACTCAAGGTTGATATGACTTTCCATCTGGAAGCAGTAGCGATAAGATTTTAAAGATGGCCACTGTGGTGACCATATTGGACATCAGATCAGCACAATGTTTAATTAAAGACCAACTAGACACCATACAAAGTCTTTTAGTGAAACCCCAAGTTGATATGACCATCAATTCAGGTGCAGTGGTGATTACAAGATTTTCAAGATGGCTGCTGTGGTGGCCATATTGGATCTTCGGGTGGCACCATTTTCAATTTAGACCAACTAGACAATCATCATAAGAAGTGTTCTGGTGAAAACTCCATGTTGATATGACCTTCCATTCTGGAGGAGAAGCGATAACAAGATTTTCAAGATGGCTGCTATGATGGCCATATTGGACAATAAATCAGCACTATTTTCATTTAGGACCAACAAGACATTATACATCCCATGCTGATAAGACCATCTGTTCAGGAGAAGCAGCAATAACAAGATTTTTCAAGATGGCTGCCGTGGTGGCCATACTGAATGTCCAAGCATAACCATTTCATCTAGACATTATAAGAAGTCTTCTGGTGAAAACCCCATTTTTGATATGACATTCTTTTCGGGAAAAGCAGTGATAACAATATTTTAAAGATGACTGCCATGGCAGCCATATTGAACATCAGATTGGCACCATTTTTATTTAGGACCAACTAGACACCATAAGAAATCTTTCAGTGAAAACCCCATCTTGATATGACCATCCATTCAGGAGGAGTAGCAATAACAAGATTTTATTGGATGTCTGAGCAGCACCATTTTCTTTTAGGACCAAATAGAAAGTTTATTGCAATCCTCCAAGTAGTTTAAAAGGAGTAGCAATAACAAAGTTGTGTTAACAGATAGATGGACAATGGATGACAGACAACAGGCCATCCCATAAACTCTATGACTAGAGGAGCTACAAAATGAAAAGAATCAAAGAACTGAAAGTACTATAATGAAAGCATTATATGTGACTATGAGCAAATATTTGCAACTCACATGTGAAATACTTATTGCATACTTTACTAGTGTTATCCTTGACCATCAAAAAATAGGGTGCAGATTCCCTGTGAGGACACTTTAAGCAGCAGAAAAAACTGTTCAGTGTTTGGGCAGTAATTGCAACACACTGCCGTTAGTATTTTTTGCCCTTTTGCCATATGACAATTACGTATACCTAACTTCCATCCATTTCTCCAACTGGAAATGCATAATGTGGAAGAAAGAAATTGATATCAATCATATGCTGATATGTTAAAAGAAAATTTAAAAAAAGTTTTGTGGTTGAACTTGCAAAGCAGCAGTTTCATTATCAGGGCAACAGGGTGCACTTTCATGGTAACAGGGTATACGGTAAGGAAGGCAGGTGCATCTCCATGCCATTTCTTACAAGAGACAACACTGGCAGAAACATAACTTTTCTATAAAGCAATAACAGGATGTCGACAGAGGAGTCTTTGAGCTGTTGGTATCACTTTTGTGTCTTAAAAATGATACATTAAGAAATATTGTTTACATATTGCATTAAACATATGCATGTATGTATTGGCATTTGATGACACCTCAGCACAATAATGGCTACATGAATAGTACAAAAAGCATTAGGAAAATAAACCCTTTCAAATAAGAATTCTGTAAAATGAATAAAAAATATAAAAGGTAAAAAATATAAACTCCTTCAAAATAAAGGGTCAAAATTTGATACATAGATATATAGATATAAACTGCATTTCTTCAAAACATTCAAGATTTTCTTGAGTGGTACATCATCATAAAGTTCTTTAATTGAGTCTGCATCACAAAACTTCTGTCTTACAGGGTGGAAGTTGATACAATTGACAAGGATGTGTTCCACTGTTAGTGGATACCAGCAGGGTATGCACTCTGGTTGAGGTTCACCTTTCTGAAGGTATGCATGAATCAGGTGTGCATGTCCTACATACGATCTATGCTTTACCAATTCATCTCTGATATTTGTGCTATATTAGGGATGCCACTCTCCAATCATGGGTTTGATGCTACAAGCTTGTTTTATGGAGTTTTCATTCCACATATTTTGTCAAGTATATAGAACATGCCAATTTATATAATATTTAAAGTCAGTATATGGAATCTTACATTCAACAACAGGTGACTGCTGGGCAGTTTTGGCTGCTTTATCTGCCTTTTCATTTCCCTTAATACCAATGAATATGATTAGGCAGCCAACAGTATAGAATATTTTTCCAGACTGTATGAGGAAATCATCTTTCTGTAAGATCTGGGATTATTAATGGGTTGTCAAATTTAATATTTTGTATTGCTTTCAGTGTGGAAAGGAATCCCAAAAGATTATGAAATTTTTTTTCCCACTTTATCTGGTAACCGGCTCGAGATTGTGCTGTGGGGTATTGCAACAGCAGCTCAGCTCCAACCTTGTCTCCATCTTTTGAACCATCTGTATACAGAGATGACAGAAGGTTCTGATTTCATTGAATTTACTCTGAAAAATGAGAGGATCTGTTGAGGACTTTTTGATTTAGCCAAGATAAAATATGGGGGGGGGGGAGGATGGGTTGATAACCAAGGTGGTGCTTTTGGAACATAGAATTTTGCAGTATTTCCAAAACTGTTAAGTGGCAATGTTAGCTGTCCACCAGCACTACCAAATAGCTGCACTTGATGGTCAAAACAGATTTTGTGTATCTCGGGGGTAATTTAACTGTCTTTCTATATTTTTTTTCTTATTTGGTTATAACTAATTTTCAATAATAATATCTAAATTGAATAGTCAGATTTGCACTCATCTGAACTTTGACCTCATATTTTTCCCTTAAAGGGCTAGATTAATAAGACCTTCACTCCTGTTCCTCAATGTACTCTCTGAATGATTGATCAAGCATGGATGCCAGCTTCTACTCAAAAAAAAAATATCTGTCAGACCCATGGTTGCCTGATTCTCTAGTCACACTATGCACTGAACCACCTTAATTGCAGAGAAGGAATGTCATGTCAACATATAGACAAACAGCAACTCCGGCTTTCTGTAACCTAAATCTAATGACACATAAGCAAGAATACCACACATTAGATGCAAGAATACCACACATTATATGCAAGAATACCACACATTATATGCAAGAATACCACACATTATATGCAAGAATACCACACATTATATGCATGCCCTATGTTTAATAGTCCTCTATGTGGTCAATAGCAGAGTCAGGTTCACTTGGGAGATTATTGATCAATGCCTCTCAATGACCTTTGTTCAAAGTATTCAGTCTTGAATTAAACTTACTGTGCAAAAACCATTAGTTTCTTATCAGGCTTACCATGTCTGTGACATCTGACCTCTAGACCCTAGAATCTATAGGTTTTTTTCTTATCGTAAGTGCAAACCATTCACAAAGTTGTTCAAGGAACTTAGTCAAGAACAAAAGTTATTCTGCAAAACACTTTCTTTCAAAACCACCATGACTTTGATCTTTGACCCCCAAATCAATAGGCTTCTTCCATATTCCAAGTACAAACTATCCCCACATTTTGGCTCAGGTCTGTAATGCATAACTAATGTTATTGTGCATAATCCAGTTTGCTTCTTTCAGACATAGTGGCCTTGATCTTTGACCTTTTGATCCCAAAGTCAATAGGTTTTTTCTTTCATCAAGAAAAACTTACCAGTAAAGTTTGGCAAAGGCAGGTGTTGTTGAACTGAAATCATTGTGCAGAGAAGGAAATGTTAATGGACACACAGACAGACAAGGTCTTAGCATAATATTCTCTGCCATAAGGTGGGCATTTAAAAAAGTATTGCCAAAATCTTGCATGTTTTTTGTTGTAAGAATTTAATGTTATTAGTAAGGACCTTTGACCTAATTATTATACTTCATAGTCAAGATCTGATGTGACATCTACTTGTACCATAATCAGGATACTTTAAGCAACAAAATGAGTGTTTTCTTATGATAGTACCCAAAAATGCTATCAAAACTTTAAAAATTAGATTTGTTAGTCATTCGCAAGCCAAACAGCCATGGTAGCTCATTTGTTAGAGTGTCAGACTCAATGGTCAAAGGTTCTATATCCACCCAGGCCAGCAGTCTCAGCATGTCCTTGGAAAAAGCACTTAGTCCCATTTCCTTTGCATGGTATAGGCTATAATGTGTTGGTTGGTTGCTATGGGTTTAACACCATTTTTCAGCACATGATAGGCTATACATGGCGGCCAGTATATTCGGTGGAGGAAGAACCCGAGAAAACCCCGGGAAGAACCACCGACCCACGGGAAGCTACTGGCAAGCTTTCTGACATAGCCACATTGGCCGAGCCCGAGACTCGAACCCACGCAGACAGAGGTGAGATGTCAGTGATCTGCAAAGGTAAGTGCCTTAGACCACTCGGCCACCCGGGGCCCCGCTATAATGTGTTGAAATGCCATTAAAAACAACCAACCAACCAACCTTAGGCTAACTACGTAAGGTACATACTGATGTACAGATAGATGGAATCAATCTGCCAAGTAAGACTGGTTACAGAACCTTAATTACATAGCTGCCACATTCAATTTTCCATTACAATCATTTATAAAGCTTCAAAACAGTTACTGTAAGTACTATTCCAGCCTCCTGTGCTGATGATAGGAAAAATACCATACAAGCATGTCCCTGAAGTAATGAATAGAAGCATAGCTTTACTGAAATCTTAACAGTTCTATTATAAGTGTTAAAATAAATGCCATCAGATGGCCATCAGACAAGTAATACCTTTGTCTTTCTGCATGTATGCAATAGCAGGCAAGACAAATTTTACACAAGTACTTACCCATTAGAGTCTCTGTTATTTGACATCGTATTCAAAAGAAAAGATGAATCTAGGAATGCCAGGCTCTAAAAAATAATTTCATGAAACTATAAATTAATTATTAAACAATATGACATCTTTGAACAAGTATATATATATATTATATATATGTATATATATATATATATGTATGTATATATATATATATATATGTATGTATTTATGTATGTATGTATGTATATGGTTTAATGTCACATCAGTACAATACTGGCTTTATTGTGCTAATTAAAGTTCTAAAATTGTAAAGATAAAGAACTGCAAAAAAAACTTTCAAACAAATGTAAACATGTAGTACTTAAGGATACAAGATAAAAGGTAACGATGTTATAATTCTTTAAAAGGTACATAGAATCAAAGATGAACATTGGCAAGATATGCATTCTGGTCGAGATTCACTCTTCAGGAGGTATGCATGAGTCATGTATGTGTGTCCTATACATGATTGGCACAATACCACTTCATCTCTTTGATTTGTTCTGTGTGAGGGATGCCATTTTCCAATGATGGGTTAGATGTACTAAAAAAATTTAGTGAGGTTTTCATTCCACATATTCTTTGAACAAGTGTTTACTTAATTGACCTATGTCACAAACACTAACCCCACCGTGAACAGCGTAGCCATCACATAATGTGCTGGCAGATCTGGGTCTATGTTGTTTTTTCTAATGATTAGTCCTAACAAACTGCAAAACTGTATAAAACCAGATCTGTTCATGCCTTAAGTGATGGCAGATCAGGGTCTATGTTGCTTGTAGTTGGATCAAACTTATATGAGAGTATATGTGGTATATCTTTGCTGTTCACAGATGGGTGCATATACAAAGGTAAATACTTATGTTGGATCAGTATTTTGACAAACTGGAAAAGATCGATATCGCACACCAATACGATAACCAATAATCATTCTTAACTGTATCGGTTCAACAGGAAATGTAAAATTCCAACAAATGCTCAACATATCGGCACACTTAAACAATTCACCATGGTTTCTGCCTCCATTAGTCATCCTCCTGCACACTGCAAGTAGCAATTAATGGAGGCAGAAGCTCCATGGTTAGTATGATGGACTTGTGCAGGTTTGAATTCTACCATTGAATCAGCCCGGGTTGACTACCATTGTGTTTGCTTGAGCAAGGCACTTAACTCCAATAATCGCCTTTGCACTAAATAATCACTTGTGTTGCTGTGCCATAAAACACCAAAAACCAAACTAAACCAAATCATAAAAAATCATGTTCAATAAACAGAATAAATCAATAAAACAGTTGTTTTCTGTATGAATCAGTCAACCACACAAAACAGGAAGTAAACAAAATCAACTAGGTAGAGCTATATGTCCTAGTCTTAGTTTTGTATCTGTCAGCACCACTAATGGTGCATCTAGTGTTTCCATATCTGCAGTAAATGAACATTTCAGCCTAATATGGCTATGTCAGGCAAAAACAACAACAATTTACAGATATATATGCCTGAATAGCTTTAAATGTGTATTGTCAATACCATCTATACTCGCATATAAGCTAATACCAACTGCTAACTACATAGACCCAGATCTGCTGTTGCATAATTTATGACAAAGTTTTTTCTGTTGCCCTTAGCATTACCTTAAAAGTCAAAGGATAACATATTCTGTTAAACATATTTAATAGGGCTGAATATGTATCATGATACACAACTTCAGATACACAATATGTACCGTATATACTCACATGTACGCCAGGTCCAAATGCAAACAACATAGACCCTGATCTGCCGTCGCATAATGCGCTGGCAGATCTGGGTCTATGCAGTTTGTAGGGACTAATCAATAAAACAAACAACATAGACCCTGTGTGACATGAAGATTGATGCCAATGCCATGTCTTATTTTTTTACAAGATATAAAAGAGAAGTGTCATAATCATTTTGTACCATGTTGTCCCTCTGCATATAAATACAGTCGAACCTGTGTTCAGCGGTCACCCATGGGAAAGGGCCAAAGTGGCCTTTGAAGACAGGTGACCTCTGAAGGCAGGTTCATCTATCACACTTGGTTCATGACAAATACATGCACTATGGACTGAATAGCATTATTATTAGTAGAAGTGTTTTAATTTGCATACTTGGAGCGGTCACAGCTGATATGCGCCAGTGACCATTTTAGGCAGGGTGAAACCATGGTTTGGTTAAGAAACACCTGGCCACTGACTGCTGAAAGCAGCTGACTGTTAAATACAGGGGGGAAATTAGAATGACTGCTGAACACAGGCGACTGCTAGGATAGGTTTGACTGTATAGTTATTACTTGTGTTTTGAAATTACATACTCCAGAAATGACAGTGTTGTATACAAAGTTTTGAGATAACCCATCTGTACTGTGTTCACAGAGTGATGCAGTTGATAAATTGTGTGTTGTGTTCAACAGATTGATGCAGCTGATAAAATGTGTACTTCCCACAATAACTGTATGAATTCCTTAAATAAACTCCTATACTGAAACAAAAATAAAAACAATGTTATTCTGATATTCTCTGAATAATTTTTCCTTCTGTAGAATTTTAAACATCTTTTTCTTTGTTTTGCCTAAAGTTGAGACCAGGTGTGCATAGAGCATTTCTGTGCACTCCGAATACACACATGGATTGAAGGATGAGCAACATTTCTGTGCATTATGGATGCACACATGGATAGACAAAGGCTCAACATTTCTGTGCACTTGGGATGCAAACATTAATAGGTGGAGGTGCAACATTTTTGTTCACCCAGGATGCACACATAGCTAGGTGGAGGATCAATATTTCTGTTTCACCTTTCCTCTGCATCTACTGTCAAATTAGGATACAATGAAAGACAATAAACTGAAGTTATTCTTAGTCTGTTTCTGGATGTTCTACTTTGTCAATAAGGGTCAAACTCCATTGGAAAGAATTCATTCATATTTAAATTTTGGGTGGGTAGCAGTGACTATCACTACCACAAAGCCAAACAAAATGTTTGCAAATCGAATCAAAAGAAACAATAAAATGAACATTCCTACCAAGTTTGATCAAAATCTGCTAAGCCATTCTCCAGGAGAAGTAAAAATTAGCCATTACACCTCATTTTTATGACAGTCACAGCTATACTAACCCAAATGTAATTTAGGAAGAGCACATGGAGATGGGAAATTGCTAAAAAAAAATAGATGAACATTGGCCGAGTTGTTCTTGAAAAGAAGTTGAAAATATACATCTGACCCAGTTGCTATGAAAGCCATGCTGTTGCCATTGGAGGTCACTTGGGGTACAACTTCAGCTGAGCATGACCTAGGAAATGCTCCCATCAAATCTGATCAAAACTGGTCAGCCATTTTGGACAGTAAGTGGAAAATAGCTTTTACAAATATTTGCTTAAAAGCTGCTTGGTTACTAGGGAAACCATCCTGAATGGCATAGAATAACTTAAGGAACATGACCAGTGCTTGGTAAGCCACCCTAAACACAATTTTGGTAGAAAAGATGTTGTGAACGGCCCAGATGTTGAGCCTGACCCCAAGCTTTTGGTAAATTGGTGTTGTACACCTCAATATGTATCCACATAACAAGTAACATAACTCTGTGATCAACTGTACTTGAGAAAATGACCACATAAAAAAAACCACTATAACAGTGAGGTTAATCTATGGTTTGGACAGAAGGATGGATGAATGTATAGACAGACACATAACCAAACACCAAAGTAATCAAGCTTCTGCCAAGGCAGGCTTAACAAAAATGTCCCAAGAACATTTTCACATTTCCACAAGTCTGATTGAAATTGGCTCAGTGGTTGGTAAAAACTTGAAAATAGTAAATGTGCATGGATGGCTGGATAACTGACAACAAATGTAGGACTATACCATAAGCTCAAAGTCAGGACCTAACTCTTCCAGGTGAACTACAAAAACATAGCTGACAATTTTTTTGACAGTGTCACATCCAGGCCTAAAACAGTCATTAAATTAAAATGCATTAAAATAGGCACCATAGTGTTAATTTTACAGTCTGGAATGGGCCTAAGAAACATATTTATCATCTACTGTATCGACTCGCTTATAAGTTGAGTCCAACTGTAAACAACATATACCCTGATCTGCCATCGCATAATGCACTGGCAGATCAAGGTCTATGCTGTTTGTTCTACTGATTACCCTAGCTTAATGCATAGACCCAGATCTGCTGGTCTTGACTTATAAGTGAGTAAAATACGGTAAATATGAAACAATGTAATTAATATGGTATGTAAAGTACAACCAATGATTAGAAACACCAGCCTGTGTTTCTGTCCATTTTAGTTCTCAAGAATGATGACCTGTGGACCTGTGAAAATTGAGTGCAGTGCCCTCTGCTTTACCCCTTCGTTTCAATGGGCTAATTTCATGTTTGATAACTCTGAACAAGTTGTCCTGAAATAGACCGCATCCTTGCCTCGTTTTGGATAAGGTCAACATCATGTTTAAATTGGCTATTAATAGGATTAATCATCATGGAAAACACCTTGCATGTCCCCAGGTGTCGATATCGCCACAATCTCAATAGGGTGCCATTAATTATTGATAATCTATTTTCAATGAATTATCAGCGGATGAATAAAAAGAAAAGAATATATTGGCAAAGAAAATATATATCAACAACTGTACCCAGGCTAGGGAACATGGATGAAATTGGAAAATGGGGAAGGGTAAGCTTGATAGCAACAAAACAAAGTTTGTATGTGTTTATTGTATTTATCTCCTGTTTAATTTTGATGTCACATTGTCAATGCTAATTGATTAATCAGAAAATGTTGATTATAATGCAGATTTCTGGGCAAATATTCTGAAGAAGAATTAAAGAATAAAGGGTTGAAGTGGTTTTATAATTTTTGCACTATTGATTTTTCATGTAAAACTGTTTTTTCTTATTACACAAAATTGCATGCTATAATTAAATAATACAATCTTTCTCCAGCAAATTTATCAAATTGTAAGTAATGAACTGGTGTATACAGGGTTTAAGATTTAAATCAACATTTTCATGCAATCACCTCTTTGCACTTGGGGATAACATTGATTAATGTATCATGTAACCCATAGAATAATTTAGATGCAGTGATTGGGAACACCAAGGAGAGACTTTACTTTGCTGCATGAGACCACTTTTTAAGGCTATCTCTGATACATGTAGTTAATGTAATACAGCATTTGTGTGGGCCTAACACCAACAAGCTATCTAATGCACTTAACCATGTTGTTTGGCAGCATAGCTAACATTCTTATTCTTTGTCATGTAGTTTGAAAATCTTTTTGTTTTCTTTTCTAAGGCATCTTTCTCAGTGTCAAGTATTGACTTTTATAGTAAATCTTGATATCTTGTCAATATAGCATGATCTACTGATTCTAAATGAAAAATCATTTCAGGGGTGGTGAAAATATAATGGTCATGAGTTAAGTCAATAACAGTCAATATTTTAGCTGGTCAGCAAATGACCATGCAATTAAGCTGAACCTCTCAGGTGTTTTAATACCTGATCAATAATTCATAGATGTTGCTTATAATCAAACCACGTTCACTATCAAACTTATATACCGTATATACTTGTGCATAATCCAATACCAACTGCAAACTGCACAGACCCAGATCTGCTGTCGCATAATATGCCAGCAGATCTGGATCTATGCAATTTGTAAGGACTAATCAGTAGAACAAACAACACAGACCCTGATCTGCTGGCACATTATGCAATGGCAGATTAGGGTCTATGTTGTTTGCATTTGGACCCGGTTTATACATGAGTACATATGGTAGATCCATGATACAAGCCTAGATACTTTGTAAAGACTAGTGAAAATGTATTCAAACATGAGTTTAATTAAGTGTTAATATTAGTTAGATCAATCCGATTAGGGCAAATGTTCCTCATAATTAATCTCATCTGAGATCTTAATGATAAAAGCCTTAAACAAGTTTAATCAAAATCCAATTGAAAAGGAAAAGCCTCTTGGGTATTCTCAAATTTAGCCTGGCAATCAGATGCCAGGACAAAATTCTCTTCAAAACATGTACATGTTGCTCATAATCAAGCACATTTCATATCCTCTTAATAGAATCTTAAATACTGCTATATACCATTAGCTTCATCCAAAATCAATTCACAAATAAAATCCTCTAGAGTGTAAATAAGCAGTCACTGACAGGCACACAATGGATGATAAACCTGAGGCCATAGTATCATAAGCTCACTTTGTTTTTGGTCGCGTGAGCTAAATGAAGGCATATTGTTTTGCAATATCATGGATGGCAATATTTCTGTTCAAGTCATAAAAGTTGACATTTTTTTAAAACGAAGAATCAAGAACTGAATCAAGTTTTTAAATGTAATATATACATAGCAGCTGAGTTGCATGAATTGTCATGAGTAATCAGAAAGAAATATATGAACAAGAGGCCCAAGTAGGCACAGCTAACCAAGAAATATGGGTCAGTTTGTAACTCAGTACAATGCTTTCTGTAGAAAGATTTTTCCAATGCTTTTGACTGCAAATTTTATGAAAATGAAGTTTTTGGGTGGGAATAACTAATTTTAATTATGTAATACTTACCTGCTATTATTACATTGTTTTATCTTCTCCTAGCATTAGTCCCTGGTCCAAGAAATATATTCCCTCCTCCAATTAGTAATTGGAAGTTGAGAACAAACAACAACACGATCCAATTCTGATATCCAATTCTACTCTTCTGACAAATGGAATGTCATCCTTCTTTGACTTGGAATGAGAATGAAGGACATCAAAGCTGGGGGGGGGGGGAGAAAGGGAGTAGATAATTGGGCGATAATAGCAGGCAAGTATGACATAATTAAAATTAATTTACCTCCCTCCTTTGAAAACACTACATTTTAATAGCAGTAATACATTATCTGCTATTATTGCATTGCCGAATTTGCCAACCTGGTGGGAGGCTGATGTCCTAAGATATTAGCTGTCAAACAAACTTACCATTGTTGTCAGTAGGATGTTCTATTGCAGACTAGAGAATTGCCTGACAACTGGATGGGCTGATACAAATGGAACCAAAGCATATATACCCTCATTCTTGTGTGCCATAGATCAAAGGTAAAATGAAGAGAAAGTGAAGTGAGACTGCCAGAAAGTGGCTTTCATGACATCATCCTTACAGGAATGATTCAAAAAGGCCCAAGATGCAGCAATAGCCCTGACCTCATGGGCTTTGATTGTCATGAAAGAGAAATCTCTCCCAGTGAGAGACTGATACACTCTTTTAATAGTCTGAACAATCCACCTCAAGATAGTGGCTGCAGAAATATCTAAAGTACGTTTTTTGGAGAAAAAAAAGATGATTATGACCCTTTCTTTTCTCTTTTGATTTAGATAGATAGAACTGTAAAGTTCTAACTGGGCAGAGGAGTCCATCTTGATCATCCCCAGCACAGATATGACTGAGACTGGAGATTTCAATAGAAACAGGAGCTACCAAAGGTAGCTGATTCTTGGCTAGAAACCCAAACTGGCAAAGAAGAGAGACCAAATCACAGTTACCATTGAAATGTAAGCAACCTTTTCCACTGGCAAAGCATGAATTTCACTCCTGATGCATGAGAGGAGGAAGACTATTTTAAGGGCAAAGTTCCCCAATGAGGTTTCACTCAAAGGTTCATAAGGAGGTTTAAAAAATGACTAAAGAACACAATAGGTTCCACCTTGGCATTAAGAAGTGAGAGACTGGTGAGTACCTGATCAGTTCTGAAAGATGTGGGTCTGACCCGACAGTGGAGCCCATAGAGAACTTAAGAATATTAGTGAGGGCTGCTCTATAGCCCTTAATGGTGGATACTGTGCAATCATTTTCATTGAAGAGAAAAAGAAGCAGTTCTGCTGTTAAAGGGGAACAGATGGGATCGATGAATTTCCTACTGCACCAATTACACTCTGGAAGTCAGTTGCCTTCTAGTCTGAGCAATGCATCTGGCAACCTAGCTTGAAAACTGGTCCTGGTAGATAGATCATTTGATATGAGCCAGGATGAATGTGGAGAATTTGAGGATTGCTATGCATGAGGGATCCTGTGTGCTGTGACAGCAGATCCCTCCTCATCAGTAATTCCCTGGGATCATAGATGAGCAGGTTGAAGAGATTGCTGAACCATGATCACTGGGACCACAAGGGAGTTATCAGGATGAACTGTGACTTGGAATGACTTTGTGAAGAATCTGAGGAATTATTCTGAAAGGTGGGAAGGTGGGGGTATACATTCTATCCCACCTCAGTCTGAGGCTGTCTACTGCAAGGCCCGCTGTTTTGGAAGAGAGATATAAAGAGGGAGCTTTTTGTCTGCCAGGAATGTTGCAGACTGTGAGTGATCTCCTCTGAAGTTGTCCAATGTAGGAGATTCCAGACTTCCAAGCAGAGGTATGGTATGACCAATGTGTTGTCTGTAGTGATCATGATGCAGCAATGTATTATGTGGTTGATGCATCCTTACAATGCTAGAAAAACTGCCTGACTGGATTTTCTGATAGTTGATGTGAAGGGAAGATTCTTTCTGAGACTACAGGCCCTGCAAGACTACTCCCTTGGGTTCTAGGTACTGCCACTCCTGCCTCAATAGGTCCCAAAGTGTGAATCAGAACTCTGGTGCGAAACCTGTCCTGATTTATTTTTTATACTAACTAAGATGGTGATGAAACTTGGATCCTAAGGGGATCTGAATGGACAGGGGGTCATTGTAAGGTCTCCACTTTCCTAGAAGCAAGAATTGGAGGGCTGATTATGAAGCTTTCCTAGGAGAACTAAGTCTACTGCTGAGTTAAATGTCTGCAATAGAGAGAGGTAGAGACAAGTAGACAACAAAGTCTTCTCATCCAGTCTTGTTAAGAGAACAAGGAACATGAGATTCTGTTAGAGGAACATGGGCTGTTCCTTGACAGGCGAGAAAATTCATTCACATGAAAACTGAAATTCTGAGAAGGGATCAGATCCAACTTCTCATGGACTGGAAAGATGGGGATGTAAAGATATGCATCCTAGAGATCTATGGAGATGCCCAGTCATTTGACCCGATGGTATTCATGATTGATGTGGTTGTCTCCATCTTGAACCACTCTTCCAGAAGGAATCTGTTCAAAGGGGAAAGAATGATGATGAGTCAAAACTTTCCCCCCTCACTGAAACTAAGAAGATCTGGAAATAAAATCCTGGGATTTATATGTTCTTCACCCTCTCTACTGAACCCTTCCTTAGAAGGGTGTATGTCTTCACCTGACAGGTAGAGATACAAGCTAGAACTGGTGGAACAAAATGGGGATTTTTGAAAGAGGTGGAGGGTCTCAGAAGCGAAGTCAGTAACACTCCCTTCTAGTGGAATTGACCCAGACATCATCTAAGAGATCTGACCAAGGCTCTACCAAAATGTTTAATCTGGTACCTACTGTGACATTATGAAGAGGGGGACTTGGCAGGAGAGGGTGCGACTCTTTAGGAATTATTGTCTCCCACCTGAGGGAATGGGGAGGAGTCTGTAGACTTCCTCCTCTGGCATCTTCATGACGAAGATGGGTAGAAAGGCATTTTAAACTGGAACTGATTTTGGTTCTGATTGTTTATGTGTTTGAAATTTTTAGGAGGGGGAGCTGAGGACCTTTCAGAGTGGGGGCAGGGTGCTGGAGGTAATGCTTCCTCTTTCAAGAGATTGAAGGAGACAGCCAAGAAAAGATTGGCAAGTGAGGCTATGGTAACTAGTGCCTTCAGTTCCAAAGCCTCGAGAGCCTTGATTGGGCAATGGGCCAAGGTTCCTGCTGAAATTCCCACCAGTGAGGCATCTTAGTCCATGGTGCAGGGCTTAAGGGGCCAGCTGGCGAATGGACCCTGTAGCTGGAGGTTGAACCAGAGGCTGAAAAGTAGAAGAGAGGACAGACCAGCCCTTCTGCTGTCTGCACCCATCTTGGCCACTATACAATTTCTGTGCCAGCTCCTGCACAATCGCTAAGTGAGGGAGCAACAGCAGGTCCGGCTTAGGCTGCGCCCCAGAAAGCCTTTCCAAACTGGACAGTATCCTAGCCTCCAACGATCCCAAGGGTTTGGGTCACAGATCTGTCATTAGTAGGCACTAAACCTCATTTACTGCCTTACCAAAAGTCCAAACCTTTTCCTCCTCCATCAAATGATGAGAATACCCAGTGTGATTGGTTCTTCATAGAATCTGTCTGCATCCACAAAAATTGACAGTTCATCATCATCCTGTCTTTGCTCTTGGGGTGAGGAAGGACTATTTCAGCTCTTCTCCATCCTGGGAGAAGGGGACTTTCTGAGAAGGGGTTCATCGTCTGGTCCCACTCAAGGGTGTGTGTACAATGGGAAGTTAATCCTCCTTTCCTATGGAAATAGTTTGCTGTTTCACTCTTGGCACTGGAGTCTGCGAGTGGTGAGTGGCAGTCTCCTCCCCCCCCCTTCTCAATAATGAGGCAGAAGGTAGCAGGAGGATCTAGATCTTGCTCAGTCTGCTGATCCGTGGACCCACAGGAAAGTCATCCATGGTAGTGTCACAGTCGGAAAAGGAGACATGGTCAACTCACAACTGGGTGGGTGGGTGGAGGATTGCCAATTCCCTATTGGTACTGGAGGAAGTATGTGGCAGTCCCCCTCTCCTTTCCCTCAATAACAAGGCCAGAGGATGGAAGATCTAGGGCATGCCCAGTCCACAGATCCATGGACCCATGGCAAAGTCATCCATGGTTTCATGGTCAGAGAAGGAGACATGGCCAACTCCCCACTGGGTGGTGGGATTCACCAAGCTCCATAGGGGTTTAATGGGAACATCAAAAAGGGAGGGTCATTGACCAGCTTAATTACCAGCAAACACACTGAGACTTTCCTTGAAAACAAGACACCAGGTCTACTTAAACTGTATAGGAACAAAATTATTGTAAATCATCATTACACACCATTAAAATGTTATTTTGGCAATTAATTTTTGGTGTCTGAAAACATACAGAAATTATAGTATAGAAAATTAAAATCCACCTAAAGATAAATGATGCAACCCTTTCAGAACTTTTTGCATGTGCTGCAAGTGCAGTACATACTCTGCATCTATACTACAACACTGTACCACTTTTCAGACAAACAGGCAATCCAAGTGTTTTTTTTTGTTTTTTTTTCAAAATAAAATTAATAATTTGGGCATTAATTTCCCTTGGGTGAATTGTTTTATATCACAATTACTTCTCATTGGTGAGTTCATAAATATTTAATTTAGAAAACATCATGGAAATGAATGAGTAGTCTGTAAAGTGACATATGCGTAGACCCTAGATAAGAGATTTATCAAGAGAAATGATTTTTTTTTGTTATTGTTATGGGTTTAATGCCATTTTTCAGCACATGATAGACTATACATGGCGGCCAGTATATTTGGTGGAGGAAGAATCCGAGAAAACCCCGGGAAGAACCACCGACCCCCGGAAGCTACTGGCAAGCTTTCTCACATACCCACGTTGGCCGAGTCCGAGACTCTAACCCACGCGGACAGAGGTGAGATGTCAGTGATCTGTAAAGGCGAGCGCCTTAGACCACTCGGCCACCCAGGGCCCCTGAAGAGAAATGACAGGAGGTGAACAAGACTGCAGTCATTGCTTGCACTTGACTTAAAGATTATTCTTTTTCACAGCCAAAAAATGGGCATCAAACTTTGGAATGACAAGGAGCTCAAACTGATTTGCAGGTGAATCAAGTTACTGTATTTTGTCATGTATAATGTGCACTTTTTATTTCAGGAAGGAGTGTGCGTTTTATAGTATAAGAAAGAAAGGATTTTTTTCAGGTCAATCTGGTGACAGGATCATAGCACTAAAGCTGTATTTCATTGATTCAGCCTGGTGTTCTCAGGCATGCACATTACACATTAGTGGGTGTTATATGTAATGAAATACAGTATGTAAATTAGACTGTGAGACACAAACACAGAGGGGCAGAGACAAAAGATCAGATACATGTAAACTCATATCACCTGTAGAATGATACAAGATGATCTTGAACTCCACATGGTGGCTGTAACGGGGCTAATTAACACAAAGATTAAAACAAAAGGTACAATTCCTGCTAACTAAGCAACATATTCCTAATCTTTCTCATGCAGTTATCTATTACTTCATTCTCATCATTCTATCCAACCAATCAAACCTCTAGATACATCTCCATTTTAAAGTATCCCTACACGAATTAAGTCTCTTCTATATTCATCTCATTTTCCACAAATACGATGAAATCCGGTGCACTACCGGTAGTTACAAGTTCAGATGCACCAAGACAAACTTATGTTAGGCACAACCTTGGAGACATAACATATCTAACAAGAGTGCATCGAAGATACTGATCTCTTAAATGGCCAAAAAGACTTTCCAGGAATCCAAGATAGAACCATTTCTTTTTAACTGTTTACTGTTGAAACCAAACCATCTCTGATATTCTTCAGCAATGACAAGATTTTCAAGATGGCCACCATGGCAGCTATAATGGATGTAAGATCGGAACCATTGTCATTTAGGACTAATCAGATATTGTAAGAAGTCTTTTGGAGAAAACCCCATTTTGATATGATCATCTATTGAAGAGGAATAGTGATAACAAGATTTTCAAAAGGGCCACCACGGTGGCTATATTGGATACCAGATTGGCATTTTCATTTAGGACCAATAAGACATATTAAGAATTTTATTTTTGTGTGAAAACCCTTAGTTGACATGACCATCCATTAAGAAGGAGTAGCAAAAACAAGATTTTCAAGATGCGCACCATGGCAGCCATATTGGAGGCAAGATCAGGACCATTTTCATGTAGGACCAGCTAGACCTTGGGATGAATGTGTGCAAAGTTTCATGGCAATCCTCCAAGCAGTCAGAAGGAATAGGAATAAAAATCTTACACTGATGGATGGATAGAAGAGAGATGGATGATGGATAATAGGCCATCCCATAAGCTGTTCTGGTCTAAGACCAGTAGAACTAAAAATCAGCATAGGTTATGTTGCACTGTCTGAATGAAATAACTGGAATTTATGGTGCAAGTGACCTTTTTGGAACTGGAAGAATCACACGTTTTGCTTTATCATTCTACCCAATAGCCCAGAGGCTGAAATCTGTAAACAATTTATCTTCTGTTTAGGCTTTAATGCTTCTTTCTTCTGAATGCAAATAACATTTTTCACTGCATGTCCAATCTTCAGGCACAAAAAGAGAAAATTATTAATGATTTTCATAGGGATTACAATAGGATGCAATGACAGCTCACTGGCTCAATTAGTGTAGTGATACCTCGAAGAGTTTGAATGAAAAAATAAGCATATCTGTTCCACTCAATCATACAGTATTAAATTTACTTTTAACTAGAAATACACTCATAGGACACTTATATATCCCTATAGTAGCACTCTGCCAAAAGGGATTAACTTTCAAAGAACACAATTACAAGTAGCATCACAAGATTTGCAAATTTGTCATAATCATAAACTGTCTTAAAGTTTCAGCAGGATTTGTAAAAAAAAATCCTGTAAGAATAGTTGCCAATGCAAGCTTTTTCACCATCACAGATTTGTTTGGATAGATATGAGTTTATGCTTCATGCTCCCTAGACACACGAGGTTTGAGAAAAAAAATACCACAGCAACCTAAAGTTATATCGTAGAAATTACCTCGTCTACATACAAACAGATATCGCTATTGCTATGTCCCCATGCACCAGACTGGGTATAAAATAGAAAAAGAAAACAAAAGTCAGATTTATTAAACCTGCTCTTCATCATGTGGAGGGATTTGGAGAAAAAAAATTCAATATGTGTCAGTGTAAGAATGGTAGGTAAAGAGAACATTAAGCTATGTTCCTGGAGTCTCTTCCTTTTACAAATACCATTAGCAGTGTCATAAAGTAAACATACATCTCACAGTAATCTAACAGCTGGCATTAGCCAATCCTTAACGCTGGGTGATCACAGGTAGTAGGTCCGTTATTATATGGTTGACTCTGCCAAACTGGTATAAGACCTTTTGTAAACATTAACGCCTTGCAGGAATAACAGTCAACATAACTGTAGGCAGCTCATCCATTTGATTTTGTTGTCATAGTAATCAAACTTATCATAAATCATAGCCACTTAAATCTAGTTCTTGACCAGACTGTGACTTAGAAACACTTAGCTTCAACAATATTTATTTAAGATAACATCTTATCATATAATTTAAACCAACGCATAATCTGGAGATTCAGCAGAAAGCTAAAAGCTTATTAAAAACTCTCTTCTCTATTACAAAGAAATTTGTATTAAAATCAATAATTGTGTACTGACTTAAAGTTGATTGATCAGTAACAAGTTATAAATATATACATGATCAATTCTAGTATAATTACTTAATCATGACACAGAGCTATTCAATTATATATAGGAACCTCCTGGATGGGAAGGTTTTATTTCTGAGACAAGGCATATCTGCCGTCCCTACTGTCACTCACTGAAATCTCCTATGTACGCAAAATTATTATTGAATATTTTTAATTTTTTTTTTACACCTTGCTTAGAGTGTAGTGTATTTACAGTAATACTGTTTGTTTATCACATGACTGTGAACTGGCTTAAGCAAGGAAAGACAATTTAGTTGCTAATTGCAAGCAGCATAAAACAATTAACATTACATTGATTCTGTCCTCATGGTCAGTTGGCTTCAGTGTTTGAAGTTTGTCTACATGGATTAGACTATGTGTGATTAGAATTAATTCTGAAAGGATTAAACAGATTAATTGATTATGGTTGGATTACTAAAGATTACTAAAGAGCTCAATCAGCATAAAACAGGTTAGTTTGGCTTCAGTGTTTAAAGTTTGTTGAGATATGTAAGTGTGTGTTATCTCCCAATGCTAAAACAATAAAATCTAAGCAACCGAAATATCACACGAAATTCAATGATGGATGGAAATGGGAATTTCAGTGGTTGGAATCAAGTTCAAAGGATATGAATATGCATTCTGCCCTTTCCAAAAGCTGATTTTAAAATCTGCTGTGATGACAAGAATGACATTATGCATCATGCAGCATATTAAAGCATAGTAAATGCTACAACAAATAAGCCATGACTGAAATCCATGTTCACAGAATCTGCATCAAATGTGGATAAAGATATACATGCCAAGACACTGTTTGCCAGCTTTATATAGCTGAACATGATCTCCCATTTACTGTAGCAGATCATTTTTCAAATCTAGTCAACATAATGTTCCCTTACTCAGAAATCACACAAAAGTTCTCATACAAACAGGCAAAAACTACTCACAGAGTGACGCAAGCTATGGGTCCTCATTCGGATAAGAAAGCCAAAGACATGTGCTGCAATGAAAAATTTGCCATTCTCATTGAAACTCCTCCCCCTTTTGAAGTCAAAACACTCGACCAAATTTTGCAAATCCCCCGATTTATCCTAAGCTGACTTCTCTGTTCTGTCACATTTATGCATAATAAAAAAAGATAAATGTGGTTGTGATCCATGTATTACAAGCACCTGCTAATAGATGTCTCTGGTATTAGTCTTAAAAATGTTCAGGTAATTTTATTAATGTTACACTGCCAAAAAAATCTGTGTATTAATTTCATCACTGTACAAGGAATTGCTGAATAATCATCATCTTAACTGTATGCCATACTTGCCATAACACACCGTGTCACGCGAAAAGCACGATTTTGGACTCCCAAACCCCCCGACACAATCGTGTTTCGAAAAACACGATTTTCAGCAATCTTAGCAACAAAAAATAAATTTCCACCCCCAAAAAGAAAAAACCCTCCAAAAAACGTATATTTCTTGATCACTATTATATATGCCCGTAATCTGTGGTATATATAAACAGTAAACAGTACTGCTCAAAGCTCATGTAAAACTATCCTCGGGGCAGGTTGATACACCTGTTTTAGAGGCAATTAAAGGGTAAGGCGGTCAGAGATAAAGAGCCACCTTTCAGAGATTTACTTAATTGGCTCACAATAGCTAGGGTGATGTGTCATGTCAAATCCTTTTGAGCACTGCTGCGGGAGAGCCCATAAGGCTAATTTGCATAGGTAAAGTACATTAAGTGGAACAACCCAATTTAAAGTTTAGTACATCAAAAGAGATGCATGGTGAAGAACAAACTGATTGCATTGAATGAGAATGTTGAAGCCATCTTTATTAAAGTTTGTGATCAGCGGCACCATTTCTTTGAGAATGTTGACGCCATCTTTTTTAAAGTTTGTGATCAGCGGCAACGTATCTCTGAAGTCGGATTTTTACTTCATATATAAAATGAAAAAGTGTACAAGTGATTCATTTTCGAAGGAAAAATGTCGAAACGTAGTAGCGATTCAGGAAATATGGAGCCATCTCCGAAGCCAGCAAAACCCAGCAAAAAAAATTCCAGAACTCCTGCTTGATGGAGTTTGACTTTGTGAAGCGCAGCATCAAGGGGGAACATTTTATTCTGTGCACATATTGCAACCACCATAGTGACATTAGTCATTCTGGAGTGTATGACATTCGTCGACATAGCAACACCACCCAGCATCGTGACACGGCAAAAATGCAAAGCTCGATACCCAAATTAAATAGTTTGTTTAAACAGTCGTTGACAGACAATGTAACTAGAGCTGAAGTACTTTTCTGCAATTTCGTTGCTGAGCACAATCTCCCATTTTCAGTAGCAGATCATTTTACAGACCTATGCAGGTGATATTATTTGACATTGCTAAGTCTACCATTTTTTTGTTTGAAAGTATATTAAATGCTTCAGAGAAAACAGATGGTATTTTCTTTTATTCAGATTTGAATTTCCAGTCATTTGCTATAGGCTGATTTGAAAAGATAGCTTATTCTCATTTGGATGATGTTGTTTTTTTTGGGGGGGGGGCACACGCACTGACCCCCCTTGGGACCCCAAAACACTTTTTGAGTCTCCAAAACCCCCCAACACTGTCTGGGAATATGGCATGTATGGTATGCTAATAAGGTAATGTGAAAAAGCACTATATTTTAGAGCTGTATATTTGTGACATTCAAACAGATAGTGTTCAGTTCCTTTGATATGCCTGCATGTACAATACCTATCATTGCAAAGGTGACTTTAGTTTAAATAATTATTAATATTACTATATTTGGTTTTTAATCATGTATGCTGGGCTTGTACAACTTGATAATGTGAAGGCATTACATGTTCATCCTGATTCAGGTAAGCTTTAATTTTGAACTGATGGGTTGCTTATTATTTCTATCAGTAAAGTGTTCCATGTTTGAATTTAAAACATAGAGAAATGAATTTTGATGCAAGGTTGTTAAAATTACGATAAAATATTTGCTGCCTGTGATAAAAACACTTGGTTGCCAGGCAATGGATTTTGCCACCCCTGCTGAGAGTACTCATAACTTAATGGGTTTTATACCACAAACAAACTTGTGTATAATGACCATTCACACGACCATCTAGAAGTGATCTCTATGAGCAGGCGGTCATTTTGTACAGGTAAACATGTGGTCTTCTTATACAGGTAAATAAGTATTGACCAATATGACCAATGGACATTAAGCATGTGATCATAATGGCAGGTTAAACTGTAATATCTTTTCTACAGATCACACAGATCAAATAAGGCTACAATAATATTCAACTCATAGTGTTTGTCTCGTGATAAGACTGTGAATAGCACACAATATATATTCCTCAAAGAAAAAATACAAGCAGCATGACTTTCAATTCACAGAGTCCTCCTGTAAATCAAATTGGACTAATGGAATAGAAAACTAAAATCCTTGTTCTAAATATAGTTTCTTTTTAACACTATGTCTTGCCTTTGTATAAAGGGATCTGATGTACCAGATATACTTGAGTATAAGCCAATACCAACTGCAAACTGCATAGACCCAGATCTGCCATCGCATAATGTGCTGGCATATCTGGGCCTATGCAGTTTGTAAGGATTAAATAGTAAAACAAACAACACAGACCCTGATCTGCTAGCACATTATGCGACAGCAGATTAGGGTTTATGTTGTTTGCATTTGGACTGAGTTTATACACAAGTATATACAGTATGCTCTTTTTGCCTTTGTAAACAGGGATCTAATGAAAGCTAATTTTTGGCCTTTCAAACGCTATAATGCCAAATCTAAATATTGTTGGTTAGGATAATGCTGATGCCACCATCACATTCAGAATGTGATATGTAATTTCTGTCATTGTGCGCTAATGCTTGCTCAAGAACAATTTAATGGCAACCGAGGCAGTCCAAACATCCATAATAGAAACTGGGAAATGTGTTTAGTCACTATTTGTGTCTTCACACTTACCTGATATATCTCTGGTACTGTATGTATTTAGTAATTACATGTACATACATACTACCACCTGAGCTGAGGTTAAAAAGTCCAGCTTTATCTACCCCCACCCCTCCATCAGCACCAATAAACATTTTCATATTTCGTCTTTCAGTATGCAGCAACATGTTTCTGCTATCATTGCTTGATAATTATTATCTCGTACTATTACAATACTGTGTGTACAATTTTCTTTGATTGTATGTACAATTTTCTTTGATTGTATGTACAATTTTCTTTGATTGTGTGTACAATTTTCTTTGATTGTGTGTACAGTTTTCTTTGATTGTGTGTACAATTTTGTTTGATTGTGTGTACAATTTTCTTTGATGTTGTCTATACATTTCTTTGTGTGTACAATTTTGTTTGATTGTGTGTAAAATTTTCTTGGAATATCTCATTTATATCTTGTATCAATGTTTGCAACCCTCTGTCTATTTTCCCTCATTACTCACCCCAGTCGGATTATCCAAGTAAAGATTATTGTTAATGAGGAGAAAGCTTGGAATAAGTTTAAACTTGTTGTTCAATCCTCTGTATCTCTTGTTTATATTTTCATTTTCTTTCCATAATGATCTCTTCAAAATAAATACTGTTTAAACCAAAAACAAAATTACTCCATGGCTTTTAATTAATAGTGTCAATTTGCAACAAAGTCTGGCTACTGTTAGCTCTTTAATTGTAATTTTATATTGTTTCTTTTGGTTGCAAAGGTGCTATTATAATTAGCACAGGTCTTTAATGCCTTTCCTATACTTGTCAAAGTTAGTTTTGATAATCTGCTGTCATCAAATATCTGTCAGAAACATGCTGATGGCCTATCTGCTCTCATCAAATGTCCAATCAGAAATATGTCAATATCCTAACTGCTGTCATAAAATATCCTATCAGAAACAAGTCAATGGCCTAACTAATGTCATCAAATAAACATGTCAATGGCCTAACTGCTGTAATCAAATATCATTTCAGGAACATGTTGATGGCCTTACTGCCACCATCAAATATCCTTTCTGAAACATGTTGATGGCCTAACTGCTCTCATCAAATGTCCAATCAGAAATATGTAAATGGCCTAAGTGCTGTCATCAAATAAAAATGTCAATGGCCTAGCTGCTGTAATCAAATATTGTTTCAGGAACATGTTGATGGCCTAACTGCTGTCATCAAATATCTGATCAGAAACATGTCAATAACCTAACTGCTGTCATCAAATATCCTATCAGAAACATGTCAATGGGCTAACTGCCATCATCAAATATCCTATCAGAAATATGTTCATGACCTAACTGCTGTCATCAAATATCCTATCAGAAACATGTTGACAGCCTAACTGCTGTTATCCTATCAGAAACATGTTGACAGCCTAACTGCTGTTATCAAATATTCTATTCAACTAATGCATGCAACAATACCTGACGAAGCATTTGAAAAAGAGGTACAGTACTTGTCATCCAAGCACAATGCAATAACTGGGATACAGGGTGAGGGATATAAACAAAGTGGGAATAGTAGCTGAACTAGTATTTTTCTAAGGCTATTTGCATACATCTATTACTTCTGAACAACTTTAAAGGAGATTTTTCCAAGAGATTTTCCATAATATAAAAAAGAAAATTCTTGATGAGCTTCACAGGGTTCCTGACACTTTTTGAAACAAAAATTTCCTGGTCTTTTCAAGTCTTTCTCCTTGATGAAATTCATTTTCTCAAGGTACACTTATGACCATTACTGAATGGAATTAAACATTTTGGCTTAGAAAATGCACATTTTAAAAATCAAAACCTGTTTTTATTTTGAGACTCGTCCATAACATCTCAACAGTGGCATAGCAACTGCCCAAGCAACCCCCGCAACTGCAGGAGGGGGGGGGGGGCGAGGCTAAATAGGGGGTCCAAAATTCCCATCAAACAACTGTTTATATTGGGAGAGGGTCCCCAGAATTAAGTTTTGTGGTGGGGTGGGTGTGGGGCAAAATTTCTTGCTATGCCACTGCATCTGAATTAGACATATGACCATGTACTAAACCACAGGATGTATCACTAGAAACAAGTATAACTACTGAAATTCATATAAAATCTGCATGTAAAACATTTTAATTTACATAATACAAATGCTAACTTTACTTTGCTTAACTGTACATGTTCATATGAAGAAAGGTTTTCAGAAAAGGGTTGTTTTTAAATTTTAAAACCGAGGCATTTTTTAGAATCTGAATCAGGGAGTCTACATGATGATCAGAAAAGTATCACATTAATGATTTGGAATGGAGTCTGAGCCCATTATTTGGAATGGTATCTAACCTCACCATTGTGGATGGAGTCTAAGCCCATAATTTTGAATGGAGTCTTAGCCCAATATGTTGAATGGAGTCTAAGCCAATCATTTTGAATGGAGTCTTAGCCCACCATTTGAAACCGAATCTGGGTCCATCATTTGGAATGGAGCCTGAACCCATCATTTGGAATAGATTCTGAACCTGTTATTTAGAAAGGAGTCTGAGTCCTCCATGACAAATGTATTAAGTCCAAGACAACCATTTGGAATGGAGTCTGATCCCATCATTTGGAATGGAGTTTAAGACCATCATTTGGAATGGAGTCTGAGCCCATCATTTAAAATGAAGTCTAAGCCTATGATTTGGAATCGAGTCTGAGCCCACCATTTGAAACAGAATCTGAGGCCATCATTTGGAATGGAGTATGAGCCAACCATTTGAAACAGAATATGAGTCCATCATTTGGAACAGAGTCTGAGCCTATCATTTGGAATGGATTCTGTTATTTAGAATGAAGTCTGAGTCCATCATTTGGAATGGAGTTTAAGATCATTTATAACAGAGTCTGAGCTCTTCATTTGAAACAGACTCTGAGACCACCATTTGGAATGGATTCTGAGCCTGATATTTAGAATGGAGTCTGAGCCCATCATTTGGAATGGAGTCCAAGTCCATCATTTGAAACAGTCTAAGCCCATAATTTGGAATGGAGTCTGATCACATCATTTGGAATGGAGTTTAAGCCTATCATTTGGAATGGAGACTGAATCCATCATTTGGAATGGAGTCTCAGCCCACCATTTGAAACAGAGTCTGATCCCATCATTTGGAACAGAGCCTGAGACCGTCATTTGGGATAGAGTCTAAGCATATCATCTGGAACACAGGCAAAGCACATCATTTGGAATGGAGTGTAGGCCCATCCTTTGGAACAGAGTCTGAGCCCATCATTTGGAAGGGAGTTTAAACCGACTATTTGGAATGGAGTCTGAGCCAATCATTTGGAATGGAGTCTGAACCCATCATTTGGCATTATAAAGAAAGAGATCAGGCAGAAGTAGAAAGTTGAGGAGTAAAGTGCTAAAATTGGGAAATTTGCAAAATATTGAAACAATTTTTATTGTGGAACACTGACATCTTCTGCATGTCAACTCATTATTGATAGAAATGAATACAAAATTTAAATAATGTGCAAAGTAGTGCTTACCGTTAAACTGAGCAGCTTTGTGGCCATGGTGCTGACTTGAAGGTTGGCAAATGGTTTATCAATACCCCAGCTTTCCAGATATCTGGCCACTCTCACAGATGCTCTCATGCTGCTCTCAAAACGTGACCTGATTGGTCGTTCCCTCTGTAAAATAATATACAACATATTATGCCATACAAGACATTTTTTTAGAGAAAATACATTTTCACAACACTTCCAGATTCTACATCTAACTATTTTTGTATGTAGTAGCGTTTTATGATACCTCAACAAAAAAGTGACTATGAAGTGCTAACTAAAGGTAAAGCATAAAAAATGTAAAAATGAATTACATACAAATTTAGGACAACAAACCCTTCAAAATAAATGTAAATATTAAGTACAGTAAGATAAAACATTAAATATAACAATGTTAATATTCTGTAAATGCACATAAAATAACGGATAAAGGTAACACATGTAAAATCCTTAAAACATGATTAAAATTTGTTGTATAAACTGCATTCCCTTAAAAAAATCCACGATTTTCTCGGTTGGTATGTCCTCATTCAGTTTTTTCAAGCAGTTCACGTCAAAAGACTGATGTTCACAAGGTGGAAATTGACACACTTGACAAAAATTTGATCCACTGTCAGTGGACACTGGCATGGTGTGTATTCAAGTCAAGGTTCACCCTTCTGCAGGTATGCATGAGTCAGGTATGTATGTGCGATATGTGATTGACACAATACCACCTCATCTTCTCAATTTGTTCTATACGAGGGATGCCACTCTCCAAAAGTGGGTTTGATGTTCTGAAGTTTGTGGAATTTTCAATCAGTATATTTTGCCAAGTATGACAGACATGATTATTTATACAATATTTGAAGTCAGTATATGGAATCTTCCATTCAGAGACTGGGGGACAGCAGGGCAGCATTGGTTGCTTTATCTGCCCTTACATTACCTTTTATACCAATGTGACTAGGCAGCCAACACTAGAGAATACTTTTCCCAGACTGTATGAGATCATGTTCCTGTAATATCTGGGATATAACAAATGATTAGAGTTAATAAAGATGAAAAAATTACTGATTGAAAAATAAGATTTGTTGCCTGTGATATATTTACTGACACAATAAATCATTACATATCAAAAAGTAGAAACGAAAATAAATTCTTATATAACCAGATGTGGAAACTTGTTTTCAATTTACAGTAATTTAGCACATTCCTAACTCATAGTGTATTTTTTTAAAAACCAAATTCATGGCAAAACATCTGGATCTTTGACCCAAAAACCTCACTGAAACCACTTCAAAGAAAACTTTTATTGGACAACAAAGCTCACTCACAGAAAAATATATCACATCCCACCCCCACCCCATAAAGCGCCATGTTATCACTTCATCCAGCTCAAATTTACTCATAGTGATGATCAATTTAAGCAGGTTTCCATTCTGAGGTTCCCAACCTGTTTTACAGAATTTAGACTAAAGTGGAACTACATTATCAACAAGAGTACCATGAAATGTTCATTTCATGACTGCCCCATGTTTAACAGTCCTCTCTGTAGGAACTAGAGGGCCATAGTTTGACTATGGAGATTACTAACCAATGGATTTCAGTGACAATCTCTGGTCAAGGAATGCAGTCTTGAATTAAACTTGCTGCGCAGAAACCATTATTTTCTTATTAGATTTATCATTGCCTATAAACTTTTACCTTTATACACCAAATCTGTAGGTTTCTTTATTATCCCAAGTGCAAGCCTGGTCCACAAAGTTTGGCCCAAGAACTTACTCTAGAACAAATGTTTCTGTGCAAAACCAATTTTTCTCCAAGTCACAATGACCCTGACCTGTGACCATTTTACCCCAAAATCAATAGGCCCATTTCACACATTAAGTGCAAGCCCTCCACAAACTATGGTAAAACTCTAGAACAAATGTTACTGTGCAAACCAATTTTTCTCTGAGTCACAATGACCCTGGCCTGTGACCATTTTACCCCAAGATCAATAGGCCCATTTCACACATTAAGTGCAAGCCCTCCACAAACTATGGTAAAACTCTAGAACAAATGTTACTGTGCAAACCAATTTTTCTCCGAGTCACAATGACCCTGGCCTGTGACCATTTTACCCCAAGATCAATAGGCCCATTTCACACATTAAGTGCAAGCCCTCTACAAACTATGGTAAAAGTACATGGTTAAAAGATATAGTTATTATGCAAAAACCATATTTCTTCTTTCCATCAAAGAGACTTTGACCTACTGACCTCAAATCAATGGGCTTCCTTCTAACACAACGTGTAAGCCATCCATGAACTTTGGTGAATGTATATGGTCAAGAACTGACATTTTTGTGCAGAACGCATGTTAATTTTTAAGCTAGTGACTATGACTTTTGACCTCCAAATCAGTAGCTTTTTTTCTTTTTTACCTTGCTCCAAATACAAGCCATACACAAAGTTTTATTACAGGTCTGTTACACAACAAGGAAGGTTTCCAACCTGTTTTTCTATATATAGCCATAAAAATGGAAGGTTTCCCTACCCTTTCTCTAAGAGGTGGTACATTGAGATTGGTTTTCATATTTATAAATCTTTACTCCTGATGGTGATACAATGAGGTAGATATCCATCTTGGGCTTTTCTTTTCTTTGGATAGCAGCATAATGAAGTAGGTTTCAACTTAAAATAATACTTTTTCTGTAGGTGGCAATACAACAAGGCAGTTTTCTGCTTCAAGCTTTCAAGCTTACCCTTTCTTAAGTTCTTAAAGAAAGAATTCTGCACTGAACTCATCTTATCTGATGTAGTGTTATAATGAGGTATGCT
Organism: Margaritifera margaritifera; assembly: GCA_029931535.1. Taxonomy (NCBI): domain Eukaryota; kingdom Metazoa; phylum Mollusca; class Bivalvia; order Unionida; family Margaritiferidae; genus Margaritifera; species Margaritifera margaritifera. Next base: position 1,645,740 of record JAQPZY010001294.1, on the reverse strand, counting down.
TGCACTTTGAGGTTACCAACACATTTTCTCTCTGTGGCAGTGGAATAAGGTTTTCCTCATGGAGGTTACATTTCCTGGAATGATAGTAGTCAACCGAGGCATGCTGCCACCTTAAACTCACTTTTGCTGAGATGATAGTATAATGAGGTTGAGGTGACAGTATAATGAGGTCAGGTTTCCACATTAAACTTATGTTTTCTAAATAAGAGAATACTTTCTTGATGTCAGTTTCCACTCTCTACTCACCTTTTTTCGAGGTGGCAGTACAATGAGGAAGGTTTCCATATTTAGGTCTGTAAGCAGAGAACTTTTTTGTTCACCATCTCTAGGCTGTACCTGGAATTTATCTGCAGGCAGGCAGTCCAGTGTTGCCTTGGAAATGTGGACTCGCCTGCAAATTAGTAGTGTCATATATATTATATTGATTATAACACATTTATTAAGATTATAAATTGCATCATTTTTCAGGGATTATCTCAAACATTTTTATTATAAGTAGAAACCAACTTTTAAAGTAAATAAAATATGTTTCTTCGATAATACTTATCCAATCATAGTATGTTAGGAGTCCATGAACTGCTTCCCAAATCCAGCCTGCCTAAGTCACAAAAGACATCAACAATGTCTTTGGTTTGTTTTAGCACTACAAGTGTCAAAATGTCATGCGTACTGAGATGGAAGCCATATGAGTGGTCTCCCATTGAATAAAGGAATGTCACCTAATCTTGTCAGTCATCAGTTAGTGGAAGTGCACTCATCCAGGGATTTAACTTTGGGGAGGATTTGTAAGGGAGTGCCTGTTTTCTTATCATGTAAGTATTATCAAAGAAATATAATTTTATTTCAAAAATTGATTTCTTCTTCCAATACGTTACCTGATCACAATATGTTAAGAACATAAGTAAGAGGTGGAGGGAGTTACATCCCAAAACCCGAAAGCTGGCCCCAGATTCCATCTCCTAATGTATGATCAGCAGCTTGGAGACTCATCTGAGATAGGGGCAATGGACCGCATAGACTGATGATGAGACATGGTATTAAAGGAAAAAATATTTGCTCCTGAGAATCCAGAGGAAGTGGAGTAACCCTCATCATTATGGAGCTGTTGATGGACCTAGGAAGGAAGCCTGCTGAGCTGCTGATAAAGGCCCTATCAGGTCAAACTGAATCATTTGAGATGAAAGGTTTCTCAGACAGAAGCTGAAAAACATATTAGACAATCATCTCATGGTTTAAATGATGTCAGTCACAGGGCAGTTTTGCTCAAATGCTAGGCTGGTAGCAACTGCCTGAACCTCACGAGTCAATGTATACAAGAAATGTATATGGTTCTGTGTTAATTCTTTATCAGCTAAATGAATAATCCAAGGAATCCAGAACAAAAGAGAAGAACCATCATGGCAGAACTGTAAGAAATTTGGGTCAGCCAAGAGCCATTAATTTCACTTATTCTGGCTGCTAAACCTAGGCTGACTAGGCAGCAGGTCTTAGAGGAGAGGCGAGTCAACAAGACTTTGGATTGTGGTTTGAATGGTGATTTTTTTTAACCATGTCAAAAGAAAAGGCAGGCTCCATTCAGTCGAGACAAATCGAAGCTGGCTAAATTTTTTCAGACACGTCCTTGTTGTCGCCTATATCTTCGCTTACATGATGACAGAACATGTCAAAAATTGTGGAATGGTAGCCCTTGATCATGATTAGGGCTAACTTCTCCAAAAGCAGGAGGTGGAAATTAGCAATTTAAGGAATGGAGGGTTTAAAGGAGTAATGTTCCTCACAGGAAGAAGACTTTCCATTTCTTCTCATAGGCTTTCAAAGAGGAAAGCCTTTTGCCCAAGCTATTCTGTCCATCACATGCTTGCAGAAGTGTTTCTTTCTGAGGCCTTGTTTGATATGAGCAAAGGGTTTCAGCATTACTTTGTTGGTTGTTTCAGAAGGCATGGAGATGACAGGATTTTCCTGGGAATCTCTGCCACTGCATTCAGCAGATCATTTATCCAAGATTTCTCCCACTTTAGGAGAGCAATTTGGATTAGTTTGCACTTGGATTCCCTCACCTTCTGAAGGACCTTGGGAATCATAGTGGTTGGGAGAATGACATAAGCATCGAGACCATTCCAATTCACCAAAAGGCAGACAGCCCAGTCTTTTGGATCTGGAACTGGAGAGATGAAGGTTGGGAGATTTCCATTCCACCTTGTCACCAAGAGGTTCCACTATGGGTCAATCCTACTGGAAGCAGATTCAACTGAAGACCTAGAGCCGAATGGATCATTCTGTGTGAAGCTGTTGATTCTGTTTGGACATTAAGCTTACTTGGGATGTGGTGTTCTTAATGAGGATTTATCAACGATGACATAACATGAGAAAATTCCAAACATGAAGGCACTGATCTGCGAATTTGGTTTTCTCTTTCCCTTTGGAGATAACTGATGACAGTACAGTTGTCTGTAAGAATCTGAATGCCCATTCCAGATAGCATCTCCTGCCATTATCGAAAGACATCCATTATGGCTTACATCTCCAGGAGGTTAATGTGCATGTCTCATTCCTAAAGGGACCAAATCTTGGTCACTTTTTGAAAAGAGGACAGAAGATGGGAACCCCAGCCAGTTGTACTGGTGTCTATGCTAAATGTGATTTCTGGTGGCTGATCCTGAAGCAGGATGCCTATGTATGCCAGGAGGTCCTCCAGGCAAAGTCAATCAAAAAAGAATCATGCTAATTAGCTTACATTGAATTCTAAGAAATTAAATCTATGCTAGACTGAATTAATAAAATGATATAAATTCTGAGAATAAAAGATCATTTAGCTCACAAAAGTTGCAATCCATAATCTTACATGGATGACATCACTAGCACTCAATAAATCAAAACCTTTGACTTATTAATGTTGGTGACTGACTTTTTATTACCCTTTTATGACTCTGACTATTATAGTTAACAAACTTTCTCTAGCCTACCATTTAATATTTTAGAAAGTAAATATTTAATGTTTATAGCATGCTGAAATTTATTTCAGAAGTTTTCCAAGATAAATTTTTAGAAATTCTAAGATAAAGGAATTTGCAAATTTTAAGTCAACATGAAGGGTAAAACCCAAGTAAACCAAATGTTTTCATCTATGGAAATTGGGTCTAGTTCAGTGTAGCCTTTATGTTAAAATTATGGATAAGGTCAAGTATTGCATGAGATGACCATAAGCATGGTGCCATATAATAAATCTGCCTACTGCATTGATAAGATAAATAATAAGATTTTAAGACTTTAAATACTTGTCTATGCTGACATCAGAGTAAAATGTATTGTATGTAGAAAAAACTCTTTGAATCACTCCAACTTAAGAAAGCACAAAATGGATAGAAATTTGCATGACCACTGAATGAGTGTGCCAACAAGCCACAAACATTAGTAGTAACTGGATTTGTCACCATCCAAGGGAAGACCACTCTCAACTGATTTTTCATCTTGGTAAGCAGACAATATTTTCATGCTAAAACAAGCTAACAGATATTTATTTAACATCTTCTTTCACTTGGGAGGGCTGGATTTGTGAAGTAGTGGAAAGACTCCTAATGTATTATGACCAGACAATATCTCCAAAGAGCAACTGTGAAAAGCAAAGATTAATGATAAAAAGCAGTAGAATTTTTAAACATAGGAAATTAATCATCAGGAACTGATAAAATAGTTGAATTAAACCTTATTAGCTTCATAACTCATATGCAAGTTTACTTTATGTCAAAAGGGACCATACTTTCAGGTGCATTCTTCATTAGCCAAAGAGAATCCATGGATTCCATTAAATGATAAAAACCATCACTAATAACCAGTAAAAACTTAAAAAGTTACAGAAACCAAAATAAACTGGCAACACTTGTGCATCTATGTGAGTCAATAAACATCCTAAGCAAACATCCTTGATGAAACTCACTGGAGCAAGAACTACACACTATAGTGATCTAAGTTTGTCTGAAGTCATTGGACCAAAAACTACCAGTGGTAGTGACCTAAGTTTATCTGAACATTGTTGTACCCATAGTGACACATCAACATATCATGTTAAATAAGTCTGCAGGTAACAGAGTCTGAGCAGCAGAGCTAAATGTGATGGTGTAATATGATAAATGTGTACATTATGGACTAAACATGTTGGTGTAATGTGATAAATGTGTACATTATTCACTAAACATATTGGTGTAATGTGATAAATGTGTACATCATGGACTAAACATCTTGGTGTAATATGATAAATGTGTACATTATGGACTAAACATGTTGATGTAATATGATAAATGTGTACATTATTCACTAAATGTGTTGGTGTAATATGATAAATGTATACATAATGGACTAAATGTGTTAGTGTAACATGTTAAATGTGTACATAATGAACTAAATGTGTTGGTGTAATATGATAAATGTGTACATTATGGACTAATTGGGTTAGTGTAACACGGTAAATGTGTACATAATGGACTAAACATGTTGGTGTAATATGATAAATGTGTACATAATGGACTAAACATGGTGTAATATGATAAATGTGCACATAATGGACTAAGAATGTTGGTGTAATATGATAAATGTGTACATAATGGACTAAACATGTTGGTGTAATATGATAAATGTGTACATAATGGACTAAACATGTTGGTGTAATATGATAAATGTGTACATAATGTACTAAACATGTTGTAATATGATAAATGTGTACATTATGGACTAAGAATGTTGGTGTAATATGATAAATGTGTACATAATGGACTAAACATGGTGTAATATGATAAATGTGCACATAATGGACTAAGAATGTTGGTGTAATATGATAAATGTGTACATAATGGACTAAACATGTTGGTGTAATATGATAAATGTGTACATAATGGACTAAACATGTTGGTGTAATATGATAAATGTGTACATAATGGACTAAACATGTTGTAATATGATAAATGTGTACATTATGGACTAAGCATGTTGGTGTAATATGATAAATGTGTACATAATGGACTAAGAATGTTGGTGTAATATGATAAATGTGTACATAATGGACTAAACATGTTGGTGTAATATGATAAATGTGCACATAATGGACTTAGCATGTTGGTGTAATATGATAAATGTGCACATAATGGACTAAACATGTTGGTGTAATATGATAAATGTGCACATAATGGACTTAGCATGTTGGTGTAATATGATAAATGTGTACATAATGGACTAAACATGTTGGTGTAATATGATAAATGTGTACATCATGGACTAAACATGTTGGTGTAATATGATAAATGTGCACATAATGGACTAAACATGTTGGTGTAATATGATAAATGTGTACATAATGGACTAAACATGTTGGTGTAATATGATAAATGTGTACATAATGGACTAAACATGTTGGTGTAATATGATAAATGTGTACATAATGGACTAAGAATGTTGGTGTAATATGATAAATGTGTACATAATGGACTAAGAATGTTGGTGTAATATGATAAATGTGTACATAATGGACTAAACATGTTGGTGTAATATGATAAATGTGTACATAATGGACTAAACATGTTGGTGTAATATGATAAGTGTGTACATAATGGACTAAACATGATGGTGTAATATGATAAATGTGTACATAATGGACTAAACATGTTGGTGTAATATGATAAATGTGTACATCATGGAGTAAACATGTTGGTGTAATATGATAAATGTGTACATAATGGACTAAACATGTTGGTGTAATATGATAAATGTGTACATAATGGACTAAACATGTTGGTGTAATATGATAAATGTGTACATCATGGACTAAACATGTTGGTGTAATATGATAAATGTGTACATAATGGACTAAACATGTTGGTGTAATATGATAAATGTGTACATAATGGACTAAACATGTTGGTGTAATATGATAAATGTGTACATCATGGACTAAACATGTTGGTGTAATATGATAAATGTGTACATAATGGACTAAACATGTTGGTGTAATATGATAAATGTGTACATAATGGACTAAACATGTTGGTGTAATATGATAAATGTGTACATCATGGAGTAAACATGTTGGTGTAATATGATAAAAGTGTACATAATGGACTAAGCATGTTGGTGTAATATGATAAATGTGTACATCATGGTCTATTACTATTTCTCCTATGATAAACCTAGCAGGCCCACCTTGTTAACTTTAATAAAATGAAGGGGGGGGAGCTATAGTGGGAATAAACCTTCGAAGATTAAGATTTGTCAAAATGTTGCGAAAGTGTAGGATGGGCCTACTGTTATTATATATGGGATAATCATGTGAGAATTATGGTACCCTGGTACTCCTGCTGCCTCCATCTGATTGGCTATTGTTACATCATCAGACCACACATCAAACTGCCATTTCTTTAGTCCCAGCAGTCCACACAGCACAGTTCCAGTGTGAACCCCAATCCGCATGTTCACATTCACCCCTGTAGCCTCTCGCACATCTCTGTCGATAGAGAGAAAGAAAGTCTCTGTGGAAAAGCTTTTCCAATGAATCCAATGAATAATTTTACATTGTATGTTATGACTTGGTGCGAACGAATTTTTTAAAAAAATACATGAATTGTCTTGCCAGTGATGTTGTTATCACCTTAAAGAACAGATCAAATGAACCATGTGACCTTGACCTCTTGAGAACCAATTACTATGGGTCTTTCATCTTCTCTGTTAAAATGATGTGCCAAATCTGACAACAATCTAATCATGCGAACACAAGAATACCTACTACATAAAACTTTCAACAATTTACTATTCAAAACTTGGAAGCCATTCACTCTGTTACACTAACCTTTGGCCAATCACCATGAAAGGATGCTCAATAAATCTGGTTCAAAGTCTTAGATGTCTATTCAGAGATGGGGTTTTCTCTTCAAAAAACTTGAAGCAACAGAACAATGTGACTTTGATCTTGGACCTTCTGACCTCCAAATCCCTGGAGATGCTCTATAACATATGGTAAACAATGTCTTATTACAATTTATCAATGGCAACAGTTCATACTGCTAGATCTAAAACCATTAACCACTGACCTCCCATCCAGAAATTTCAATAATTGGCAACTACAAACCTGACCTTTGACCTCAATGGCCTTCAATCTCTAATGACCATCTTTCTCCTCCTGATGCACTTGTTGACTAATTCCTGATGCTGATGGGAAATCATAACTGACTTTTTAAAAAAAGATAACCAAAAATTGATACCAAACAGACTGACTATATATGGACATTGTGACCACTACATCTAACTACTTGCAACATCCACATGCCCCATTATGATTTCTGAAACTGAACTGTCTGGTAATTATTGATTACATATTCTGCTGAAAATGTCTGTTCTAGCCAAATCCTATCGGATTATCTCCATATCATTCCTAAAGTGAATGGATAAACCTGAATGGTTTCATACAAGTTTTGAATCTTGTCTTACATTTTCTGAATTTTGTCTGTATTTTATTATTTCTGAATTTTGTCTAAATCTCATCTCATAATTTCAAAATTGTATCTGAACTATGTCTTGTTATTTCTGAATTCTGTATGCATATCATCTTAAAATTAATGAAATTTGCCATTTCTAGTCTTACAATTTCTGAATTTTGTCTGAATAAATGCAGCAAAATGACAATTCTGAACTTTATTAATCCAAATTTCAGTAAAAATTCAGACACCAAGTAGCATGGGATGATCAGACATTTCAGACATCTTTAAGACAGAGTTCATAAGGGAGAGATCTGCACGGTCACAGTAAAAACATAATATTCATGACCACCATCATATATCTAGAAAGCATGGTAACCTTTAGGTTGACACTATAATCTAAGGATCAAGAGAACATGGATCAGAGTTTCACCATGATCATTGCCACTGTACCCATCAGCATGGTACTTAACCTCTATTGCTCCTTAAAAGTTGGCCCTGCCTCATAATGGTAACCAAAATTCACCAAGGGGTTAACTTAAGATGGACAGGCATACAATTGTAGGGGAGTCATGGACTCTCTGCTGCTTCACACCATGGAAACTGGAATGAATTGAATCCACGTTGGGTTGGCACTGCAGCAAGAAAATATCTGTTGAGTGGTTGTGTTATCTATCTTTTGTGATGCTATGACAAGCAGATGACAACAAAATCTGTAACTCCAAGACTGGGATTTCCATGCCTGAGTATCAAACCTCTATGGTAATTATCTTTCTCACAAGTCTGTTCTTGAAAAAGAAAGGAAAAACAAAAGGTCCAAGGGGGCCTGAGGCCACTCACAGTACTAATTCTTCTAACAGGCTAATACAAGAGTAGTTAGCCAAGAAATCTGGGTCAATTGGATGCTTTCTGTAGACATTTCTTCCTATGCTGCTGATTGCATACATTATGAAAACAATTTTTTCGAAGTACTGTATCTCCACCATTTTTTATTTTCATCCATATTTGATGGCACATTAACATCATTTGTCCACTACTGAAAAACCTTTATTTCAGGATGCTTTCTGTCCATGTTGGTCAAATTCTGTTAATTTTTTTCAGACGAGGTCATTTACTTTTTTCTTCTTTGGGCAATGGTGGGACTATTTTATGACAGATCAGCATAATTTGTATACAAGTGAAAGCTACTTTTTTACCTGGATGTTTTCATTCAAATTTGGTCAAATTCTGTTGAGCAGTTTTTTTTTTAAAGTGGTCATTAAAGATTTTTTTTCTATTCTTAGAAATAGTGGCCATATTTGATGGCAAATCAACATCACTTGTATAAACTTGAAAGCCCTTTTTGCCTGGAGGATGCTTTCTGTCAAACTTAGTCAAATTCTGTCGAGCAATTTTTGAGAAGAAGCTAATTTAAGGTCTATTTTAGTAACACTTGCCATATTTAAATGCAGAATGGCATAATTTGCAAAAAAAACTGAATACTTTTTATGTCACAATGCTTTATGTCAAATTTGGTCAAATTCTGTTCAGTCATCTTTAAGAAGTAATTGTTTCTTGATTTTCGTATTTTAGTAAAAGTGGTCATAGTTAATTGTGAATCAGCATCATTTGCAACAATAGGAAATTCCTGCATGCCAGGATGTTTTCTGTCAAATTTGGTTAAATTCTGAAGAGTTGATTTTGAGATGAACTAGTTTGAATGTTTTTGTATTTTAAGCAAAAGCCATCATACTTGATGGTGAATTGGTATGATTTATAAAAATTTGAAAGCCTTCATGCTTAGATATTTTATGTCAAATTTGATCAAATTCTCTTGAGTAGCTTTTAAGAATAAGTCGTTTAAAAGTTGTTCTAATTTTAATAATGTTTGATGGCAAATTGGTGTCATGCATATCAACTTGAAAGCTTTTTATGCCAGGATGCTTTCTGCCAAATGTGGTCAAAGTCTGTTGAGTGGTTTTTGAGAAATCATTCTAAGGTTTTTCTATTTTTAGAAATGGCATTCATATTTGATGGCAGATTGGCATCATTTGTTCAAATCTGAAAGCCCTTCATAACAGGATGCTATCAGTCAAATCTGTTAAAATTCTCTTGAGCAGTTTTAAAGAAGAAATTATTTTTTAAGATTTTTTTAATTTTAGTCATGTTCACCATAATTGATGGTGGATTGGTATCTTGTGTACAAATTTTGAAAGCCCATCATACCCTGGATGCTTGCTGCCAACTTTGGTTGAAAAAAAAGGAAGTTGAAAACACAGAAGTTGATGGATGCGTTATGGATGTGATACCATAAGTTAACTCAGCCTTATGGCCAGGTGAGTCAAAAATTATTCTATATGTATTTGATCACATCACTGACTGGCTAAATAATTACAAACATCATGACAAAGTAAGTTGTAATATATTGATGACATCATAAAACTGTCATGCCGAGACATGACAAGAGAACTAGTATAACCGACCCTAGACAACTACAGAGACAATACAAAAATCAAATATTCACAACATTTTATTCTGTCTCATGGGTGAGAAATGCTACATCCCTGTGAAACAGTGATAAGGTTTTGGAAGACATGTACTTAATGTGATTCATGATCAGTTTTATGGCTTACCTGATTGCTTCTATCATCTTCAAACCCATATTGACACAATTAACAGCATGATCTTTCTCTGGGGCTGGCAACCCGGATACACAGTGGTAACAGTCACCAAGAATTTTTATCCTCATACACTTGTTCTTCTACAAAATTGACCAAAAAAAATAAATAAACAAGATTTAGAAAAAAAATTAGAACAAAATATTACCTGAAATTGATATCTCTCTTTTTAGGTATGTTGCATTAAATTTAGCACTACTGGAAATTCATATAAGGGTAAAGACTGTCTTGTAAGTCTGACTGAACATCATTCTCCATTAGTTGTAGTCCTGAAGAATCAGTACTATTTACTTATATTCAAATGTTTGCACTACGAAATCTACTTCTTCTCTGCAATTATATAGAGTTCAAATTTAAAATTTCTGCCTGATTCAGATATTTTTTTTAAAACATGTATTTTCTCTCAGTCTAGATCTCTATATACACTCCTTTTTAACTGACTATTTCAGCCTGTGGATGGGGTGAATAGACATTAACATGGCAAAGGGCTGTCATGAAAGAGGCCAAAATATGACAGTGGTGCTGTACTTGCTTAGCATACCAGAACAGACTATTTCAGCCTGTGGATGGAGTGAAGAGACATAAAAAAAGGCAAAGGGCTGTCATGAATGGGGCCAGAATAGGATAGTGGTGTTGCATTTGCTTGGCATTCCAGAACAGACTATTTCAGCCTGTGGATGGAGTGAAGAGACATAAAAAAAGGCAAAGGGCTGTCATGAATGGGGCCAGAATAGGATAGTGGTGTTGCATTTGCTTGGCATACCAGAACAGACTATTTCAGCCTGTGGATGGAGTGAAGAGACATAAAAAAAGGCAAAGGGCTGTCATGAAGGAGGTCAGAATAGGATAGTGGTGTTACATTTGCTTGGCATTCCAGAACAGACTATTTCAGCCTGTGTATGGGGTGAAGAGACATCAACATGGCAAAGGGCTGTCATGAAGGAGGTCAGAATAGGAGAGTGGTATTGTACTTGCTTGGCATGCCATCTATATGTAGTCCCAGGTTTTAAGTCAAATTCCAGCATATGCAAGCATAAACAGCTGATGATGATTTCTGCAAGGATTTCTGATACCTTTACTCCAACATCTGATCTGTCCAGAATCAAGACACCGTCTATACTCGCGTATAAGCCAATACCAACTCCAAACTCCATAGACCCAGATCTCCCATCGCATAATGCGCCAGCAGATCTGGGTCTGTGCAGTTTGCAAGGACTAATCAGTAGCACAAACAACACAGACCCTGATCTGCCGGCACATTATGAGATGGCAGATCAGGGTCTATGTTGTTTGCATTTGTACCTGGCTTATATGCGAGTATATATGGTATTTTTTTTAAGTTGTAGGAACTTGTTGTACAACAAGAAGCTATTTGATTTTGAAGGTAACAATATATGTAACCTTCCCTTCTATGTCCTTTACTTAACACCCACTCCCCACCAAGTCCTTCATCCTCACCATGCCCTTCACTAAATGCAAAGTATCGCCTTGTGACCTTGAAAATAAGGTCACAGTCACAAGAATGGATAGTCTGGATATGATTCATTCTGAATCATATACTACCTTCAATCCCAGAAAGTAATCAGCTGGACCAATTAAAACTTAGCTCATAATAATTATTTCCCTTCAAACCTTACAAATTTCAAACAATTTCTCCCTCCATCTGCACAAACTTTCCAATAAAAATAGCACATATTTAGCACTGTGCACACCATTCATGTCAAATGTGTTTCCATCGTGCAAAAGTTTGCATGGATTGAGGAAGGAATGGTTTGAAATTTGTAAGATTTGAACAGATTAAACCATTCTGAGCTAAATTCTAATTCTACTGGATACCGTATATACTCACGTATAAGCACAGTCCAAATGCAAACAACATAGACCCTGATCTGTTGTTTGATCTACTGATTAGTCCTTACAATCTGCATAGACCCAGATCTGCCAATGCATTATGCGACAGCAGATCTGGGTCTATGCACTTTGCAGTTGGTATCAGCTTATAGGCGAGTATATACAGTAATTACTTTTGAGATTAAAGGTGGTGTACAATTCAGAATGGATCTGATCTAGATTATAATTTGGTCTTGGAACCCACTCAAGGTATCTAAATATCCAATTTAGTCTGATATGGCTCCATAGTTTTTTAGAGAGGTTCCTCACAAGGTAGATGTGATGGACAGGTGAATGGACAAATGTATGGACACTACAAATATGTCTCTTTCTTTACGCAAAGAGGATATATTAATGCAATAGAGATAAAAATGGCGCTCATACATGTAAATGTGGGGACCTTAATAGTATTATGCAATGGAGATAAAAATGGGGCTCATACATGTAAATGTGGGGACCTTAATAGTATTATGCAATGGAGATAAAAATGGGGCTCATACATGTAAATGTGGGGACCTTGCTAGTATTAATACAATAGAGATAAAAATGGGGTTCATACATGTAAATGTGAAGACCTTAATAGTATTCAAGGCTAATACCTCAGCTATTTGGTCAAATCGGCCAAACAACTCATTCAGCATCTTGACCAGCTCAGGAGCTGTACACTCAGCAGCCAGTGGGGTGAAATTGACAATGTCTGCATACAATATGCTGAAAAATGTAAACAATCATATCTGCTTTAAGAATTCAATAGAGGCATGACATAGGTAGTTAAAAGTAATCCCTTGATTATTAATTCCATATATTCGTTCATGGATATGATTCATAGATTAGTTGATAGTCGCTTGTTGGGTAGATAGAGTAGGTAAGATAAGGTAGGTAGATAGATATATTAGATACTGTAGATAGAGACAGACAGACAGACACAAAGATAGATTAATAGATAGATAGATAGAAAAAAGATTGATAGATACTGCTCATAAACTGTTTAAAATGGAGACTTGGGACACTGAAATACGATTTAACATGTACTGTATATGCGAATAATGATAGACAAATTAAAATTTCTATCCGTACGTTGGAGAGAGGGCTGATCAATGATAATGTAGGCTAAATAGGAAACAGGAAGTTATGGGACATACTGCTTTGCCTCATAAATCTAGCTAACTAATAAATGAAGGTCAACATAAAAGAAAATACAATAGTCCCATCCTATAACAAATGATTTTGGATTTATACAAATTGTCTGTAAAAATGATATTCATTATAACAAATTCTTTATGTATAAGTGTTATCTGGAGTCCAATCTAGGTGTCTGTTATATGAAAGAATTTGTAGTAGCATGGTTCAATATACCAAGGGATTTATATTACCTGACATTGCCATGCACCTGTACAAAGAGATCATGAAAAGGGGTCAATTTCAGATGCTTATTCATCATCTTTTTGTTGAGGTCATCTTTCATGGCCTGCACAAGGTCCTTAGGGATGCAGCTCACCAGCAGATCCTCCTAGAATTATCGATAGATTAAATGACTCGTCAATTCACTGATGTAAGGTACTGTATACACTCGCTTTAAGTTTAGACCAACTGCAAAATATACAGACCCTGATTTGCTGTCACATAATGTGCCTGCAGTTCAGCATCTATGTTGTTTGTTCTATTGATTACTCCTAGCAAACTGCATAGATCCAGATCTGCAGGAGCATTATGCCAAGGCAGATCTGGGTCTGTGCAGTTTGCACTTGAACTTGATTTGATTTATAAGACAGTATATACAGTAATTAATAACCAAATTCAGTAAGTCATTTACTAATTGACCAATACAAGTGAATTATGATAAATTAATCTCCAGCACTTTTTAATCTAATTTTTTAATTAGAAATGTAAAACATAAAATGTACCAATATCCGAATAACAATAAATGTAAATTTTCTATAAGTTTGACTCCTGTGATTTTTACAATCTTGTCATTTCACCATTAGTAATTCTACTTTGCAGAGAAAATCAAAATAAACTTAAGTGCAAACTTTTGAAAAACAATTTGCAAAGATAGCAATCATGGAAAATTTGATTCACAAAAAGGTTTTCTATATACGTTTTCCATGTGATTATCCTAATTCATGTCAATCACCTATGAACCCTTTGATGTTATGTCAATTATTTATATCATCATGTAATTGCATGCTTTAGCAGCAAACATTCCCATTCTAGCTCACATAAAATGTAAAAAACTAGACCAGCTTGCACACAATCATCAGGCATCATTTGCATTTCCTGTCATTCACATCAAAGAAGGTATGTTAAACAGGCTGAAAGCCTTCCACAGTGAGTGCCAGGAAATTATACTAGCTGATGTTGCAGCTTTGAAGTATTAGATCAGAATTCTGTATCAATCATTGGTATCAGGTACTGATTGTTTTTCCCACAGACTTTCCTGCCATACTTTGGCAGGTGCATCATATCCCACACCAAATTTGGCTAACCTTTTGCACATAAGATTCTCATGTGAGATCTAACTCCTGTTAGTCTCATGTGCATTTTAACATGCAAATTAGGTAGAACTCACATGAGCAATAGAATCTAACAAAATCTGAAAATCACATGAGCAAGATTTTGCTCATGCGAGCAAGCATTTCCTCACATGAACAAGTCTGCTCATGTGAAAATCACATGAGCAGGAATGGTTAATGTAAGCAAGAGCTTGCTCACGTGAGCAATAGGAAAAAAAAATGACTAGGATTTGATTTGCATTTGATAAATATTTCTGACAAGAATGAAAAAGAACCAAGTTCCTATAATAAAACTTATTTAGCAGCAATAAAGAGATTTTCAAAGTGATATTAAAATCTAGAAGATGAGCATATTCAAGTTCAATTATGCATGTTTTTGTGAGGTTTCTCACATGAGAAAAAAGACAACTCATATAAATATGTGATAAAAATGATTTTCAATTATTGTAATTATTATATCACATGCATTCTGTAACAATAAATGATCGCAGCACAAATGGGCAGGTGTAAAACGCTTGTTCACTCGTCAAGCAAATTAGTGTGATTATTGTGAAAGCAATGGTCTTCACGCACATGAAACCAGCTAGGTGTACTACATCCAATCACTGATTTCATTACTGATGATAACAAAAGGTATACGGTCTCAGGCTAGCATTGACCAATCAGAAAAGGTTGCTTTTATTGACTCAATGAATAATCCAAAATTATACCAAACAATGTTTTAATATTTATATTATTGTTGATAAACATTCAGTGCATTATGCACTGACAATTGTAAACATGTAGAAGTATTTGCAAGGTGTGCAGCTGCCACCGAAATGGCAAAAATTAGATGACAAGGGAGCGTAATCATATATATGATGTACATAAGAGACTAAGAAAGTACCAGAAATGCTGGGAAAATGGACACTAATGGCTAAAGTGTGACACAGGAGAGACTGTGTTGCTGGTGAAATACAGTTATTGTTTTGAGTTGATGTTAATGAATAATAAATGTTGAATTAGAAACTGAACTGGCTTCTGTTTGGTTTTAGCCAGATCAGTGAAATTTAGACAGGATCAATGAAAATATTATTTTGGTGATCCTGTGGGTTAGTGAAAAAAAATCCTAATTTTGAGCCAGGTATCTTGTTTTACATATGCAAACTTTCTAGAACTCATTACACATACTCCAGCTTGTTTGCTGTTAATCATACAGTTTCACTAGGGACCCCTAAAATCTGAATAAATCAAAGGAAATGACTTGGGAAGGAATGAATACAAATTCATAATTGTTTGAAACAATATTTATCATAATTGCTTAAAACTGTATTTATCAAAGTTAAACATTATTTTGTACACTTGTGCAATATATCAGTAGTTTCTATCGTAATATTTAAAAGTTTGTTAAAATGAAACCTCTCAACAGAGTACCATGATGTACTGATATTCTGTTCAATTTCTTTTGTAAAACACTCTGAACACAAAATATATTTCATTAGCTGTTACGATGTCTTTTTAAATTAAGCATACTGCATTCTTTGCAAAATTGTTGCACGTGGAGCAAATTAAGGAGACAGTGAATGTATGATCTAGATCAAATGCAATGTATTATTAAAGAAAGATTCCAGAAAATTCAGGCTGATGCACAGAAAGGCAAGCTCTTCAGTCTAAGGAATCTCTCACAGCCGCTTTCTCAAATATATGGTACACAGAAAGGCAAGTTCTTCAGTCAAAGGCACCTCTCACAACCGCTTTCTTTAATATGTGGGAAATCTTCACTTTTGTTCTGTACGAGTTTAGGCACTTTTTACTTCACTTCAATATAGAAATCCATTTTGGGGAGGGGGATGTTGTCAGATGGTTAAAGGTTCCCTCTCCCCATCTGTTAAAATCGTACACTATTAGGTGAAAAACAAGAATGTTAGCCATTTGAATTGCACTGAACCACCTCTTCTAAACAAATCCTCTCAGAATAAAATCCTAAATCCTTCCCTGCTTCTTGTATGATTCCAGTACACTGAAATAGATTATACATGCAGCAACATGTACTATGTAACCTGGACAACAAATGTGACTATATACCTGTTTGGCAATGGCATTTTTTTTAAAATTCAACATTCTAAAATCACTTTACTAGTCTTAGAAACATCTGTAAGTGTTATTCATGACCATTTAGTTTGAAAGCTGCAACATCATATCTGTCAAACGTTTGGTACTTTACGTCTTTAAACACAAAAAAAGCAATATGAAATAAACTCACTTTACACCTTAAAACCTTTGAAATAGATCCACTGCCATATTCTTTGAAAAATTAAAAGTATAAAAATTAGAAGCATACCTACATGTATACGACTTCTGAACTTGCCTCAGTTAAAGTTCAAACTTCACTGCATGAAGACAATTGTAGAATTTGATATGCTTGAAGAAAAACAGTCCCCAACAAAAAAAATAAATGAGATTAACAAGCTTGTATGTAATTTATCGTCAACCATCCGAACTTCATGCTTATCCTTGATTCGTGCGCCATGTTTCTCGTGACCTCACACGCTTGTTTTGAGATCCTGACGCAATCAACTGGGTCACTAGCATTCGTTGACAGTAACAGTAAGTGCTGATTAAGACATATTTGAATACTTAATACAAATCAAATTGAAAAAACACAATGAAAATGGCAAATTTGACTCATGACATACACTTTGTGGCCCTGGCGTGAGTGTTAGCCATTCAAGCCAGGGCCTCTGTTCACATGTTGGTTTTCTTTACCTTTTGATTAGCGGGAAACCCAAGACAGAGATTTTTTAGACCACAAAGGCAATTTAAAAATTTGGTCATTATAACATGCACTTCTTATGGCATGTTAGAAAAAATAAATCCAATGAAAAACTATATGTGCGTTTCCTATTGCACTGGTTTTAAAATTAGGGTAGGCAGTAGTTTTTTTTTTTTTTTAATTACATATAAAGCAAAAATATTTCAAGCACTTCAAAGTACTGGGCATGAAAACCGGCTCAATTAGATGCACAAATGTGATTTTTTTTTAATGAAAAAAAAAATTTAAAAAAATATTTTTAAAAAAAAATTGTGTGGGGGTGGGGAAAAAGTCCTAGGGTCGGCAATGAGAAACAGGGATGGTCGGCCGACTGGAAACATATTTTTATTTTATTTTTGGGCCTAATGGAAAACAAAATCTTTGCTATGAAATAGCATGAAAAAAATCTTTACAGTATCTTTAAATATGATAATTTTGTCAGACAACTTGAAGAAGAAAAAAATTTAAAAAAACCTCATGTTTTTTTTTTTTCTTTTATATTTTTGCCATCATTATTTATAAGTGTTTTATTGCAGTCGATATGCGTTTGAAAGAAATGATTTGTATTGCATATGCAAATATCAATAATATGGGGACATCATACACGATCGATTTCTAAAGTAAACATTGACCTAATTATCACATTCCAATCTTACGTCACGTAGCCTTTATTTCAGGGGCACGAACCATAGATATAATTCCGGCAATAGACAAATTTAGACACGTTCGGAAAAATGGTAGCTTGCAAAGAATTTGGAGACTTTATAACGATGAATAAATGAAGCAGATATAGTTGAACACTTTCTATGGCGATTTCAATAGTTTCTCCCAGTATTATAATATAAACGTTAAAATTAACGTTGAGGGCACGAACCATAGTACTTCGAGGATTCTAATCTCGTCACATTATTGTCAATAACTGACAACAGTGCATCTTGATTTTACTCACCAACATGATAATTCCATGATTTTAAATTATCTCCTGGTTTCTATGGTCAGTTGCTGCACATGTATTGGGCTTGCAATGAAATTTCCGAAGTAACGAGCTAAATCGTGACAGTTCCAGCTTCAATTCTTTTTAAAATTAAACGGCGCCTATTTGAAAGCGAGGCTACCATGGTAGTTGTGTGTTGTAGTACCTTCAAAAAGTTATGTGTATATTTTGCGGTCAGTAAACCAGTCTCCTGACTGTAAACAAGGGAAATAACCCGCGTCATTGTATCGATAACGGAATACCTAGCTCTCAGTCGCGAAAAACCACATTTAATCTGATGTGATTTTATTTTATTATTTGATTTGGTTTTTGAAAGCAAAATTCTTGAAGCATAATTCTTTATAGAATGCTGGCAGAATGGGATGGGTCTCTAACTCACATGAGAAAAACCAACTTAGAACAAATCTAAAATGTGTCTGATCAGAAGCGAAGTTCAAATTTCTCACGTGATAATTTAGAACTCCGCCTTATTTTCAAACATAGTCAGATGTAAGGGGAAAGAATATTTTCTAAGTTATACTTTCTCATGAGAACATTCAAATTCTCACGTGAGCAAAATCTGCACATGAGAAAATTGGTTAGTTTTTCAATGGCTCACAAGATCTAACAAACTGCACACATGAGCTTGCAAAATCTACCCAATTTGCATATGTTTCTAACAAGGTTCTCATGTGCAGCTTATGAGAAGCTCATGTGAATTGGTGAGATTTTTCTGTACGGGATAGTCAAACCTGTGTTAAGCAGCTACCTCAGGGATGGAGAAAATTGGCCTCTTAAGTCAGGTGACTGCTTAATACAGGTTCATTTCTTTTAAAATGTAGTTGTATGGACTTTCAACATGTGGATTCTCAAAGCAAGTGGTTGCCTAACAAGGGTGACCTTTAAGACAGGTTAGATTATAAATGAACTTGTACAAAAGATCCATCCTTGAATGTCATATTGAAATCTATTCTTTGTTGCATTTAATCCACTCCACCAACTTAGACCAGGGGTAAAGAACTGGCGTTATCATCAAAAAATAAATATTGTCAACAGGATATGTGGCATAAAGAAATTATGCAAAAAATACAAAGAAAGAATTCTAATGAATTATTATGTTTTGCCTGCTCCTCTGCTTGATGTAGATACATTATTATTTTCAAATATCCTTGAACTTGCGTACAGTTATGAGGGACGGTAGATGTGCATGGGCATTAAAGTACAGTGCTTTTTTATCATACAGTTCAAGTATACTAGCTCTCCCTCTCGGGGTTTGGAATCTTAGAGGCCATACAGGCAAACTTAACCAAAAACTTAACCAGAATTTTAAATGATCTTGACCTTGCGAGAGAATCAGAGGGAAGGCAGGGATACATGGATATGAAATGGTAGAGCTTCTGTTTATATGACCCAAGTATGATACTATTCATTGCACTATTTTAGACATATGTCCATATATACTGAAGAAAACTTGATTCAAAATGTTCACTTGGTGATTACTGACAATGAAGATGATAGAATGAATGATACCTATATCTTATCAATGCTAAAACAGGCAAGGCAAATATTTTCCAACAATAGATAGGATTTGCAATTAGAAAATTGTCTATATATTTCTTAGGACAAAGACTGTCTACTACTTTTACATATAAAAAACTAATCACAGCTAACTTACTAATTATTGCTGAATCCACTGTTCCCTACACATCTAGCTCTGTAGAACTAGATTTGTGGAACTTTGAACATAATGGCTCACAATTGAATGGATTTATGATTATATAGCTTTCTGCTTATGCAGGCAAGACAAAAATCCTACAAGCTAGTTTATCATGTGTATCTATTCCTCTTTTGACATATGATAATATTGTACAATTCTGTAGAAGATATATGACTTTCTAAAACTTGAACACATGACCTTAACATCGTTAACAATACTGTCGCTGCTTCCACTGTCCTGTCTGGAAAAGTGATACTTATTCTCTTGTCATTCACTGTCATGAAAATAATTAGTATACCGAGTGTGTACAGGAACTTTTATTTTGGCTTTGCAGTATTTAACAGGAGAAAAAATGCATAAGGACCTTAACTTGGAAGACCTATTAGTGGTTGCTATTTTTCAGATTTCAAGTAGTCCCCCACTATAAGGTATAACACTGTCTCTAGTATAATGTGAGTATAGTCATGGATTCCATCACTTTATGTACTGGTCATACTATGTTTAATATACCCCAGTATATAGTAACTAAGTATAACACAGTGTCTAGTATAATGGGGGCATGGTCATGGATCCCATCACTTTATGTACTAGTCATACTATGTTTAATATACCCCAGTATAAAGTAACTAAGTATAACACAGTGTCTAGTGTAATGTGAGTATAGTCATGGATTCCATCACTTCATGTACTATTCATACTATGTTTAATATACCCCAGTATATAGCAACTAAGTATAACACAGTGTCTAATATAATGTGGGCATGGTCATGGATCCCATCATTTTATGTACTAGTCATACTATGTTTAATATACCCAAGTATAAAGTAACTAAGTATAACACAGTGTCTAGTATAATGTGAGTATAGTCATGGATTCCATCACTTTATGTACTAGTCATACTATGTTTAATATACCCTAGTATAAAGTAACTAAGTATAACACAGTGTCTAGTATAATGTGGGCATGGTCATGGATTCCATCACTTTATGTACTAGTCATACTATGTTTAATATTCCCCAGTATAAAGTAACTAAGTATAACACAGTGTCTAGTATAATGTGAGTATAGTCATGGATTCCATCACTTTATGTACTAGTCATACTATGTTTAATATACCCCAGTATAAAGTAACTAAGTATAACACTGTCTCTAGTATAATGTGGGCATGGTCATGGATCCCATCACTTTATGTACTAGTCATACTATGTTTAATATACCCCAGTATAAAGTAACTAAGTATAACACAGTGTCTAGTGTAATGTGAGTATAGTCATGGATTCCATCACTTTATGTACTAGTCATACTATGTTTAGTATACCCCAGTATAAAGTAACTAAGTATAACACTGTCTCTAGTATAATGTGGGCATGGTCATGGATTCCATCACTTTATGTACTAGTCATACTATGTTTAATATACCCTAGTATAAAGTAACTAAGTATAACACAGTGTCTAGTATAATGTGGGCATGGTCATGGATTCCATCACTTTATGTACTAGTCATACTATGTTTAATATTCCCCAGTATAAAGTAACTAAGTATAACACAGTGTCTAGTATAATGTGAGTATAGTCATGGATTCCATCACTTTATGTACTAGTCATACTATGTTTAATATACCCCAGTATAAAGTAACTAAGTATAACACTGTCTCTAGTATAATGTGGGCATGGTCATGGATCCCATCACTTTATGTACTAGTCATACTATGTTTAATATACCCCAGTATAAAGTAACTAAGTATAACACAGTGTCTAGTGTAATGTGAGTATAGTCATGGATTCCATCACTTTATGTACTAGTCATACTATGTTTAGTATACCCCAGTATAAAGTAACTAAGTATAACACTGTCTCTAGTATAATGTGGGCATGGTCATGGATCCCATCACTTTATGTACTAGTCATACTATGTTTAATATACCCCAGTATAAAGTAACTAAGTATAACACAGTGTCTAGTATAATGTGAGTATAGTCATGGATTCCATCACTTTATGTACTAGTCATACTATGTTTAATATACCCCAGTATAAAGTAACTAAGTATAACACTGTCTCTAGTATAATGTGGGCATGGTCATGGATCCCATCACTTTATGTACTAGTAATACTATGTTTAATATAACCCATCATAAGGTAACTCCAGCTATAACAGTACATATTCATTTTAATAATTACCAAATCCTTGAACAGTGTGATAGTCGGGGATCGAAGTAGCTTAAATTTTTCCAAAAGAAAGTGCAGGGTAGTTTTGGAGGATGTGTGTGTCCAGAGGGTGAGGCCCCTTAGTGGGGGTCTTAGGGGTAAAGCCACACCCTCCCCAATCCACCCTTTAGTCCAGATGGCCTTTCCTTTACAGAAAAATGAGGTGAAGTTTGTTGTGTAACACCAAACATTGCTTTAGTGATCCTAAAATTTTATAAATTTGTTTCGAACATTTTCACTAGTCAATGGAGAACTGCACAGTATCAGAAAAAATTTTCATTATGTAAAACCATTGATACCATCTAAAACTTCCATGCCATTTAAGGTAATATGATGAATTTTCATCTCTGCATATACCTTTATCTTGAAGTTTAAATAACAGGAAAAATGCATTACCATGTTTTCTGCATGTTTTTGGACAGTAAAAAATAACTGTTCTTGGCTTTCCAAAAACATATTAAATTCTTCATTTGGTGTCCAAAGAGAAACAATAGTGACAAAAACCCCAGCAACAAAATTAGAATCTACAACCATGCTAACAATGAAGAAAAAAAGGCAAATTTTTCTATCTGTAGGATAGAGTAATGAATAAAAACCAAACATTACTGGTTTTGCTGTTGTATTTGATAGATGTCCATCCAATAGAAAATGTACCATACATGTATTATAGCAAGGACTTTGTGTGCTTTTCCATGAGAACCGCAATTATAGTAACCTTCCATTATCTTCTGCTATATACCATATATACTCACGTATAAGCCGAGTCCAAATGCAAACAACATAGACCCTGATCTGCCGTTGCATAATGCGCCGGCAGATCAGGGCCAATGTTGTTTGTTCTACTGATTAGTCATTACAAACTGCATAGACCCAGATCTGCCAGTGCATTATGTGCCAGCAGATCTGGGTCTATGCAGTTTGCATTTGGTATCTGATTATAAATGAGTATATACAGTAATTAGTGTTTGTGACAAGCTACACAACAAATTAACTCAAATTTCATTACTGTGTAAAAAAGAAATGAAAGTAAAGTCCACACTGTTGTGACTCGCAATATCCAATAATGTCACTGTCTAGTGTAGTCCAGTTCAAAGCCCAAGAATTCATCATTCATAAGCATTATGTTTCCTTTTCCCTATATCTATGAATCTTTTTAAGAGTATCAATTCATGAAAATGCAATACTGAAATGACAAGGTAACTCATGAAAATGCAATACTGAAATGACAAGGTAACTCATGAAAATGCAATACCGCAATGACAAGGTAACTCATGAAAATGCAATACCGAAATGACAAGGTAACTGGCAAAAAAATAGATGATTCATATTTATGTGGAGTAAGCAGCTTGGGCTTCAGTAAGTGACACTTCGATGTCATACAGTCTGCATAATCTCATTAGAGGGTGGCCACAAATAACAAGTGTAAAGTGTGCAGCATGATTACAGCGAGTTGTCAATTGTGCAAAACAAGCAGTCACAACAAACTGAATATGCTACTCTACTGGGGCACTGAACATGTGTCAAATCTGCAACTCGATCAAAAGAGTTATCAACTGTTGAACAAAAATGTGGATGTTGCCTAATTTGAAAGCTATGGTTTAGGTCTGTTATGCACTAGCAGATCACTCAGCAAATGTCATTTACAAAAAAGATCTGGGCAACGAAAGAGGCAAGTACAAATCAAAATCAAAACCTTAATTGCATTAAACACAAACTGTGTTACAGCAAACACAAAATATAATACAAATATACAGGTTGTCTGGACTTGCATGAAAATGGAAACATTATACTTAATAGTAAACACATGTGTTGTCGTTCTTTTCTTTTCTTTATTTCTCTTTCTTTTTATTAGGTTCACTTGTTTGTCAAGTAAAGAACTGGTTAATTAATCAACTGTACATAATACCACCAACAAGGATATTTGTTGTTTTGTATTCCTTTGAATTTACTAAACGATAAGGACTCTTTGTTTAATGTGATAAAGTAGGGGATCAAAGCAGCTAATTACAATATAGATATTACTATTTGCTGTCTTTAATCAAAACCATAACTATCACACCCAAATAATGGCACATTATAAGTGTAGTCTTGTGTAATGATGTTTACATTGACAACCAATAATATTTTTTTTTCTTGAATCAAGTCATTAAAAAAGAAACAATGACAAATGATCGTATAACAAATTTTATTATTGCCTCCTTCTTCCCCAACCCAAAAATTAAAATGATAACGCATTTAAACTGAAAATCTTTCTGACACTGTTGAACATTCACTATCATACACATATTTGATCTCCATGCTGGGCATCACTTTGATGCAGAGACAATGTCAAGAGGCGGCCTGCAGAAAAAATGATGGCCATTCAAACAAAAAAAATGAACAGACATTTCATAACAAAGTGACACAAAGGATTTTAAATTATTTAGTTAAAAGCAAGTTCATGATTATACCCCCCCCCCAAAAAAAAAAAATGCCAAGTAGGTAAACACAAGTATTTTTTTTGGATAAAAAGGCACATAAAAATGTTATTTTTTGGGGGGAGGGGGGGTTAAAACTAATTTTAATTATGCAATACTTACCTGTCGCTATTGTTAGCTAACCACCATCCGTTTGATGTGAATACATCCTCCCACAGAGTGGAAAAAGGCATTAGTATGACCTTTGCACTCCAGTCTGTGCCTCGTTTAGGTTTGCCTAAATTTGTCATCTTTTTTTATAAACGATGGTTACTCAAGACATCAGAGCTGGGTGGGAGGAGGGCATTCGACGATAGTGACAGGTAAGTATTGTATAATTAAATTTAGTTTTACCACCCCACCCCCAAAAAAAACTATTTTAATAGCAGCAATTACTTATCCTGTCGCTATTGTTAGCTGAATTTGTCAGTTAGGTGGGTAGGCTGATGTTCTAGTTAAACTGATCAAAAACAGAGAAAATGTAATGTACTCACCATAGAGGGAGAGGTCCTTCTTATAGAAGGTTCGTACTTCTCTGAGCCACATATTGTGCTGCAACGATGGGCCCCAGAGAAAAAATGCCTGCGCTCTGTTGTTCTAATGAGCAGAGATAAAAGGAGGAGAAGGTAGTATGGGAACACCAGAAGGCTGCCTTCATGATGTCCTCTAATGGGGAGTGATTGATGTAGGCCCATGAGGCAGCAATGGCTCGAACCTCATGGGCTTTTAGTTTCATAAAGGAAAGCTCTCGATCAGTAAGACTGATACACTCTTTTGATTGTAGTGACAATCCATGCGGAAGATAGTGGCAGCTGAAATGTCTATGGAGCCTTTAAGAGGAAGGAAGAGACGTTTCCTACCTTTCCTTTTTCCTTTGGAGGCATTAAGATAGAAGCAGAGTCTATCTGGATCATCCCCTGCACAGATTCGACTTAGACTGGGGATCTCTATAGGTAGTGGGGTTACCGAAGGTAATTGATTTTTAGCAAGAAATCCTGGTTGGCAGAGGAGGGAGACAGAATCATAATTCCCATTAAACTGGAGACAGCCAGTGTCAATAGACAAGGCATGAATCTCACTTCATCGTCTCGCAGATGCGAGAGCAAGTAGGAACACAGTCTTGAGTGTGAAGTCCTGAAAGGAGGCTTCGCTCAATGGTTCATAGGGGTTTTTGGTTAAGGACCACAAAACACAAGAAAGATTCCATCTGAGCGTAAGAAAGCGGTAGCCGCATCTCTGGAGCTCAAAGTACTTAATAAGATCAGCAATGTACGAATCTGAACCGATGCCGTGCCCTGAGAGAATTTTAGTGTGTTGGAGATGGCAGCTCGATAGCCCTTGATAGTGGATACTGAACATCGTTTGGTGTCAAAAAGGAACAAATGGAAATCAGCAATGGAAGTTACAGAGGGGCAGATAGGATCAATGTGTTTCCTACTGCACCAATCACAGATCGATCAACAGGTCTAGCAGATCATTGAACCATGATTGCTGGGGCCACAGTGGAGCTATGAGGATGATCTGCGCAGTGGAAGTTTGGACTTTTTGCGGAATTTGAGGTAGCAGTCGGAATGGTGGGAAGGCGTACATGAATAGCCGATCCCACTGGAAGCTGAATGCATCCACTGCCCATGCTCTCTGATCCGGGATGGGAGAAACGTAAAAGGGAAGTCTGTTGTTGAGCCTGGTCGCAAACAGGTTCACTAAGGGTCTTCACCAGAAGTGTGAACAGGGACTCTGTTACGAAGTGGTGAAGAGACCATTCCGTGAGGATGGCTCGACCTGTCCTGGATAGGCTGTCCGCTAATACATTTTTCCCAATTCATCCACCACAGCAAGTGGTGGTGAAAGTCCCGTCCTAGTGGGATGGGGGTTGAAAAAGAATCTTTGTGTGGTTTCCACCTTGCGAGGAAGAGGAACTGTAGCGGGTGCATATGGAGACATCCTAAAGGAACCAAGTCGGCAGCGGCGTTCAAGGTTCCCAATAGGGATAGATAATGGTGAGCAGATAACGATGTTTTTGCTCGTAGAGCCTCTAGAAGAGTCAGGATTCAATCTACCCGATCCAGTGGAACCCGGACCAAGTTCTGGTTTGTGAGGAAGTTCATCCCCACATAAACAAAGTCCTGTGATGGAATGAGTTCAGACTTCTCGAGGTTTGGTAAAAGACCCAATCGAGTTACGTGGGCCAGGAACGGAACAGATCCTGATGAAGGGACTGAACCTGGATATTGTGGATCAGCCAGTCATTGAAATACTGGAGAATTGGTGTTTCCAGTAATCGAAGGTAGGCCACAATCACTCCCATAAATCAGGTGAAAACTCTGGGTGCGGAAGAGATTCCAAATGGCAGAACCCGGAATTGAAAAACTTCCTGGTCTAAGCAAATTCGGAGATATTTGCAGTGTGGAGGAAAAATTGGGATGTGCAAGTAGGCATCCTGAAGGTCAATGGAGACTGCCCAATCGGATGGATGAAGTGCGTTCTGAATCGATGAGGTTCTCTCCATCTTGAAAGGTTCCTCCAGAAGAAACTGGTTGAGTGGGGAGAGATTGATTATGATCCGAAATTTCCTACTTTTCTTGGTGACAAGGAAGATTCAGGAGTAGAAGGCGGAAGACTGATTGTTCAGGACCCTCTCGACTGCCCCTTTCTGCAAAAGGGTGTGCACCTCTTCCTTCAATTTCCAGAGATTGGACTGGGGAAATAGAATGGGGGTCCTTGATAGCGGGGGTTGTTCTTGAAACTGGAGTCGATAACCCTCATTCACAATTGAGAGAACCCATCCATCATCCATGATCATCCGTGATGCTTGACCAAGCCTCTGAAAAAAGAGGCCTAGGCGAGCACCTATGGGGACGTTCAGGAGGGGGATGCATGGCAGGAGAGGGGTTAGATTCCTAGGGCTCTCCCCCCCTTTTCTCCGGTGGAAAAGGAAGGAGGATTATAGAACTTCCTCTTTTGGGGTCTGCGGCGAGCTTGACGCTGTGGACCCGATGGACAAAGAGGTCTAGTTTGAGGTCACGGATTGGGTTGGGGAAGCGGCTGCTTGAAGAACTTGGCAGTTGGCCCCTGAGGGCGATTCGCATGAACATGTTTTCTGGCCGATTGCGATGGGCCAGGAGTGAATGTAAAGGATCAATGTTGATGATCCAGCAAGTCTTGAGAAGCCACAGTTGGTATGAGGCCCCCAAAAAGGGTCTTGGCTTCTAGTGGAGCAGCCCTTAGAAGGTCTTTGCTGTGGTTAAGTAAGATCTTCGAGGAGTCCAGTGCAACATCATGGCGGATGTGCAGAAATTCCACCGATAAAGCAATTGCAACAGAAAGCGCATGCCAGGATGTCTTGGCCACTGCTTCCAGCACACGTTGTAATGTTGCTGGATTCAAGGAGGCCTTTCTCAGCATACTAAATGCAGTTGCTGAGAAAAGATCAGAATGTGATGCAATGGTTACAAGTAACTGGGTTTTCTGTTCCATGGCATCGATTGTTTTAATTGGAAGGTGAGCCCAGGCTCCCACTGACATGCCCACTTTGGCCACCTCAGCATCCAATTGGGGAGGTTTGGTAGGCCACTTTGGGGAATGTATCCTGTAACTGGCAGAAGAGACCAGGGGTCTTAATGTTGAGGGAGGGACAAACCACCCTCGACATTGCCGAGGTACATTTTGGCCTAGCGAAAGTCTCTGGGAGACTTCCTCAATCGTTGGGGAATGATCGAGAAACAAGAGGTCTGGTTGTGTTTGCTCACCGGAGATCTTTTCCATAAGAGAAAGGATCTTTTTGGATTGTGTGCCACATGGTTTGGGGCACAATTCCGGGGGTAAGAGGTGGTAAACTTCGTTTATTGCCTTATCAAAGGACCAGACCTCTTCCTCCACTTCCAACTGAGAGGAATGGGTGGGCCTGAGAGGTGTCAGTGCTGCTGTTTCTGTCTCAAACTCATTTGAGTCAACGAGAATAGATAGGACATCATCATCATCTGGTATACTCTGAGTCAGAGAGTGGGTGGGCATCGTTATGTCCCTCGATGGTGAAGGGGGCATAGGAGCACTCTGTGCCACAGCCCGTACTTCAGTATGAGTTCCAGTTGGGAGGCCAGACCGCCTGTCTACCCTGGATGATGTGATACCTCTAACCTTCCACATTGGAGTCACCTGGTGAGGAAGTGATGGCAGGACACAAGCCGCAGCATCACCTCGACTTAAAGGGCAAGGTTCAGTAGCCCACGGGTGCATAGTGGACCAAGGGTCTTGAGGTGGAGGGCCCCACATCCCATAAGGATTCATTGGGATAATAGGGTTGGGGGGGATGCTGATCCATTTCCCTTCCCTAGTTTGAGCCCAGTGGGCAGACTCCCAATCCTGCACAAGATGGGACAGTAAAGGGGGGTACTCAGTCCATACCCTGTCCCCATACCGTGAGGCCAATGAGTGACAGTCAGAGAGGAACTCATCTTTGACTGATATATCACTATCCAAAAGGTGATGGGAGCAGTGCTCTACTTCCCTAACTGGAAGGCGCGACCCACTGTCGTGGTGCTCTACTTCTCTAACGGGAAGGCACGACCCGCTGTAGCGGTGCTCTACTTCCCTAACAGGAATGCGCAACCCGCTGTAGCGGTGCTCTACTTCCATAACAGGAAGGTGCGACCTGCTGTTGCGCTGCTCAACTTCCCTAATGAGAAGGCATGACCCGCTGTCGCGGTGCTCAACCTCCCTAATAGGAGGCTGCAACCAGCTGTTGCAGTGCTCTACTTCCCTAACGGGATGGAGCAACCTGCTGTCGCAGTGCTCAACTTCCCCAACAGGAGGGAGTGATTCACTATGTGAGGCTTCAACGTGAAAAGTGTTCATCTTATCCCCCCTTTGGGGAGGAGGCAATTTACTCCTCAAATGTCCAGTCTCTCTTTTTAGAGGAGCCTCACTGGCTTCCAATGAAGTTGGTCCCAAAAGCTGAGACCTAACAGTGAATCCAGATAAATCTGACGATGTGATGGAGGGAATATTCCTGTGTCCTTGATAAGCACGTTTGGAATCAACTAGATTCCAGGTGCCAGAAGGCCATGATTCACAAGTGTGCAATGATTTTTTCGTGTGAACTTGGTGCACTTTATGCAGTCTGGGTGAGTGTCCCAAGAGCCCTTCTTGTGGCCACACTTCAGCACAGACTGTGCTGACATTATTCTTTTTTTTTTGTTTCTTTTTTGTCAGGCTAAACTCACCTTGATTGTATTTAGTGTGTACAGTGTACACCACTGTGTATGTACTACGTTGGTTGTATTTGGCGCGTTCCACGTACACCACTATGCACTCTTCTTATGTACCTTTATGTATGAGGTAAATGATAGATTTGACCTCGTTAGAAATAAACTGGTCTTTTTTCCTGTGAAAGAATAAAATATTTCACTGAATTTTATTGAGGAACATACAGAACATATTGCAAAGACCACGCAATTCATGGTGTGGACATTAATTTAATATGATATACGTGAAAAATTTACCGATAATGGTCACGTTTTTTCGAAGAGACAGGTATTCGTGTTCTCTATGTTAGGCAGGGCCTGCTGTTATTTTATAACAAATACAGAGACTTACCCGTACCTCAGTTGTTTCTCATCAGTAAATTAGGTGAGTGTTTCCACCCGTTTTAAGGGGTGGAATACACGAGGTAGCCTTGGTGGCCTGTTAAGAACTAAGTTCTAATAAAAAGGGGAAAGTTTACATTACGCAATTTTAAATGAACAGATAGTGCAACACCATATAGACTTATTATGAACTGTAAAAGGCGACCGCTAGTGCGATAATTGTAACAGGCACAATTTTCTCTGGTGCTGTCTTCAGGCAACATCTATTCAGCATGGCGTCCGAAAAAAAGATGACGAATTTCGGCAAACCTAAATGAGGCACAGACTGGAGTTCAAAGGTCATACTAATGCCTTTTTTCACTCTGTGGGAGGATGCATTCACATCGAATAGACGGTGGTTTTCGGCACGAAAAATGGGGTAGCTAACAATAGCGACAGGATAAGTAATTGCTGCTATTAAACTCATGATTGAAGCAAACTTGATGTTTGTTTAATTACTGGCAAACACACAGAGACTTTTACTTGAAAACACAACATCAGGTCTCCTTGGAAAGTGTCTGAAAACATAAGTTCAGGAAAAAATTAATCTAAAGCATCACCGAAAATTAAAAGCATTAACAAATTATTTTTTGTGTCCGAAAACCAACAGGGTCCTAAGACATACCAAAAATACAGTAATAGGTTACAGGAAATAATTCCAGTTTATCACAGAAAGCTGATCATCTAGTCAGTTTTACTGTAGACTGTGTGCAACATCTTGTCAGTCTCAGTGCAGACTGCTTGAATGATCTAGTCAGTCTCAGTGCAGACTACTTGAATGATCTAGTCAGTCTCAGTGCAGACTGCTTGAATGATCTAGTCAGTCTCAGTGCAGACTGCTTGAATGATCTAGTCAGTTTCAGTGCAGACTGCTTGAATGATCTAGTCAGTCTCAGTGCAGACTGCTTGAATGATCTAGTCAGTCTCAGTGTAGACTGTTTCAAACATGTATATTTTTTTTGCAAAAGTTTGTGTTCTTTTACAGTAAACCTGCCTCTCAACACCTAAAACAAAGAACTTACTGTGAACTTGATTTTTTTTCGGGTATCAACTTTCATGGTTTTGCAAAGAAATATTTTTTTCTATACTTACATGTATTGATTGGGGAAGGGGTTGTAATGCTTCCACAGAAGGATCATTGTTGGGGTTTTAAATTTTCTATACTTACATGTATGGATTGGGGAAGGGGTTGTATTGCTTCCACAGAAGGATCATTGTTGGGGCTTTAAATTGTCTATACTTACATGTATGGATTGGGGAAGGGATTGTAATGCTTCCACAGAAGGATCATTGTTGGGGCTTTAAATTGTCTATACTTACACGCATGAATTTGGGAAGGGGCTGTAATGCTTCCACAGAAGGATCATTGTTGGGGCTTTAAATTGTCTGTACTTACATGTATGGATTGGGGAAGGGGTTGTAATGCTTCCACAGAAGGATCATTGTTGGGGCTTTCAATTGTCTGTACTTACATGTATGGATTGGGGAAGGGGTTGTAATGCTTCCACAGAAGGATCATTGTTGGGGCTTTCAATTGTCTGCACTTACATGTATGGATTGGGGAAGGGGTTGTAATGCTTCCACAGAAGGATCATTGTTGGGGCTTTAAATTGTCTATACTTACATGAATGAAGTTGGGAAGGGGTTGTTGGATCATTGTTGAGGCTTTAAAGTTGTGGTTTGTAGCAAACATGAAATTCACAATTCTAAAATTGGCACACTACACGAAATAGTCAATTCACACTATCACAAAGCCCTCTAAAAATCTGTTGCAAGCCATTATATGATTGTTGATTTAAGCATTTCTAATACACAGTTAGAAAGTACATGTTTCAACATGAAACACATTAGTAGCAGACATGGAGATAAATATGCCAATAAGTTCACATGTGAGTTTTTGTTTTGAATCGATAACTGTGTGTCTAGCAGGCACTCATTTTAGTACTGAAGCACTATGTCTAAGCATGTCAAAGGATAATACAGGTCTCACTCAAACAGAGGCTTGAATTGTGCTTCCAATGAAGAAAGAATTGTGGTTTCATTCAGTGACATTGAGAACAAAATTGTCTAACTTACAAAACTGTATGTGGAGATTCCTCTAAAAACTGGTGGTAACAAAAATTGCCAGCTTCAGACTATTATTTAAACTCTTTGGTTGCGATGTTAAAGTGCTCTTTTGCAATTGTTTTTTGAACTATTTCATAATAAAAATGTACCAATGTCTATAAAACCTCAAATTATATAACATTTGAGTTAGACTCGCACCTGCTGCCTCTTCTCCCTCTCTAGTTTGACCATGGACTCTATAGAGTTGCGAGCCTCTAGGAAAGTGTGTCGATGTGTGATGTCCGCCAAATATTTGTGGTAAAGTCCTATCACATTTGCACACAGCAGTATTACAAAATTACAGCTTAGCTGAAAAAAAAGTTCATCTTATTAGTTAAATGTGGGAATATGCGATACAGAAATTCATTTTATTTTATTTATTTATTTCTTCTTATTATTTTTTTCATTATTGTTAGTATACATTATAAGGCAATGCCCCTCCCTCACTTTCACAAAATCTATTTAAATTTTCACTAAAAATCTTTAACCAATGACAAGCCCGCCCACAAGTTTTCAACAAATTTCAAGGCAGGCCTGCTTGACTAATCACAGAAGAAATAATATATTCAGGTGAAATCTAACAAGTACCATATATACTTGCGTATAATCCGGGTCCAAATGCTAACAACATAGACCCTTATTTGCTGTCGCATTATGCGATGGCAGATCTGGGTCTATGCAGTTTGCAATTGGTATCAGCTTATATGCGAGTATATACGGTATACAATTTCAGATCTAACAAAAACAAGATACATACTGTCTATACTCTCTTACAAGTTGGAGCTAATTGCAAATTGCACAGACCAAGATCTGCCATAGCACAATACGCTGGCAGATCTGGGTCTATGCAGTTTGTTAGGACTAATCAGTGGAACAAACAACACAGACCCTGATCTGCCAGTGCATTATTTGATGGCAAATCTGTATTTATGTTGTTTGCAGTTGGACCCGATTTATACTCGAGTATATATGGTAGCTTAGAAAAACAATGGGTCCTTATGATGGGCCAAATGGCCCATGTTCCGATATATTGCAATGCAAAATTAAGAAAAACAATGAACCTTCTGAAAATGTATGGGGCCACAAAAGAAAATTTGATGGGCTGAGTATCTCTTAATATTGCTCCTGGAGCGAAACAAATACTATATTTCAATTCGCCATATAGGAGGTATATTCATATTATTCCAATTAAATTATATATTTTGCACATATCTGCTTAAGAGGATTGTTTAATAGGATTTTTCAGTTCATTTTCTTTTCAGTAAGACTAACTGATGGAAAGGGGAAAAGCTAAGTTTCTAATTGATTTGATTAAACTGCATCTTTTCAGTTATTGTAAACTGTGTACACTTTTAGAAATTCTGGTAATCATTTCAGCCATAAATTTGAGTATATTTGCAACATAAAATTTGTGTCATTTGCTCAGGGGCATTACAGTGTATACTAATTGTTTAACAAATCTGCTTTTAAAGTTGAACAATTTTTTTTACCGATTTCATTTTCTTGCTAAATTTTACAAATTAAATGTTTATGCATATCATGAAATATTAAGTACTCATGTAAAGTTATTATGCCCAGTGAACTGTGCCAAATCACAATTTATAAACACGAGTACACACACTATGAAATTTCATTCACACAAGACAATTAATGGGCAGCAAACACTACTAAATGTGCCATAATAGCCAAACAGGACAATTTCCTATGTCACGAAATTAACAGTTATGTATTGTGAGAGTGAAGTGTCAAATTCAACAAATTCAAGATAGTAAAAGACTTAACTGTCACTGCAAAAATATTCCTAGGTCACTTTAGTTCAATAACTTGTACACTACTAATTTTGAAAATCAAAGATGTTATGTGACACTTTTTGTAAAGTATACTAGTATATGGTGCAGTATGTATTGCAAACTACCTTATATACTCATATATAAGTCAGACTTTGATCACTGAAAATCAGTAGAAAACTTGAAGTGCAACTTGTCTACAGACATTTTCAGCAATTTTTCAGAAGTGGGCTATAGTGATGCCAACTGTGTACTGTATATACTAGCATATAATTCGGGTCAAAATGCAAACAACATAGACCCTGATCTGCCATCGCATAATGCACCAGCAGATCAGGGTTTATGTTGTTTGTTCTACTGATTAGTCCTAACAAACTGCATAGACCCAGATCTGCCGGTGCATTATGCGATGGCAAATCTGGATCTATGCCGTTTGCAGTTGGGATTGGTTTATACGCAAATATATACGGTACTATCTATAACCAACATACCATTTAATAAAAACATTTTCATCATAAATTGTGTTCATCTCTGAATTTATTGTTGATTTATCAATACTAGAATAAAAATAAACTATATTTAAAAATATGATTTCCAAATATTAGACCACAGCAAAACAATCTTTTTTTAAAAATCACATTGGATGCAGTCAAGTGGTTGCTCTCACCTTACACACTGTTCTATATTCCTAATCTAATCCAATCTTTGTACAAAAAGAGTCCAAGCAAGTTCAAACACTGTATTATTTTCCAAGGTGTTATTCTTTCATCTGTGTAAATACTCAGCAATTATGTATATATGTATGTAGTAGCATAGTACAGTATGTCAGCACCATAGTGACTCTTTGATACCAACAAAGCCTGCTGCCACTGAAGTTGAGATCAAAGGTCAGGCCTCTATGCTTGGACTGCTTGAATCACATATTCCACTCATATCAAACAAATCAGCACTTGGCAATTAGTGTCAGATATGTGGTTCAGGTATACAACAAGGTCACTTTTGTAAATAGCAATCAAATTAGTTTTGGGTACTGATACAGCTGCACACTGATAGGTCCATCTTCAAATTATATGTTCTAGTTATCATACTGTCTTTAAGTTATGTGTTGTAAAAAAAATTTTTTAGAGATTGATGGAAAAAGAAACAAACACTACATGATTTGTCCAGAGCAAATGTGCCATGAGATTTATGGAATCCCCATATGTCAAGTTGGAAAAGGACTTGTGCTAGTGGGAGTTGAGAGAATTTGGATTGATCATAAAATGGATGGCATTCAGAGTGAAGACTATCACTATATGTATCAGGAGAAAGAAAAGTACAATAATATTTTGGACAACAGCTGGTTGGTGCACCCAATTTATGTACAAATATCTACTCACATTCTACTAGAGTACTCGCATTGCTCAAAAGC
This sequence comes from Margaritifera margaritifera, assembly GCA_029931535.1. Lineage (NCBI taxonomy): Eukaryota > Metazoa > Mollusca > Bivalvia > Unionida > Margaritiferidae > Margaritifera > Margaritifera margaritifera. The sequence goes on along the minus strand of JAQPZY010001294.1, from coordinate 1,610,155 downwards.
CATTGAAATATATCAAGGCTAAGTGGTAGAATTCCAAAACTGTGAATATGCCCTGAATGCATTTGGAAACATTGACAAGGCACTGATGTTTTTCTCTATGCTAGAGACCTCAACAGTTGATTTTAAGGGGTAAGAGACAGTATCTGTCAAAACAACAGGGCACAAAAAGCAACTCTTCACTGTACTTTTATGTTGCTTAGTAGAGGGAACAAAATGAAAGCCAATGTTGATATTTAAATGCAAAACCCAAGGAAGCCAATGTTGATATTTAAATGCAAAACTCAAGGAAATTAGTGGTATAATTGTTAAAGTTCATCCTCAAGGATGGATAGATGAAGACTTGGTTCATACCTGGCTGGATCAAGTGTGGTTAACTGTGATGACATGTGGCAAAGATCAATCCAAAATCACTCTAGGTATGGGACAAATTCAGACCCCATTTATGTGACTCTTGGTATGGGACAAGTTTAGATCCATTTACATGACTCTAGGTATGGGACAAGTTTAGACCCCATTTATGTGACTCTTGGTATGGGACAAGTTTAGACTCCATTTATGTGACTCTTGGTATATGACAAGTTCAGACCCCATTTATGTGACTCTTGGTATGGGACAAGTTTAGACCCCATTTATGTGACTCGTGGTATGGGACAAGTTTAGACCCCATTTATGTGACTCTTGGTATGGGACAAGTTTAGACCTCATTGATGTGACTCTGTGAAATTGAGGCTATGTAGGAATAAGACAAGATAGGCAGTAATTCCAGTGGTATATACCTCACTGTTATAGCCTTTGGATGTGTGCCTAAACAAACCATTTAAGGTTTGCATGTGAGTTTACTGGAGGGACTAGATTCTGTTAGTGGACCCAAGAAGCTGAGGCAAGGAGGGGTAATCAAATGCCCAAAACTTTCTCTTATTGTTTCATGGATCAAACATGCATGGAACAGCATAGAAAGTGAACCAATTGCGTGCTCTTGCAAGAAGTGTGGTATTTCTAATGCCATGGATGGGACTGAGGATGACTACCTGTTTGCCATGGATGGGACTGAGGATGACTACCTGTATGCCATGGATAGGACTGAGGATGACTACCTATATGCCATGGATGCAGGACTGATGATGACTACCTATATGCCATTTGTGGGACTGAGAATGACTACCTGCATACCATGGATATGACTTTGGATGACTACCTGTATGACATTGATGGGACTGAGGATAACTACCTGTATGCCATAGATGGAACTGAGGATGACTAACTGTATGCCATTGATGGGACTGAGCATGACTACTCTATGCCATTGACGAGACTGAAGATAACTGTATGCCACTGATGGGACTGAGGATGGCTACCTGCATGTTCTTGGTGGGACTGATGATTACTACCTGTATGCCATGGATGAGCCTGAATAACTATCTGTATGCCATTGATGGGACTCAGGATGACAATCTGTATGCCATTGATGGGACTCAGGATGACTACTTGTATGCCATTGATGGGACTCAGGATGACTATCTGTATGCCATTGATGGGACTCAGGATGACTATCTGTATGCCATTGATGGGACTCAGGATGACTATCTGTATGCCATTGATGGAACTCAGGATGACTACTTGTATGCCATTGATGGGACTCAGGTGACTACTTGTATGCCATTGATGGGACTCAGGATGACTACTTGTATGCCATTGATGGGACTCAGGATGACAATCTGTATGCCATTGATGGGACTCAGGATGACTATCTGTATGCCATTGATGGGACTCAGGATGACTATCTGTATGCCATTGATGGGACTCAGGATGACTACTTGTATGCCATTGATGGGACTCAGGATGACTACTTGTCTGATGAATTCATTGGTGACAAACAATAATAAGTGGTAGATTTAAATTGTTCAATACTTATGCATGATGGACTAGAAAACTATTACAATTCATATGGAAATAATAATGACCTGCTGCTGTAGATTTTGATGAGTGACAGTGACAACAAGGATAAATTCAAGGGTGTTATGCCCAAAAACTGTTGCCACCATTAACACTGTGGCCTGTTTCATGGATTAATTTTATTTTTGTAAACATAAGTGCATGATTAGAACCGAAGTGTAAGTACTTCTGTTTGAATATTTTACATACTTGCCATGAATTTTACACTTTCGGTGGATATACTCCCACTGACTATCAATAAGCTTCCATATGTACATTTTAAATACCGTATATACTAGCGTATAAGCCAATATGAACTGCAAACTGCATAGACCAGATCTGCCATCGCATAATATGCCATCAGATCGGGGTCTACATAGTTTGTAAATACTAATCAGTAGAACAAACATCATAGACCCTGATCTGCCAGCGCATTATGCGATGGCAGATCAGGGTCTATGTTGTTTGCATTTGGACCAAGCTTATATGCGAGTATTTAAGGTATGTAACCATCACTACCATGAATAATGATGGTGAATTCACTGAATATTCTCCAGAAAATAATCTACCAGTATGCCATTAAGAAACTCATAATATAGCCCATATCATAAATGTCATAAAATCTTGTAGCTTAGGATTTTCTTTGTCTATTTTGCCTAGGACAACTGGTGCTACATTTCTAAAGTTTTCGATGATATAATTAAACATACATTTCATTTTGTCCTATGTGAATCTTTTTTTTGCATCTATTTGTATTGTATCTATGTCAACATGCAATGCCTTTATTTCTTTCTTTCAAATTCAGATATTGATCTTGTAACTTGTAATAACCAGGCATATTTATTGAATAATTATAGGGAAAAACAGATGCTCAGTGTTGGTCTGAAAGCTGCATGGGATTTAAACATGAATCAGTGACATAAGTCACTCCTTTAAGGTCAAATTTACATGTGTGACTTTAAACTACATTAGTGACTTAACTACATTAGTGACTTAACTACATTAGTGACTTTTAACTACATTAGTGACTTAACTACATTTGTGACTTAACTTCATTAGTGACTTATCTACAAGTATGTACAGTATGCTTTAAATTTATGATTGATATAAAGAAAAAGATATATGTTTTCATCTTAGTGACAAGATGCATCACCCGAGAATGCCTGCTTTAAAATTTGTTATTCCCTTAGCTTGGTACATGTACTAGGAAATATCAACCTTCATATAGATGGACTGAAACAACAAGCATGTATTCAGACCAGAAAGTGTATTATAACATACTTCAAGCACTTACCTGGGAAGCTAAATTTTCTTTATGTCTAGTAGAAAAAATCCCAGCCAAAATTATTTCAAGTACTATAGACAAAATTCCTAGAATCAGAGCAATGTTTTTGGATATTGGTAACATCGCATGAAGAACTATCACAAGGTAAAATACTGCAGGTAAATCGTCGTCTGGAGTCCTATCTGGATTCACAAGAAAAAATACTGTGATGATAGCCATAATGTTGATCCATATTACCACACCTAGCACAACTGATGCGCGGTAAAAGATCCTCTGAATTACCACCATAGGGAATAAGGCAATTGTGGTGACAAGCCCAACACACAGCACAATAAATGGAGTAAATGAATATAATCCTTGAAAGACCTAGAAAATAACCAAAAAAAGTAAGGACATTTTCATCAAATATATATTTGTACATGAACTATTTGTTGAAAGTATGAATCATTCTAAAAAATACTTCTATTTAACAAAGTAACAAATACAATTTACATGTCTGGCAATGAAGGTTGTTTGTCGGCAATTAATGATCTATTAAAGAAAATCAACACATGTAAAATTTGAAGTTTTATGGTCTATAGAGTTGCATAGTGTATTATTTGGCATATTATTATATCAAATTCCTCTCTTTATTTGATTAAAATTTAGAGATATATATTATATTTTCCGTTCTTTATTTTGGTATGCCCGTCCTATACCGACCTCTTTGTCCACAGTATTATAATTGTGACTAAACAGAAGCATCAATACATAAAGCTTATGTTATGTATGAGTAAAATAATGTCACAACATTGCACTGGACAAAAATAAGTGGTCTGCCTTCATATTTTCTTTTTCTTTACTTCATGCAAATTTTGAGACATCTATTGCCAAAGGTATTGTGTGGTGAGCAAAGGTTACAGATGTGTAATGTTTGATAGGGCAGGATGAATTGAATAAACAGAATAAACAGTTACCATTATCAAGTTTCAATCAGCAACCTGCAGTGTGGAGGGAAACTGGAAAACATATCAAATATCATGGGCAGTTGAAAATATAATGATTGTGGAAGTCATGGGTTCAGTGACAATCTAGGGAAAGGGGTTGATCATGACCCAGCTAAAATGCTGGGTCAGCATTTAGTTACTGTGTTGGTCTATAGGGATCACCCCTCAAAGGTAATGGTCAGCCAGTTATATTCTCTATGTATGGAAAGTGGGTGTTGGTATGTCTTTTGGTATATTTTGTAATGGTATATGTATACTGAGAGAGGAGAAGAGGAAGTTAAATAAGAAAAAGTAAGTGGAGTGGTGAGACAGTTCTCTGAAATAATGTAGCTAGATTGGAGGTGGGCAGAACAGTTTCCATATGCAGTGTTTATATAAACTGCAATTATCTACTATGACTTAGTTTGGTCATTTATTTTATACCAATGAGGTCCTCCACCCCCAAATCCCAAGGGTCAACTAGACAAGTCAAAATTGTCGGTAAGATATTTTACAAGTCAGGAGTTGTTTGGCTGATTAGTGTTTACAGGCACATCATCAAATTAAAGATTATTTAGTGCCGAGGCCAAGGGGGTAGAAGGGTGACTCTCTGGACAAGGTACAGTACAGCTATGCAGGGGGTAGTGGTGGAGAGAGAGTGAAGAGGATTAAGAAAAAAAACCTCCACCATCTCGGATTAAGAAAAAAAAAACCTCCACCATCTCGCATTCGATGACCACCACATAGTGGACATGGTCTTTATAATATTGGCGTGGTTTACTGTTTATAACCCCTGCAAGTATGCTCTGAAGAGGTTCAGAGAGAGAGGCACAGATTTATCCTCACCGTTATCTCTTTCAGGAGAAATTTGCTTACTTTTGCTTACTTTTTGATACTGAAAATAACAAGATCATTCAGTTAATTATAAACATTTGCTAATTCTAACAAAGATAATGTATAATATATAATGCCAAATCAAATTTTAGATAATATTAACATAATGACAATGCCTCACAAACTGTATTAATACTACATTTTGCGCAATTAACCTAAATTTTTTTCTTCAATACTACCTTATTGGAATCGACAGATGCATTCATGTCCTTGTTTCTGTTGCAGTTCGCGCAATATACTTTTTTAATGATCATATGAAAGTCAGTGTTATTGAACTTGTTGCAGTGAAAAGAATAATAAACACAGAACAAATTAATAACAAAATCACATTCATACCCGACTGAAGTGAAACAAAATTGCACAAGTTCCGATGGTTACCCCATGCATGAGTTCTCATTAACATAATGTATGATTTCTTCTGACATCCAATCACAGTATTATAGAGGGGTAATTCAAACTTGAGAAAGTGTAGTTCTGGCGGTTGTTGCATGAACATGCAAAAGCAAAAATTATTTATATAAAAAGCATTATTAAGATTTTTTATTTTTATTTTAATTTAAACTGTACTATTTTGTATTAAGTATCAAAGTAGCGGTTTGGTTTTTTTTCATCACAAATGGTCGCAAAAAGTCATCCTAGATAATGTAGGTTGATACGTACCCTTTTAGAAGATAAATGTTCATGTGTAAACTAATAACCTAGCACAACAGAAGCCATCAACATGGTTTGTTTTCTTTGCTATGGACATTTAATTTCATGTGCGAACTGATAACCTAAAAGCACAACAGCAGCTTTTCTGCAGGTTTGTTTTCTTTGCCATTATATTGACAATAAACAATGTACTCGGGGATTTGTGAATCATAACCACAGGCTATTCAATTGTTTGACTCTTGTAAAAGAAAATTCAGTGATAGAAAGAAATACTTGTGAACTAATCAATACAGCTAGTATCAAATTTTTGCATTTATCTGTTTATTGTCTTTCATTCCTTGCGTCAGTCAGATTAGTTGTTTAAAATGGACAATGGTCTTGCTCCAAACTACTTACAAAGATGTCATTCAACCTTTTGTTATAACCAATGAGACCTACAGCACTTGATCATTTGGCTCCCTTTCTGTTGAACTACCTTGTATCAAAATTAATTCCTGCCTTTTACAATTTACCAACAGAAATTATAAGTAACCCATCTATACAAAATCACAAAACTTACATGAACCAGGATAAACATATACCCATTTGTTTTATGTAAACACTGTACATCAATTATATACCTGTATAGTTATATCACCAAGAAAACTTGAGCAACAGATGAAATTAATGTTTTACTTTTTTCTTTTTCTGTTCGTTTTCCTATTGCATACTATGCATAAATCAGAAAAATGAGATAAACCTACCGTATTTAGCTGTGTATAACGCGCACTTTTTTCACCTAATTTTCTTATCTTAAGTCGGGGGTGTGCATTTTATACAAGAACTAAAAAAAAAAGATTTTTTCCAGGTCGATCTGATGAGAGGATGAAGGCACTATAGCCGCCTACATGTGTCACATTCACTCCTTGTGAAATATTAAATCCGTTGTACTTTGCCTTGTAACTAAATTGTTTACTGGTACTAGCCGTATTAAAGAAATAAATAATGCTTACATATAGTCTTGTTCTTTGATTGCTTATGTTAATAAACTGGTTTCATTTCACATCACTGTGTAGCGTTTTGTTCTGTTCCTTGACCGGAAATACATGTACATAACGACTGGCAACTTGTTCAAAAGCTGTGTAAAGTGCCGCATTGGAGCGGAACAAATACCGCTGTGAGGATTACCGTACCTGTTCCGTAAATGTTCAGTATTCCATAATTGTTGATCTAATACATTTTTTCTTCATTTATTCTTGGTTGAATTGAAATATAATATGTTTAGAATTCAAGCAGTGTTAATGTTCTCATCAGAGGCACCTTTAGGGGACATATTTTTTGTGACTACTATTTCTTTCTTACGGTAACACTGACACATTGTGGAACAAAATAATCAATTACTGTATGAAGTCGGAAATTATTTTTTTCTTTGGAAAATAAACTTGGTTCTTAGTTTTTATTTCTCAGCTTAAATGATAGTATTTTATATTATTTCTGACTATAGAGTGATCGATGTTTCATTGACTAAGTGTGGTCTTTTCATGGTTATCAGCGGAACAAATATATGATTACCATACCTGTAAATGTTCAATATTCGATAACTGTGGATCTAATTAATTTTTGTCTTCATCTATTCATGTTTGAATTGAAATATAATATTTAGAATTCAAGCAGTGTTAATGTTCTCATTTTTTTTTTCGTGACTACGGTTAGCCTGTTACACAGCGTTAATGTATGAAGTCGGAAAGCATTTTTTTTTTCCCCTTTGGAAAATAAACTTGTTTCTTAGTTTTATTTCTCATCTTAAATCATAGTATTTGAGATATCTTTGCGACTATACAGTGAACAATGCTTCATTGACTCAGTGTGGCCTTTTCACAGTAATCGGTTCCAGGTAAGCTTTGATGCGCTCAACATAGTTACAATTCTTTGTCTCGGTGTGCAATATTTAATTGATTCAGTGTGGTGTTTTTAATGGTTATCAGTGCTTCATTGACTCAGTGTGATCTTTTCAAGGTAATCGGCACCAGCTAAAGCTTTGATGTGCTAAACATAGTCACGTTGCTTTGTCAAGGTAAATTTGCAATGGATTTACTTTTCTTCAGAAAATAAACTTGTTTCTTTGTTTTATTTATCATTTTAAACAACAGTATTTGATATGGTACTTCTTTGTTACAATACTGTGAGCAGTGTTTAATTGACTCAGCATGGTGTTTTTAAAGGTAATTAGCGCCGGCTAAAGCTTTGATGGGCCAAACATAAGTACAATGCATTGTCTTGGTAAATTCTAGCTTGGACATGGAGATATATTTTAGAGGTGTAATGATAATCCAAATAAGTATAAATACCGGACCTAAACTTTCACGCTGCATATTGTGTTCGATCTTGAATCTGAATGAATATAGTTAAAGTATCAACATGGGTCGTATAAGAAATTCGTACAATGCGAAAGACAAGCTAACCATCATTGCCTATGCAGAAGCACATGGTAACAGAGCTGCTGGGAGGGAGTTTAATTTCGGAGAGTCTTCTGTTAGGGAGTAGAGAAGAATGAAAGAAAGACTGAAGAAAATAGAACAAAACAGGCAGACAGAGGGACAAGTGCAAAGTATCCGGATGTAGAGAGTGGAGTCCTTGAATGGGTCATTGATAGAAGAAGACACGGAATCTCAGTATCCATGACAGAGATTCGCTTTCAGGCAATAGTGATTGCAAAACAGAAGAAAATAGACGACTACAAGGGGTCTCTGCGCTGGGCCTATGCATTTTTACGACGGCACGACTTGCCAAGCATCATCATCATCAATGCCTTCAAAAAGTGTTGCATCTCAAATAAAATCGATGGCACAGAGGATGACATCTTGTGGGAGGACAATGCTAAGCATGAAGACCACTCAGAGAGTGAGGACGAAGACGAAGATGAAAGCTATTTTGCAGCAACACCAGGAATGATGACAGATGAGGACATACAGCGAATTTTCTCAAGTGATGATGACGAAGAGAAATTTGAGGGATTTGATGCAAAGATTGAACTCCATCAACTAGGCAAACCTTTAAAGGGCCCTTTTAAGGGCCAACCATAAAATCGGAAAGATATCATTTCAATATTGCCACTTTTTTCATTAACTATCCAAAATGGCCAACTGTTGTCACACTATGTAAACGGAGTGAAATAATCATGATTTTGAAATGTATTATATCACATGCGCGTTATATGGCAGAACTACATTTTTACCACTCATTCTGGGTCGAAAATCGGGGTGCGTGTAATACATCGGTGCTCATTATACACAGCTAAATACGGTATTCCAAAACATTTCTAGATCATTAACTGTTTTTAGTAAAGTTGCTCCCTCTCCCTCTCTCATAAAATATGGAATCCAAATCACTACTGTGCAAGTAATCGTAATCAGTTGCTCTTAACATTAGAAACATTTTTTTTTTAACATGCTTCGGTAACAGTAGAAGTATTCCCTGATTGCCTAGCTTTCTTCAATTAGCGGTCTCATTGAAGCTCAACAAGATGAGGAGCGAAAGTGGAGGGGATTAAGTCCCCCACAGTGAAACGCGGGGATTCAAAAATCGTGTGAGCTGTACTGTACTTTCCTCTATATGATACAGTATATACCCAATAACATGTTAAAAGTGTCATTAAAAAACCAACCAACCAACCAACCAAATCTATTCACACTAAAGTTTTTGTCCTACACATACCTTTTTCTCAACAAGATGTATTATCATCATGGCAACACAGATGCATAGTGTTATGACCAATAAAATTATGACCAGAGGCCGTTTCATCTGCATACAGTATCTCTGGTACATGGATTCAATCTGCAGTGTTTTGAAAAATGACTGAAAAACAAGAGTAAAATCCATATGACCAAAATCTTCTGACTAATTGATGAGAAATATCTTTTTAAAATCTAATTATTCAGAATTAGTTTAATTTTTGTTTAAAGCAAACAAAAGCATATTTACCCAAAAATATAAACTTGAATTCTGTCAGCAAAACATATCACTTCAAAGGCCTTATGTCTCGATGCATTCTGTCAAATTTGGTCAACGTTTCTCTTCATGTTTTTAAGAAGAAATCTTTCAAATTTTTTTAATATTAGTAATAGCAACCAAAGTTGATTGGCATAAGATTTTTATAAAAATGAATGGCCCTTATACCAGGATGCTGTCAAACTTGTTCAAATTCTGTGCAGCAGTAGTTGAGAAGTGATTTCAAGCTGTTTCTATTTTTAGAAATGGTGCACATATTTAATGCTCAATCAGCATGATTTGTAAATAATTGAAAAGTCTTTATGTCACAATGCTCTGTTCTGTTGTTTTTGAGAAGAATTCATTTAGAGGATTTATTTGATGAAGGAATGGCATTATTTGTATGAATCTCAAAAGCCTTTGTGCCAGAATGCTTTCTCTAAAGTTTGGTCAAATTCTGTTCAGCAGTTCTCAAAAAGAAGTAATTTAAAGTTGTTTCCATTTTCAGCAATAATGGCCATATTTGAGGGCCAATTGGCATAATTTGTAAAACTTTTAAAGTGCTTAATGCCATATACTTTATATCAAATTTGGTCAAATTATGTTCAGCATTTATTGAGAAGTTATTGTTTGGATGTTTTTCTTTTGTTAGTAATGGTGACCATACTTTATGATGGTTTAGCATTATGTGTAATGAACTGAAAGGCCTTCATGTCTGGATGCTTTCTGTCAAATGTCTCAATTTCGGTTCAGACATTTTTGAGCTGAAATAGTTTTAAGTTTGTTTTGGTTTGTTTGGGTATCATTGGCCATATCTGATGACAGATTGGCATGATTTGTACAAACCTGAAAGGCTTTTATGCCAGAATGCTTTCTGTAAAATTTGGTCAGATTCTGTTCAGCAGGTTTTGAAAGAAGTATTGTAAATGCTTTTCTATTTTTAATAATGGTGGTCATATCTGAGTGTTGCTCTTCAACAACTGAAAGGGCTTTATGCCAGGATGCTTTCTGTTAAATTTTTGGTTGAATTCTGTTTAGCAGTTTTTGATAAGTTGCTGTTTGAATGTATTTTTTGTTTAGTAATGGTGGTCATATTTGATGGCAGATTGGCATCATTTGTACAAGTTTTAAAGATCTTTATGCCAGAATGCTTTCTGTCAATTTTGATCCATTTCTTATGTATTTTTAGAAGTCATTTAAAGGTTTTACTATTTTTAGAAACAATGGTCTTACTTAATGGCTTATCAGCATCATTTATATAAAACTTAAAAGGGTTTCATGCCAGGATGCTTTCAGCCATGTTTGGTTGAAATTGATCCACTGGTTTTTGAGAAGTAGTTCAAAAACGCAAATGTTGACAAATCACACAGAGGACAATTCACACAGAGGACAAATCACACAGAGGACAATTCACAACAGACAATGGACAATAAACGATGGTAGCAGGACCATTCCCTAAGCTCAGTTGGCCAAATGAGCTAAAAAGACACAATATAAATTCATTCTCCACTAAAAGGCACCATTTTCAGAATTTGTGTTTCAACAAAGCCAGAGGAGAAATAATACTTCATGAAAACTGTCTTGACTTCAATATAGTCATTAAAAATGCATTTGGTTTGTACAACACGTATTGCCCCATTGGAGACATTTAAAAAGTCCGTAACATCTGAAAACCTGATTAAACTTGCAAAAGCCATTTCAATAGCATACAATTCTAATCAAGTCATCTATATATGCACATAAACATGCATATAAAACTTCATTTGCCAAGGTCAAGTAGTTTCTCTGTAATCATGCTTAAAAAAGTCAAAGTTCAAGAAGTTCTAACACTTGACAGCTTGAAAAGACTGGAAAATCGCTCTAATGGTATAGAAATCTATAGACATATTTCCCAAAGGGATATAGAACTAGTTTACTTTACCAACAGATAGGCTACTACAAGGCCTGGTCAAAACTGGCATAGTAGTTTTAGAGGTGGCATCACCAATATTTTTTGTAGCAGTTGCTATGGAAGCCACATAGTTGCTATGGAAGCCAAAAAAATTAAACCCAAGTAGAACATATTCAAAAGAACAATCCAACAAAGTTTGATCAAAATTAGCCCAGTGGTTGTATAAGGAGATGTCAAAAATACATTTTCCACCTGTTGCTATGGATGTCAAACTAGGAATGCCAACAAAAAAAACTTTGGTAGAGTATATCCTGTATAAAGTATTGGATCAAAATTGGATATGTAGTTTTGAAAATGAAAAAATATATTTTGGTAAAACATGTCCTGAAGAACTTTTTCACCCAAGTTGGACCAAAAATTACATGATAGTTTTGCAGACGTCATAAATACATTTTCCACCTGATCGACCTGGAAGCCACAATGTTCCAGAAAAGTCACCAAAAACACAGTTTTGGTGAAAAAAGGTATTTTAAAAAACATCCCTACAAAGCTGATCGAAATTGGCCAAGTATTTTTTTTTAGAAATCAAAAATATATTTTTCATTTGCTTGCTGTGGAATCTACACAGTTGTTTGGAAGCCAGCAAATACATAAGTTAAGTAGAACATGTCCAAAGAAACACTTGTACAAAGTATGATCAAAATCTGCTCAGTGGTTTTGGAGCTGCTGAAAATACATTTTCCACCTGGTTGCTTGCAAAGCCATGAAAAACAACATTAGTAGAATATGTACTAATGAATATTCCTACAAAGTTTGGTCAATTGGCTCAGTGGTTTTAGAAATGTCAAAAATATACTTTCTACCTGGTTGCTATGGAAGCCTCAGTTTTGCTATGGAAGCCACCTAAAGCACTACCTTGACAGAACATGTCCTTCAGAACATACTCCTATAAAGTTTGCTTAAATTTTCTAAAAACACTTCCTTTATATTTACCAATACAATTTTTTTTTGTGGCACTGACATTTTTTTATACTAACCAACTTGTACCTCTGATAAGATCCTATGTATGTATATATGTATAGACATATATACACTGTATGCATGTATAGGGTTTCATGGTGCATAAGCACAAGCCTGGTAATATAGTGCTGAGTAAATGTTAACATATGTACTCACTTATAAGTCGAGTCCAACTGCAAACAACATAGACCCAAATCTGCCGTCGCATAATGCACCATTGGATTAGGAACTATTTTGTTTGTTCTACTGATTACAACTAACAAACTGCATAGACCCAGATCTGCTGGTGCATTATGTGATGGCAGATCTGGGTCTGTACAGTTTGCAGTCGGATTGGACTTATAAGTGAATATAGACGGTAGGTAGTTAAAATGGTAAAAGTAAAAACTTGTTAATGTCTTCACAAAAAAAATCCTTTTGACTAAAAATAAATATGTACTCACATAAGATAAAACAAAAGGTAAAGATATTGTAACAAATATTAAAAAGATGAATAAAATACATTTCTTAAGAAATTATGAGCAATTTCTCTCATGATGTACAAACAAAATGGATATGGTTTAATAATCTGTACTTCATTTCATGTGTTTGCTGTATTTAATGAAGATGCAATGCTAGAGGGAAGACATTATACCGTTTATACTTGCATATAATTCTATACCAACTGCAATTGCATAGACCCAGATCTGCCATTGCATGATGCACTGGCAGATCTGGATCTATGCAGTTTGTAAGGAATAATCAGTACAACAAACAACATAGACCCTGATCTGCCAGTGCATTATGCGAGGGCATAATAAGGGTCTACGTTTTTTGCATTTGACCTGGCTTATATGCGAGTATATATGGTAGATTTGTGTCAGTCGAATTTGCTTGGTCTATTTGAAGATGGACAAAATGTAGTAAAATTAGCCATTTTTCCTTCCAAATCACCATGGCTCAAACAGCACATGTTAGTGGAGAATGAAGCTATCAGTATCATTTGATACATGTCATATACCGCTCTCCATGTTTATAACATGATAGTCGAGGTCCATAGCTGCCAACTGCATTATGTACAAAATTGTGATATAGCGAGAATGATTGAAAATTCATTGAATGCATGTGCATGTGTGAATGAGTGGAATGGGGTGGATTAACCAAATGGCATTCAACTGTATAGCGATCAGTTTAGTTTATGTAAATTAAATATACTTTTCCACTTCATGGTATTTGTGCATTTAATTTGGTCAAATAATAATGTTCTTGAAAGGAAATAAAGATATAATACTAAGCTTCATGTTGTTTTAAAGTACAATGGTTTAATTTTGGTCCCAAGATCCGTATTAGTACTGTGTTATATCCAGATTTGTGTTGTAATGAACATGGGTACTGTGTTATATCCACAGTTGTGTTATAATGATCATGGGATAGCTGTACTAGGACAGTACTAATTAATGTAATGTCTGTAATTATTCATACATGCTTTATTACTCATCTTTACACAAATGTTCTTGGACAGTTTGGTTGCTACAACAAAAAATTAAAAAACCCAGGAACAAACTATGATTCTTGTGTATAGAAACCATAGAACTCCTTCCCCTATCCATACATTTAAATATAAAAATAAAATGTAATTTATTTTGCAAAACCACAAACCAGAGTGTAATCAACAATTACATAGCTCACCTCTTCTTTTACTAGCCTCCAGTAGCAATTGTAAACATTATCATGCAGAAAATAAATTCAGACTAAAGTGATCTTGGCCCTTTTTGTAACTAAATATTTTTTTGCAGTTTTGTATCTTTACATTAAATCTTTTAATCATTTTGTAATTTAAAATTAGAACTTTAAATTGGCACTATATAGCCAGTATTGTGCCGAGATATTATGAAACCATTTTACTACCTACCTTCCTACCAACCCACATACCCACCCACCTACCTACATACCTACTCTGACAGGGTATCAAGACATAAAACAATACAAAAAAAGAACATTCTATTCATTCATATGGAAATAGAGGTACTATAGCAAGTTCATAAAAACAGAAATAATGTTGTTTTTGTATTATTTTGTTTCAAAATCATTGTTCTTAAAATCTGCTTGAGAAGCTATTGTCCTAGTTCACCCCTTGAAGCCAGATTTTACTGGGTGAAAGTCACTGGCTTTGAGTAACCTTGCAGTGTCAGTCAACAGTACATAGTTCATAAATCAATAATTGCATTGATTAACCATCACAGGTGAGGTCTCATATGAAAAGTATGCAGCAATCACTCAACTCACCTAATTCCTATACTCATTCACATGTACAATACAGTTAACCTGCTGATGGTAATGTAGCTAATATACACTGTATGATCATTAATACCGAACATTTACCATTGAAATAACATATTTATTCCAACTGCATTGTCAGAAAGAGCCTTCTACATACCTGTGATTCTACTGGCGGTAGGCCAAAAATACCGTTTTAAAGCCCGTCTACCGCACATACCGTTTAGTAGTCGAAATCGACCGGTTTTGAAAATTTCAAGGAAATTTTTTTTTTATTTTTAAAAACCCCGGTTTTTTTATGCGTTCTATCAACACATTAGATAAGCCAGCTAGAACCAGTCTACTGGGAACTGGAAATGTTTGACCTATGATATGAGTAGTCGGATTACAATTGTTAGCAATGTGTACACAAGAAGCAGCTAATTGATTACCTTATTGTTGTAATTTGGAGAGTTTAAGGACAAATGCGGGATGTTGTTTGAGGTGTTATAAGTAATAAAAGGATCAAAGGTAATCCATGAGTCTTTGATTAAAACTCGGCCGATTTGTCGTGGAAGGAAGATAAAATGGAGAGACCGACCAAAAATGATTTTGGCAGAAACACTTGAGTAAGTATTTTGATTTGATGTCTTTTAATTGTTCTTGTATTGTTCACGATGGTTTAAGATGAATATTTAAGGGCAGCTTGTATATTTTTTTTTCAATTCATGTCAAAATGCCGAAACGTACGCTTTCTCCCAACGCTAAGAAGCCACTAGCTAAGAAATACTACAACAAGTTTAACAATGCTTGGATACCAGAATTTAAGTGTGTGCAGGTGAGTAGCAAAGGTCCTGACTTTGCATTTTGTCTTTTTAGGCTGGTGAATCAATGATTGGACATCTACATGTAGAGATGACCAGGCTGCTAAGAAAGCTTCTGGGAAAGTTTGTTTCAACCAAGGTCATCACCAGTGAACCAGATATTACTAATGTGAAGTTCAGACTTCTAGAAAATCAGCATAAAAGCACAACAATTATGTTCAAGTCCTAGATAAAATATATCCGCGAGTTAAAAATGTATTACTTAATATTTAATTTTAAAGTTGGGATAAATTATTAAAATCATGTGTTTTTTAACTGTTTATTTCAAGTCTAAATCTAATTTGTTTAAAATTAATTACAGTGGTGAAACTTGCCAACAGATTTTTGGACTGAGTGTAGTTGTCCTATCATTGCCACATTCCAATGCTGACACAGAGAGGACATTCTCCATTCTTCGGAAAATCCAGAGTGATTCAAGGGGAAGTCTGGACCAGAAAACTAGTGACAGTGATCTTGTGAAGGAAACTAAAAATGCCTGATGATGTTATAAAAAAATTTTGCAGTGAACTGTGAGATGTACAACTCTTCCTTTTTCATTTAATTAACAATATACTGGCTCATATTAACTATTATTGTAACATTTTCCATCAGATTCTGAATCGGAATCATGTTCAAAATTTGTTTTATTATAATATGAAGAGAATACATATTATGTGACAAAATGAACTTGCTTTGTTTTCAATCCCCTTAAAACACGTACAATTTATGCCGATAAAAAATCTACCTTTTTAGAAGTCAATCTACTGATCAAAATTTGCAAATCTACTGGTTTGAAATCCTGGTTCTGTCACAGGTATGCTTCTACATGGGCTAGGATGTACATATCTGGCAAGGATGAATCAATTTGAAAATAAACAAAAATTCTTAACCCATGTTAGTAAAGCATAAAATGTAGGTCACTGTGACCTTTGGGGTTTAAGGGTATAAATGTAACAGAGATGCATCCAATTATGAAGTTTGATGATTGGAACATAAACAACACTCAATAAATGAACTTTTAAAACAAAATTTGAACAAAGTCACTGAACTGATACATGAAATATAGGTCACAGAGACCTCTTTTAGCAAAATGGGATATATAACATATCAAGATGCATCCACCAACCAAGTTTCATGATTTTAGGTAGAATATTATGCATATTACATGCCAAAAATTCATGTGGTCATGGGCTAAATGCAAAAACCTAACCAAAGCTAGTAAAAGATGGAATGTAGGTCACAATGAGCCTCTTTTGTGGTAGTAACAGAAATGCATATCATCATCAATTTCATTATTCTAACATGAACTGTGCCTGAGAAATGAAGACCAAACACAAAATTTAACCCAAGTCTGTGAAGCCTAAAATATGGACCACAACGACCTACTACTGAAATGTGGAAACCTCATCAAGATGCATTCCCAAGTTTCATGATTCTATATAGGATAGTATGTACATAACATGCCAGAAACCTATGTAGTCTTGAGTAAAATACATAAAGTAAAATATGAAATATCAGTCATAGTGACCTTTTCAGTAATGGTTTAGTATTAAAGATGTATACAATCATCCAGTTTAATGATCAAAACATGAACAGTAAAATTGATAACTTGAACCAAAGTCAGTAAAATATGAAATATGGGTTACATTTATCCACTTTTAAGATGAGGGTGCAGCACTAATCAAGATGCATCCTCGTACCAAGTTTCATGATTCCAGGTATAACAGTATTATGCAGTAGATAAAAAACCAATGTGGTCATGAGTTAAATGCAAAAACTTAACATAAGCCTGTAAAATGTTACATGTATGACACAATGACCTTTTGTTGTAAGGGTGTGTTACTAATAGGGATGCATAGAATCACCTAATTTGATGGTTCTGGCATGAACAGTGTTGGAGATTGAACCCAAGCAAGTGAAGCACAAAATATCTATCACAGTTATCTACTTTTGTGATGAGGGTGTAGTACTAATCAAGTTAACATCCCCTCACCAAATTTCATAAATCTTGGTATAACAGTATGCATACTGGGTGATAAAAGCCTATTTGGTTATGAGCCAACAGAAATGTAACCTAAGCCAGTGACATTCTTTTGTAGTAGGCATGTAGTACTAATAGAGACACATACAATCATACAGTTTGATGGTTCTAGCATGAACAGTGACCTACTTTTGTGATGAAGGGTGTAATACTCATCGAGATGCATCCTTTCAAGTTTCATGATTCCAGGTATAACAGTATTTATACAGTGTGGAAAAAACCTGAGCTAAATGCAATATCTTAAGAATGTGTATGAACAAAGTTATTCCCTTCAGCCCCCTCCCATGGAGGTAGGTGCTATGAAACCCACTCCAAACTGGTGCCTAGGACCTAGGAAGAATCACTGGTTGACATTCAGTGAGGGTGTACATACATGTTTTTATCTGTGTGGACAATGACACCAATTCCGGGAATAGTATAATAGCTTATATCTACTTCATAGAGACGAGCTAAAAACATTCACAAAATTATGTGTTACATGGAATGTGGTGTCCCTCCTGTGAACAGTATTTTTATGATGTACCATATATACTCACATATAAACTGGGTCAAAATGCAAACAACATAGACCCTGATCTGCCATCACATAATGCGCCAGCAGATCAGGGTCTATGATGTTTGTTCTACTGATTAGTCCTTACAAACCGCATAGACCCAGATCTGCCTGCGCATTATGCGACAGCAGATCTGGGTCTATACAGTTTGCAGTTGGTATCGGATTATACACGAGCATATACGGTAGTTTTCTGCTTACACACATGAGAATAACTCTTGGTATACCTGGGTACAAACTTTAGACTTATAGTAATATAACCCAAAACATCAACTGAATACAGTAACTGATGCAGAACATATGTAATATCAAAACATCAACTGAATACAGTAACTGATGCAGAACATATGTAATATCAAAACATCAACTGAATACAGTAACTGATGCAGAACATATGTAATATCAAAACATCAACTGAATACAGTAACTGATGCAGAACATATGTAATATCAAAACATCAACTGAATACAGTAACTCATGCAGAACATATGTAATATCAAAACATCAACTGAATACAGTAACTGATGCAGAACATATGTAATATCAAAACATCAACTGAATACAGTAACTCATGCAGAACATATGTAATATCAAAACATCAACTGAATACAGTAACTGATGCAGAACATATGTAATATTGCACAACTTTTAATAAAATGTATGACAAAAAATGGCATCAGAAAAGTGATACATAAGTCCCGCTATTTTCAGGTTTTACAATAAAGGAATTCACAGTAGTTTGTTGAAGGATATTTTGTGATATTTACTGGAACAGAATCACGAGTAAGCTAACACTAATTGAATTTGACTACATAAATGCATTTCAAAGAAATTTTACTCACTTTTATTTTAGTTACTGAATATTCCTCACTTGATACTGATCCAGTGAAGCTGTATTTTGGGTTTCTTTTGTCATTATTATTATTATTATTATTATTATAAGCTCTTTTTTTTTTGGAATACATAGCTGCCAACACTGAGGATGATGATCCAGAATTGCTGGAACTCTTAGTTGTTTTCCGCTGTATGTACATATGTCCATTACAGTTTCTGTCGCCTTGAGGCTTGCTTGTTTTATATTCAGATAAATCACTGTTACAGTCAACTGTAACCCCACGATCTTCATATGTGTCGCCAACATCTTCACATATGTCCCCATGATGTACGTCCCCATGATGTTCATATATGACCCCATTATGCTCATGTAAGAGCCCATCATGTCCATCCGAAAGCTCGAAGTAACCATTCACTCTGAGAACATCTTCTGTGTTAATAATTACATCTATGCTGTTGCAGCGAGCAAGTCTAGGTTTTTCATCAATGTCCCCCATCTCCAATATAATGCTTCAAGTCAAATCTGAAATGTTCAAAATATTCAATTTATTCAAAATTCTGCCTTTCTCACAATATTAAGGCAACAACGTTTACATATGTAAACGTCTTTGTTTAGTTTACTGCCTGTAAACAAACATGCACATAGTATGTCTGTATTAGCCGATTCACATGTACAGGTAGTATGTCAAGTTGCATTATTAATTTTTTCATCATGTACATATTTAGCAGCACCAAAAAAAAAAATTATGACAATCCTAAAGATGTTTTACCCAAAATGTCAAATATAGACATGTCTTACAAACTGAATCCTGTCATAATAAGAGGTAAAAGACGTACAGCAAATGTCAAATATAGACTTGTCTTACAAACTGAATCCTGTCATAATATGAGGTAAAAGACGTACAGCAAATGTCAAATATAGACTTGTCTTACAAACTGAATCCTGTCATAATATGAGGTAAAAGACGTACAGCAAATATCAAATATACAAACTGAATCCTGTCATAATAAGAGGCAAAAGACAGCAAATGAAAGAATAGCAAGTTGAGCGAGGTACAACATGTACATTTTTTATGGCTTACATACAAATAGCTGCCAACTGTAAGACTAACGTGCAGATCTGGGGAAAGGTCAAGTTTTTAATTGGTTTGATTAAACGGCATTGTTTCTGTTACTGTATACACATTTAGAAATTTTTTAAACCGTTTTAGCCTTATGATACGATAAGTATACTGTAAACTTTGTTTAAAATGTGCATGTTTTTTTTTTTTAATTAATAATGGTCAAATACGCTTATTGTTAATATGTACTTATCCATAATGAAAACTATCACAATGCTGTACAACTATTTCATTAGTTCAATATGACACCAGATTGTACAGCAAATTACATAATGAAAACTATCACAATGCTGTACAACTATTTTATTAGTTCAATATAACACCAGATTGTACAGAAAATTACATAATGAAATCTATCACAATGCTGGACAACTATTTTATTAGTTCAATATAACACCAGATTGTATAGCAAATTACATAATGAAATCTATCACAATGCTGTACAACTATTTCATTAGTTCAATATAACACCAGATTTTACAGCAAATTACATAATGAAATCTATCACAATGCTGTACAACTATTTTATTAGTTCAAAATAACACCAGATTTTACAGCAAATTACATAATGAAAACTATCACAATGCTGTACAACTATTTCAATAGTTCAATATAACACCAGATTGTGCAGAAAATTACATAATATTTGATTCAAGGAAGGAAAGATAGCAAGAAAAGGTAAAATGATGATTGCTTGCAAAATGTTGGAGCATTGAACTTTTTGAATAATTTTTATTTTTTCATAGCTAAAGATCCAAGGAACACAAAATTTTTAAAAAAATGTATAGGCTGGTTTTCATTTTCTTGTGATATACTCCTTGCGGAATAACTATCCTAAAAGAAAGGGTAATTGCCCATACTATATAGATCAATAAGTATTTAAAAATTCATCAAATTTGTACAGGCTGAAGATCATAGTACTCCTTTTATGAAATATCTGAAGAAAACGGTATGTTGGTGATCAAGTTTTTTTTCAGAATGATACAATTATTCAGACATTGGTGTTCCACAAATCAGGGGCTGCACGGCTGTTTTATGGCAGGTTGTAAATTGCTAAAGCTTTTCCAAATGCTGTGAATACTCTTCCTTGACTATATCAATTTATTTCACAAGACTGCTATAATGCAATTTTTATGACTGTAAACAAAATTATTCTTTTTCATTATTTAATAAGTGACCAAAGTAGCAACTACATTATTTTAAATCCAATCTCTCCCATACTTCATGGCACTATAATACACTGAGGTAAAAAGTGACATATCTATGTCAGAATGTAATTATCACGTCATTTCAAGCTGCACAGTAAGTGCTGACCTTACAAAAGCAGGCTTCCTTAAAAAACAACGTGAGCAGATAAAAGGTCCAACTAATCCAACAAATATTGGAAAAGCAAGCTTTATATCTTAAATTTTGCTTTTCCAAGAAAATGCACTTATTTTTGCTTGAAAAATAGTGGAAGGACCATGTGCACAAATATGTTTTTTTACTATTATCCAAATTGTACAGTATTATTACACATGTATCTCTTGCACACTTATATACTTACTCCAACACAAACAGTAAATGTAACTTGGACACACAGAGTGTATACCGGTACATGCATCTTGTGCAGACTTGTATACTTACTCCAACACAAATGGTACATGTAACTTGGACACATTGAGTGTATACATATATTTGTTGTTAACTTGCATCTCTTGCAGATTTGTACACCAACACGATGGTATATGTAACTTGGACACAGAGAGTGTATAGATATATTTGTTGTTAACTTGCATACTTACTCAACACAAACAGTAAACTTGGACATGGAGAGTGTATACATACAACTGCTGCAGACTTGCATACATACTCCAACACAAATGGTAAATGTAACTCGGACACATAGAGTGGATGTAATTATGATATTGTTATGTACGATGTTTACATACTTAACTTTTGTTTATGATTATAAGTTGTATGGTTATTTGAAAATACATATTTAACTTTTGTCCATGCTCGTAACTTGTGACATGTGTCAGGTAGGCCAGTATTTTCACAGGTGTTTCACAATTAGACTTTTGTGACATATGTCAGGTAGGCCAGTACTTTTCCATTAGAATTACTCATATTCTGACATGACATAGGTCATGTAGGCATGTGTATTTATATACAGATTTTGGTAAACAAATTCATTTCTGTTCTAGAATTCTGGTTCTAAAGATCAGTCTGTATGAATCTATTTTAGTAATTACAGTTGTGTTGTTGAAATCAGATATAATTTGAGAGAAATTATTTATTTAAAATATGCATTGAAATTACTAAAGTGCTCAGTGACTTTTGGATTAATACATGATTTTGGGATTTATGTGGACTCATTCAAATACATTCTGGATTACATCTTTGTGGTACATCAGGACATTTAAGGCTACTGGAATTCATTTGGAACATTTTATTTTTCTGAACTTACTTGTGATTTGGACATTTAGGATTATTTGGAATTTAACTCACAAATTGTAAGTGTCTTTTGAAATTTCACTTTAATTGTCTGGAAATAAATTGCTTGTTGATTTTACTTACATTGTTGGTTTCACTTTCTTACCGTTATATATTTTTAAGATTTAGATTCGTAACAATATCATGTCATACAATTATCAAGAAACTACGATAGATTCTGTAGTGGCTTATCCAGTTAAGTAATCTTGTGTAAAATAATGAAGATGTTAAACACACTACTGGACACAAGTGTCAACAGGCCAGCCCAGATCAGTTATCTTAGATGGGAAAGGTACTTAGTTTCCTCAGGATGATACAGCCAATAAATATGCCCAAAGTGCCATTAATAAAAAACCAACCAACAACAACCGCCACCTCAAAGCAGCCATGTATTGTCATTTCATCAGGACTGCAATGCCCATACATACTAGGCAGGTTGTATCACCAGTCTTAAATTTAGGGATTTTGAAGGTAATTATAGGGGCCTCTTTATTCATGGAAATATTAACTTCATCAAAGCAGCACAAACTATGACTAACTGGTTGATTGTTTATCACAAACGCATGTCATAACATTATCATCATTTAAAACAGTATGACAATACTAAGGGATAGCTGCAGTAGTTCAGCTGGTAGAGTGTCTGACTCGTTATACAAGGGTCAGGGGTTTGATACCTTCCCAGTCCACCCAGGTCAACAGTCTCAGTGTGTCCTTGAGAAAGGCACTTTGCTCCCATTTCATCAGCATGATAAAGTCAATAATGTACTCAAAATTCCATTGAAAACATACCATCAACAGCAGCAACTGACATACTAAAGCATTTGGTAATGTAATGTACCGATCATTTGAAACAATATACAGCCAATAAAGACCGACTTAAATTTGCGTGCTTTTATGCATGAATTCTCACCAGCATGCCGACACAATAATCTTGCTTCTGGGATTTAAATGCATTAGGCTCATAATCTTTATTACTGGATTGTACCCACTGCTCCTTCTACCTACACACAGAGATCTATACTGTGATGTTCAAGAGAAATAGAAGTAGTGGACATGCACACAAAATTGACTATTTGCTGATTCAATGCCAAAGCCCACCATGGATTTAACATTTTATAGTTCCCAAAGATAGAATTTAGATGATTTTACAATAAAATATATAACTGAAGAAAAAAAATCAGGAAACTGTGGATCTGATATAGTTCAACAATGTGAAAATGGAAAATATTATACTTACACAATGCCCCACATGGTAAGGACCAATGCAAAAATTCACCAGAAGCAGGCAAAATAAGGCAAAAATATGCCATTTCTCACATGATTGAGAGTGATTTGTATTAACTCTTACAAGACTAAGTAACTACATATGAAAGACTACCATTCAACATGAAGGAACTTTCAGGATAATTAATAAATGTTGGCAATATATGATAGGAATATATATTTAGTATCACTGTAAAGCAGACAAATTCATGTCTCTGAAAATGCACTCATAAACAAGTTTAATCTCACACAGGTGATTATACAGGTAAATTAAAAGTTAAGTTAAGAGTAAATTTCATTGTATTCTCTCTAAAACATTAAATAAAGCTTTTAAATAATAATATGTGGTCTATTTTTTATTCACTGTGGTATTTTTACATATGATGGCTTGTTATTTCACATTTCAGGGAAAGCCGCAGTTGTGTAAATGATATTTCTACAGGTGTTAAAAACCTTAAATATAAATGTTTTGAGATTCTTTTCTACAGAAATAAATATGAATTAAAACGTGTTTTGACTTTGTTTGCACCAGAATAAATCCAAAAACAGTTCTTTGGCGAGCACATCATTTACCTGTACATGCAACACCTGTACAGGGGTGAAAGTCATTGCCAGAAGTAAACTTCTGTTTGTAGTCATGAAAGCAAGTGCTGTGAACACTTTTAGACCAATACAGTTTGTCTCTGTCAAATTTTGTGAATTTCATCATTATTAAAGGGCCAAAAATACCTTTATTTCAGTTAAAGTGACGTCAGTCCAAACACCTTTGTGGTGACTTGGGTCTGCCTCTTGCTCAGGTGTGCACTGCTATTCCCGAAACCACATGGTCACAATAAAATAACTGAAAATACTCCCAAGATGTTCCAAATCCATCAAATGCTCATGTTGGGCCTACATGTTCAGAAAACTGGTGAATATTATGATCAAACCCAGTTATAGTACAATTACAAAATTCAGGTGTTTTTTACACATCAGTGAGTTAAAAACCTGTAAATTCCTCATTGTCATCACTATCGCCAACAATATTCTTCCATTCTTGTTCTGATGTTCCCTCTCTTCTAGATTTATATTCACCAGACCAAAATTGCCAATATTTTCCATATTTTTTAATCCTAGGCCATTAAAATTCATAATCAGACAAGTCCGTCATTTTGGACGTACTTCAGGCAACCTCAAAGATTGACATTTATAGATCGGAAAACACCCCTTACTTGTTAATAACCTACCATAAAGTCTGAATGCATGCAAATGAATCATACTACAATGTAATTATTTACTAATGGGGTATCCCGGAAACTGAATATCAGAGAATAGGTCATCTAAACATGATATGAAAGTGAGACTGGAATACCAGTCTGCAGCGTTGAGCAGGAGTTATCATTTCTGGACCACTTTTGTGGTTAGCAGTGTTGAAAGACTTCATTTGATTTTGGTTTGGTGTTTTATGGCACAGCAACACAAGTAGGTTATTTAATGCTGAGGTAACTGGAGTAAAATGCATTGCTCAAGCACATGCAAGGTAGCTGACATGGGCTGATCCAATGGAAGGTTTTTAATCTTAACACCTTTTGGTCACGAGTCCGCCATGCTAACCATTAATTTGTCTTAGATGAAGGATGAAAATTAAGACAATGTATCCCACAATATCCTCACCTGAAGGATGAAAAGGCAAAAATTCCCACAATGTCTTATAACCTTAATGGAATAAAGGACAAAAAGTCCTACACATCCCATCTAATGGCAAAAAACCCAAACTAGATTTACATTTGTAAAATACGTATGCCTCAACTAAAAACCAAAAAAGTCCAAAATCAGATGACCAACTACATACTGCAATAAGTGTCTTCGAGAAAACACCACACAATATTTTGTTCTTTCATCCTGATCCATGAAATATTGTAACTTTCACTTACACAGACTTAACTGCTTCTACATAGAAATTTTTTTATGGAGGATTTTTTTTGTTTTCCCCCATCAAAGGTGGTCATGGGTTGGGGATTGCCATCCCATGTTCACCTTACAAACAATTTATGTTCTGTCAGGACAGCTAAGAAAGCATTAACATTATATGATCATAGTTTCAAAATCAACAATGATGTTTACAAGGGGGATTTGGACCATGTAAAAAATATAAAAAGAAAATGCATATACATCTTACATACTGTTCAGTGTTCGGAAGAAAGGTACAATGATAATATCGTTTCTTTGAAAATATGAGTAATCTTTCTCATGCACCTACAAATTTTGAAAAAAATAATATAGATCTCTATTTCTTACCAATTTGCTTACACCATTTAAGTAACCTATGTAACCAGACCCATGGGAAATTAATGTTTACCAGAATTATATATATATATATATATATATACACACACACACACACACAGACTCAGAGGCCATTTCAATTAGTGTTCTTACTTCCCCCTAAGATTATTTCCCTTCTGAAACTCTTCACTGCAAAGAAATTAGATATAGTGTCAAGAGCCCACTTCTAGTTAGTAAAGGCAAGGGGCAATGTAAAGAAGAACATGATACTGTTAATCTTTCTTTTACCACAAATGACAATTATAAATAACCATTATGATACTGACGCTAATTAATGAACACTTTGTAACAAAGTAATAATAATAATAATAATAATATGATTATGATAATTATCATCATATGTTAATTGTAATAATATTAAAAAATGTAATGATTTAAATAATGATAATCAAAATATCATTACTATTCCTTTTCTTATTCTTCTTTCTATTATTATTTTTGTAAAATACCAGAAATCCCAAAAATATAATACTGAACAATGAATGGATCATAACCAATCAAATAATAATAATAATAATAATAATAATAATAATAAAAATAATTTTTAAAAAGACGATGATAGTAGTATCATTATTATATAATATTGTGATAATCATCATTAATTATAATATATAATTACACATATATATACTTTCTAAAAATAATATTATTTCTACTATTATTATTAATGATAATAATAGTAAGATAATGACTGATTATTATAATTATATTATTCATCATCATTATTACTCCTAGTGATGATACTGATTTCATGTGGCAGAGTAGGGTCCACAGACAGGAACAGAGACTAGAAATGCCATCAAGACCATGTATGGAAGACAGTCTCAATGAGAGTCTAAAATCTGCAACATCAGGACATGATAATGGGAGGATCAGACTTAGGCTGCACCCCAGATTTTGAGGACAGCAGCAGTGTGAATGATGGCTCTGACATAAATTAGGCCAAAGAGAGAAAATTCATTGTCTTTGACTCTTGTTCAGTAAAACTGTTACAAAAATGTTTTTTATGTGGGAGAAACTCAACAAATTTGAAGACTGCAGTTGGAAATGTGTGAAATACGTGTGCAGATGCCTTTGTTGTGAAGAATATTATGGATGCTCATTTATAACAAGTACATCAAGCTTCATCCATTTATCTTAAACAGATGTTAAATTTAAAAGCAAAAGGATAAATATGACAAACTTCAAATACTGACCTGTGACCTTGACCGTCAATGTGGTACAACTTTTAGTGATGATATATTTTTTTACCATGTTTCACTCCTTTTTATCTCAAATGTCTCTAAAATTAAAGAGTTGAAAGGAAAGTGTAATAACAAAATTCAACATATACAACATCATGACACTGACCTTGAAGAGGACACCCGCAATGCATTACACAACACGCCTGCTAATGACAAAATATATGTTTACCAAGTAGCATATCTTAATCTCAAACAGCTGTATAATTATAGAATGGAAAAGAAAGTGTGGTGGAAAACAGAATAACTGAGCTGTGGACTTGACCTCAGAGATAGGCTCACCAATGTAGTATGAGACACACCTTCTAGTGATGATGTACAAGCATACCAAGTTTCATCCCTAATCTCAAACAGCTTTACTGAGCAGAAGGGAAAGTGTGATGAAAAACATAATACATTGAGTCAGGACCTTAACAATAGCACGCACAATGTGCTATGCTATAATGTACTGGTATGATAACTTAAAAAATAAATTATACATGTATAGCTTTCTACAATGGTATATGTTGTCAAAGGTGTGTACAAGAAGTTTTCAAGTACTGGCAAGATAAAAGGTTGTGAAAAGTTAAAAGCATGGGACAGGTCAGCTCATTTGTACTGGTGTGCAACCAGCAGTACTGGCAATGGTAATATTGTGCAGCTGAAATGGTTACTAATCCTGAACCGTGCAGCTGATATTCATGAAGGACATGAGTATCAGTTCCATTGACATGAACATGGTGAACTGGATTGCAGAGACTGGATGATAAAAGGTTGTGTTACTTTAATATTTAATGTCATGATTTGTATTCCCATAACAACTACTGTATATATTTAAGTGGGGATCATAACTAGCTATGAGATAAGACTCTACAACTGACCCAAGTTTCAGTATATATCTGATCAGTTCTGTAGGGGTTTCTTAAAAGAATGTAATATTAATAATAATAATAATAATAATAATAATAATAATAATTTTAAAAAAATAATAGTAATAATAAAAGTAATAATATACAAGAGTCCCTCAAAGGAACTGATGCAACACTGGCTGAAAGGAACTTCCAGGAATTCAAGATAAGACAATTTCTTCCTTTTAACTGCTGAATGTTGAAACCATCTGATATTCTTCAGCAATTATATGATTTTCAAATTAGCTGCTGTGGATGTCAGTTTGGTACCATTTTGACTTAGGACCAACAAGACATCATTGAGCATCAACAAGACATCATAAGTAGTCTTCTGGTGGAAACCCCATGTTGATAGGACTTTCCATTTAGAGAAGAGACAGTAACAAGATTTTCAAGATGGCTGCCATGGTGGCCATACTGGATATCAGATTGGCACCTTTTCCATTTAGACGAACTAGACATTATAAGAAGTCTTTTGGTGAAAGCACAATATTGATATGACCAGCCATCTAGGAAATATAGCTCTAACAAGATTTTCAAGATGGTCATTGTGGTGGTCATATTGGAAATGAGCTGATCGGCACCATTTCATTTACGACCAACTAGACACCATTAGAAGTCTTTCAGTGAAAACCCTATGCTGATATGACAATTCATTCAGGAGTAGTGAGAACAAGATTTTCAAGATGGACAATGTCGTGGGCAAATTGGATGTTCGAGTAGCACTATTCAGGACCTGAACTAGACTTCATAATAAGTCATTTAGTCAAAACCCCATGCTGATATGACCATCCATTCAGGAGGAGTAGAGATAAGATTTTCATATTGGATGTGAAAGTGGCACTCTTTCCATTTAGGATCATAAAAAGTAATCTCGAGACAACCCCATGACAATATTACTTTTTGATCAGGAGGAGTAGCAATAACAAGATTTTCAAGATATATAGCCACTATGGCGGACATACTAGATATTGCATCAGCACAATTTTCAATTAGGACCAACAAGACATCATAAGAAGTCTTCTGCTGAAAACCCCATGTCAATTCTATATGACTTTCCATTCAGGAGGTGTACTGATAACAAGATTCTCAAGATGGCTGTCATTGCATCCTTATTGGATGTCAGATCAGCACCATTTTCATTTAGGACCAACTAGACATCTTCTGATGTAAACCCCATGTCAATATGACTTTCTGTTCAGGAGTAGTAGTGATAACAAGAGTTTCAAGATGGCTGCCATAGTGGCCACACTGGAAGATAGATTGACATTATTTTCATTTAGGCTGCTATTGTGGTCATATTGGATGTCCGAGTGGCACCATTTTCAATTAGGACCAACTAAACCATGGGATGAATGTGGGTGTAAAAGTTTCAAGTAGTTTAGGAGTAGTAGCAATAACAAACTTATGCTAACAGATAGATGGACAATGGACACCAGACCAGACCATAAGATCTTTTGGTCTATGATCTGTAGAGCTAACAAGGCTATACTATTAACAATTCAGAAATATGCACCATTAACACGCATGTCTGCTATTAAATTACTAAGAAAAATATAATTGAAATCTGAGTGATAAACTTTATAAACCGTCTGAAATTGCTTTATGTAACAAGTTTAATGGAAAGAAGATGGTGCTGGCATTTTATCAACAGTTCTTGAGCATCCTGATAAACGTAATTTATCCAAAACTTAAAACTGATCAGAATGCAAAGTACATTATTTTGTGCTTATTAGAAAACAATCATATTGGTAAAGCTTTGGGCAGAACCAGTCTATGTATCATATATACTCACCTATAAGTTGAGTCCAACTGCAAACTTCACAGACCCAGATCTGCTGGTGCATAATGTGCCTGCATATATGAGTCTATGCAGTTTGTTATGAGTAATCAGTATAACAAACAACATAGACCCTGATCTTCCAGTGCATTATGCGATGGCAGATCAGGGTCTGTGTTGTTTGCAGTTTGACTCAACTTATAAGTGAGTATATATGGTACAATTAATTGTCACTGGGGGTACTAGAAACCGCTGTATACCTATGAAAGAACCCCCCCACCCGAGTCTCTTATAGCATGAAATGCACAGGGAGGGGTGAATTCCTAACACCTTTTTCCTCATATGTCCATAAGATCGCCTGGAGAACATCTGATGAGCAAAGTATTTGTACAGCCAAAAAATAAAGGTAATGTATATGAAGAGATTATTTTGTTTGTACTGAAAAATATGTGTGGACAAATTGTTTTGGAAGCTCCATGTCACATATCACATGGCTAACAATGGTATGTGCAATAATTCAGCTACAATATGACCATATCTACCTTTAATATGTGAAAGTACTTACCATATACACTCACGTATAAGCCAACACCAACTGCAAACTGCATAGACCCAGATCTGCCATCGCATAATGCGCCGACAGATCTGGGTCTATGCAGTTTGTAAGCATTAATCAGTAGAACAAACAACAGAGACCCTAATCTGCCAGTGCACCATGCGCCGGCAGATCAGGGTCTATGTTGTTTGCATTTGGACCTCGCTTGTACACGAGTATATATGGTAAATAGTAACTTCAATGCAAAATGAAAGGGAATTGGTTTAAAGTATTTTATAAGGTAATATACCATTGAATTTGCAATCATAAATGCTAGATAGGATCACACAATTTGTCAATAAAATACGTGATAATGCACACTGCAGTATTAAATTTCTAGCATTAAGCGTAAGAAATATACTGTGTATAAAAATAAACTGCATTACACACATTTTATAATTTGAATCACCAAACCAATTTGCATTGCCATATGTTGTGTTAATTAGTGATTTTTAACTAATTGACATAAATCACTCACTTTCACACTTCTATTTCAGAATATAAAGAAAGTGGCAATATGTTGACAAACATTTTTAATAATGATCCAAAGTGGTACGAGACATATGAGAAACAATGCCAACAACGCCAATTAGTATTACTGGCAGTAAATTTATCTCAATACGAGTTGTAATACTTTATAATACAATTATCTTTATCACCAGATATAACAGAAAAATGTATTTTGTCCAGACTGGTAGTAAAAATATATTATCCAGTTTTTGCATCAGTGTATAATATGATTTCAGTACTAATAATTCCTTACACTGAGGTAAATTATAATTCAATACATGTAACATCTGAATGAGTCAGTTACTTGAATTTACCTTGCTAATTAGTCATGAATCAATTGACTCTCTCTAAGTGGGCCCGAGTCCTTTGTGTAATTACAGTAGGATGTTTCCAACAGTTCATAAAGCATCAGACTCATAATCCAAAAGGTCACAATTTCAGTACCCACCCACTCTTCTTGGGAAAGGCACTTGGCTGCCATTTCCTTGGCATGGCTATAGCCAATGATGTATTAAAAGTGCCATTAAAAAATACCAATGAAACCAAACATTTCCAACACGTGTATATTGAGTCAGTTAGCTATAAATCCCTTGTTATGCATGTTCTAGGGGATTTCTTGATTTCTATTTGCCTATCTATAATTATTGTTTGTGGTTCTGCGGCACTTGCACTCCACGGTGTTTTACATATTTAGGCCATGGTTGCACCTACATCTGCAAGTGGATATAGTTTTAATACTCACTCTGAATTAACAGAGGTGACCTTTCGATGTGCATATGTTTGATTATCATAAACTTACATGAAATTTGCAGTGAGGACATATATTTCTACCAAAAGTGTAAAGTTTTTTCAGCCAGTTACATAACTGTGCATTTGACAAAAGCCTTTGGCTCCTTGTTCTTCTTACATGTCACATCTGCTTATCTATCAGAGGAGGTAATGCATGTCCCAACTTATAATGGAACCTTTCATATGCAACAATTCACAAATTAGGCAAGGCACTATTGCATTTAATGGTTACATGCTTACATGGGTATTTTTAAAAAATTATGCTATGGCACAACTACTGAAAAATACCTTGGTCTAAATATCCAAATTACTTCTTTCTATAGTCTTGTGCAACTGACCTATCATCCATGGGTTGCATCTGTCCATCAATAATTGCATAACAGAGATTCCAATGGACTGCTATCTGCCCCTTCAATCACAAGCTAGATGTAAATCATTGAATATTTGGATGGCCGGAGAAAACTTTGCCCAATTTAGTTTGGTATATACAGATAAATACTAAAAAAATACTGGTATGCAAATACTTGATAACATTCAGCATCCAATTTTCATGAAATGTTAACAATATACTTGCGACACTTATTTCAATCAATGGGGAATTTTTGAAAATGAAAAAAATGCTGGTTTTAAAGAAGTATATATGCAAATAATTTCACAGAGCAATCTCCATTTTTCCAAGGGGTCAATTGTTTCGTTTGATTACACAAGATAAAAGCCAGGAAGCAATAAATCGAGTTTTGTGCTTGCAACCTTCTCATTATCATTTTAGATAGCCAGCTTAAAATTGAAAGTATAAAGCTACATCACTGCATCAATATTACAAAAAGTGTTACAGTCTTGTAAAAGTACCGTATATAGTCATGTATAAACTGATACCAACTGCAAACTGCATCGACCCAGATCTGCAGTTGCATAATGTGCTGACAGATCTGGGTCTATGCAGTTTGTAAGGACTGATCAGTAGAACAAGCAAAATAGACCCTGATCTGCTGGCGCATTATGTGACAGCAGATCAGGGTCTATGTTGTTTGCATTTGGACCTGGTTTATAAGCGAGTACATACAGTAGATGATTACAATATTAAATTTTTTAAAAGAAGGTTCATGAGTTGGCTGCTGGCAACTGATGAGGTTAGTTTCTCCCACCCAAATGCAAAGAAGATACATGTTTCACCTCTGTCAAACACTGACTTGTCATCTATTTTTTTTTATCTATTACAAAACAATCAAAATCTTGCCCTGAAATTTCTCAGTAATCTCATCCTATGCAAATTTTAATATAAGACTGAAAATTTCTCAGTTATCCCATACTGTGCAAGTGTTAATTTAAGACAAAATTTCTCAGTTATCCCATCCCGTACAAGTGTTAACATAAGACTGAAAATTTCTCAGTTATCCCATCCCGTACAAGTGTTAATATAAGATTAAAAATTTCACTGTATGCAGAAATCCTTTTAAACTTTCCACTACTCCTTTTAATTCTTTAGGAGCATTTAAATAATTCTACAACTTGTCCAATGTACAACAGCAACTTGTCACTATAATTGTATTTGAAAATCCAAATCTAAACAATTAGATTCTCAAAAAAAGAATGCTTACAAAAATTATTGTCGACATTCTTATGAACAATTTTCCCATGAAGGTAAAATTTTAATATGTCATTTAGGCACTCACCTGAATGAAATTTCTTTTTTTGCTAACTCCTGGTGTATTTTTTACTTCAGTAATTTCACAAACAATGAGACTCGCATGCTGCAATATAGTCATCTTGAAAACTCTGAACATATCGATTCCATTCCAAATGAATTGCCTCCATAATTGTTATCCAGCAGTGATTGGCTGATGTTGGCCAGTTGGAGAAAAACATGGATTAACTCATTAATTTCATGTCCATATTATTAATACCAATGTTTGCCTCAAAGGTAATTTTATATGGCCTTAATTTAATACAGTGCTGTCAACTGGATTAAATGTCTTGTACCTTAGAAACGCATGTGAAATATTAATCACATGGGAAAGAATAATTAAATTTGATGAAAGTCACACCTGCACAAAGATGGACCATCTCCTCTCAACAATACTGGTTCATAATTTATGACATACTCTTTTCGCACGTTTACATTGTGCTTCAAATATTAAACCTAAACCAGTGTTTGCTGTATGCTGGATTTTTCAAAGCTGAGGTTAATGTGGTCTTGTGGGATCTCAAGTTGACTTTCACCTCTGACAGCTCTAAATTGATGCTATTGATTTTGATATTCATCATTGTGTATCAAGTGGCCAAGAAAATGTAATTTGACTAATGATGACTGTCAGGTGAATGGAAAGGTATTGTTCATTATTGTTTGGGGAATTGTTACAAAACTGAGATATCTCTCAGTCTGAGGAAAAATCTCTCAGAATTTGGAACCATTTCACAGCCACACTCCTCAGTTTCGTTTCTCACAGAATTTTGAACCATCTCAGCCTCACTCCCCTCAGTTTCATTTCTCAAGGCATTTTGAACCATCTCAACCTCACTCCAAAAGTTTCATTCTCACAGAGTAATTCATTTCCTCAGCTAAGATTTATTTTCCTGGTAATATTTTGAATCAAATGACCATAACTTGCAACTTTTTTCATAATAAGGTGTTGTTTGAGTAAACCTGTCATGGATCATTTCAGACTTTACTGTGTGCATATTCCATGTACCATATATACTCACATATAAGCCAATACAAACTGCAAACTGCATAGACTCAGATCTGCCATTGCATAATGCGCCAACAGATCTCGGTCTATGCAGTTTATAAGGACTAATCAGTAGAACAAACAACATAGACCCTGATCTGCCAGTGCATTATGCAATGGCAGATCAGGGTCTATGTTGTTTGCATTTGGACCCAGATTATACACGAGTATAGATGTATACAATCTGCAACTTGTAAGCAAAAATTAACAGATTAAAAAAGAACACAAATAGCATTTTGTTTGCATTTTGCATCAATGCACATGGATGACTTTTTGAAAAAAGGAAAGTCTGATGGAGCTTATAAAAATCTCTTAGGTCATTTGTAAAATCTTGCAGTCTGGAACTCTGAAAGTATCACACATATGATTTTATATAACCCTGTCAACTAGACCACTGAATATAAACAAGAACTTTGGATTTATATAAAACACTGAAAAAAGTCATAGTACTGTAGTAGTAGAGGTAGTACTGTAGTAGTAGAGGTAGTACTGTAGTAGTAGAGGTAGTACTGTAGTAGTAGAGGTAGTACTGTAGTAGTAGAGGTAGTACTGTAGTAGTAGAGGTAGTACTGTAGTAGTAGAGGTAGTTCTGTAGTAGTAGAGGTAGTACTGTAGTAGTAGAGGTAGTACTGTAGTAGTAGAGGTAGTTCTGTA
Organism: Margaritifera margaritifera; assembly: GCA_029931535.1. NCBI lineage: Eukaryota > Metazoa > Mollusca > Bivalvia > Unionida > Margaritiferidae > Margaritifera > Margaritifera margaritifera. Next base: position 1,574,656 of record JAQPZY010001294.1, on the reverse strand, counting down.
GTAGTAGAGGTAGTACTGTAGTAGTAGAGGTAGTACTGTAGTAGTAGAGGTAGTACTGTAGTAGTAGAGGTAGTACTGTAGTAGTAGAGGTAGTACTGTAGTAGTAGAGGTAGTACTGTAGTAGTAGAGGTAGTACTGTAGTAGTAGAGGTAGTACTGTAGTAGTAGAGGTAGTACTGTAGTAGTAGAGGTAGTACTGTAGTAGTAGAGGTAGTACTGTAGTAGTAGAGGTAGTTCTGTAGTAGTAGAGGTAGTACTGTAGTAGTAGAGGTAGTACTGTAGTAGTAGAGGTAGTACTGTAGTAGTAGAGGTAGTACTGTAGTAGTAGAGGTAGTTCTGTAGTAGTAGAGGTAGTACTGTAGTAGTAGAGGTAGTACTGTAGTAGTAGAGGTAGTACTGTAGTAGTAGAGGTAGTACTGTAGTAGTAGAGGTAGTACTGTAGTAGTAGAGGTAGTACTGTAGTAGTAGAGGTAGTACTGTAGTAGTAGAGGTAGTTCTGTAGTAGTAGAGGTAGTACTGTAGTAGTAGAGGTAGTACTGTAGTAGTAGAGGTAGTACTGTAGTAGTGGAGGTAGTACTGTAGTAGTGGAGGTAGTTCTGTAGTAGTGGAGGTAGTACTGTAGTAGTAGAGGTAGTACTGTAGTAGTGGAGGTAGTACTGTAGTAGTGGAGGTAGTACTGTAGTAGTGGAGGTAGTTCTGTAGTAGTGGAGGTAGTACTGTAGTAGTGGAGGTAGTTCTGTAGTAGTGGAGGTAGTACTGTAGTAGTGGAGGTAGTTCTGTAGTAGTAGAGGTAGTACTGTAGTAGTAGAGGTAGTACTGTAGTAGTAGAGGTAGTACTGTAGTAGTAGAGGTAGTACTGTAGTAGTAGAGGTAGTACTGTAGTAGTAGAGGTAGTACTGTAGTAGTAGAGGTAGTACTGTAGTAGTAGAGGTAGTACTGTAGTAGTAGAGGTAGTACTGTAGTAGTAGAGGTAGTACTGTAGTAGTAGAGGTAGTACTGTAGTAGTAGAGGTAGTACTGTAGTAGTAGAGGTAGTACTGTAGTAGTAGAGGTAGTACTGTAGTAGTAGAGGTAGTACTGTAGTAGTAGAGGTAGTACTGTAGTAGTAGAGGTAGTACTGTAGTAGTAGAGGTAGTACTGTAGTAGTAGAGGTAGTACTGTAGTAGTAGAGGTAGTACTGTAGTAGTAGAGGTAGTACTGTAGTAGTAGAGGTAGTACTGTAGTAGTAGAGGTAGTACTGTAGTAGTAGAGGTAGTACTGTAGTAGTAGAGGTAGTACTGTAGTAGTAGAGGTAGTACTGTAGTAGTAGAGGTAGTACTGTAGTAGTAGAGGTAGTTGCTCTTGCTATTTTCAAGTAGCAGAAGCAGTAGATAATAACCTGACTTGAAATATCACTCTTTTAGGACTAAACTTGTCATTTCTGACCAGATAAATAGGTTATGACTTCTACTGACCAGATAAATAGGTTATGACCCCTACTGACCAGATAAATAGGTTATGACCTCTACTGATATAAATATCACACTGTACTTTTCTTCTTAATTTTTCAGCAACTATAGGTTTCTTGGCAGAGGGGGTAGTCTCTCAATACATTGTACTGCAGTGGTAGTGGTAGTAGTAGCAGTAGTAGGTTAAATAGTGTATTCACAGCAGTAGCAGAAGCTGAGCTGAAGTCACATTACAGTGGTCCACCTCTTATAAGGTAGGTCACTCCTTCTGTAATGGAAAGGTGACCTTATAAAAGGAGTGGCTTCCCATGAGGGTGACAATGTGATTAAAACATACTGTATGTACTCATGTATAACCCAGGTCCAAATGCAAAAAACATAGACCCTGATCTGCCGTCACATAATGCACTGGCAGATCAGGGTTTATGTTGTTTGTTCTACTGATTAGTCCTTACAAACTGCGTAGACCAAGATCTGCCAGTGCATTATGCGATGTCAGATCTGGGTCTATGCAGTTTGCAGTTGGTATCGCCTTATACACGAGTATATACAGTACTATTTTGGTGTTGGGCAAGATGACTGTTGAGAAGGGCCTCTCAAGATTGGGACCATTATATCATTAATTGTTGTGGTAATAATTTATATGTAAACTGAGTTTTCATTGTAGTATAATTTAATTGTGTTGCAATCTCCTTACCCGAAGGGAAAACGAAGTTCTCAAATGATTTGATGACAAATCAGAAATTTTAGAAGTACAGCACTTGAAACAACTATTAAAGTTATGACCCTTATTCTGGATTTTAATAAATTGTTGTGGTAATAATTTATATGTAAACTGAGTTTTCATTGTGGTATAACCTAATTGTGCTGCAATCTCCTTACCTGAAGGGAAAACAAAATTCTCAAATTACAAACACAAAATTCTAAAAGTACAGCAGGTGAAAAATCAATGAGTTATGACCCTCATTCTGGATTATAAATCCTATCATATGACTTGGTCATAAATAAACCTTACTTATCTCGAAACTATTGGTTCAGTACTTTTATCTTAGTGTTTACCATAAAAGTCAACAAGCAAATTCAAGGCATTTTTGTCCCCAGCCTATTGTAGTCAAGTCACCAAAGTATACAATGATGGAATCTGGCTGTGATCCTTGTGTGGAGTTACTTAGCAGACATGAGTAACCAAGTTTCATGTCTCTTTCTAAAAGGGCATTAGAGTAAATGGGCAGAAAAGGGAGAAAAAAATGTATCAGTAACCTTGACCTTGAAGATAAGAACTTGACTGTGATACATGAGATGGCATCAAATAGAGAAATGGTGCAACATGGTTCAACCCTGAACCTGAAACATCTTTTAGGAGATAAAGCAGAAATGAAGCAACTATGAACTGCATATCAGCGACCTTGACCTTGAAGACAAGACACCAAATGTGGAATGCAACATATCTTCTAGTGACAATGTACAAGTGTACCAAATTCATTCATATATCTTAAAGTGCTCATAAACTATACAGCGAAAAGGGAAACTGCTACTGAAACCCAAAATATTGACCCATGACTTGACTTTAAAGATAGGATCCCCTATGTGGTATGTGACTAATATAACAAGTGTCATCCCTTAAACTCCAATGAATCAAATGGTACATAATGGAAAGGAAAGTATGAAGGAAAACTTTAAAAAACTGACCCACAACCTTGAGTCTGAACAGAATCCCATAGTGGTATGCAACAACCTGCTAATGATGGTCAATGAGTACACCAAGCCCATCTCTTATTCACAAATGGCTCTTAAATTAAGAGTGGAAAGGAAAGTGTAATGGAAAACTTAAATTTATGAGCCATGACCATGACCTTGAAGATAGAACCTCCAATATAGTACAAGAGATATTTTCTAATGATAATATACTAATATACTAAATTTACTAAATATACTAATATACTAATATACTAAATTTCATCCCTACAGGTTAAAGGACTGTAAAGTTATAGGTTGGAATGAAAAGTATGATGAAAAACTTTAAAATATGGACTTTTATGATTATGACCTTGAAGATAGGATCTCCAATACTACACACCTTCTACCGGTAATGATGATATGTCAGTATGCCAAGTTTATAGAATGATGATATGTCAGTATGCCAAGTTTAATCCCTTAATCTCAAACATGTCTGAAGTTACAGACTGGAATGGAAAGTGAAATGGAAAACTTTAAAATATTAAGTTGTGACCTTGACCTGAAGATGTGATTCCCAATGAAGTATACAACAAACTTTCTAATGATGATGTATAATCAAAGTTTCCTCCCTTAATCTCAAACAGTTGCAACTTTATGGAGTGGAAATGAAAGTGGGAATGGAAAATTTAAAAATACTGTGCCATGACCCTAGCTATGAAAAGCAGGACTCCCAATTAGTACATGACACACCTGCTAATAATGATGATCAAGTATACATTGTTTCATCCCCTAATCTCAAATGGCTCTTAAGTTATAGAGTGGAATGGAAAGTGTGACTGAACACTTAAAATATTGAGCCACGATGTTGACCTTGAAGATAGGAGCCACAATGTTGTTTGCAACACACTTTCTAATGACGATGTTTAAATAGAACAAATTTTGTCTCTTAATCTCAAATGACTTGAAAATCATAGAGCAGAAGGGAAAATGTGAGAGGAAAACTTAAAATATTGAACACTGACCTTGAAGACAGGACACCCAATGTGGTATGCAACACACATTTAAATGATAATATATAATTACACCAAGTTTCACTCCTTAATCTCATGGCTTGAAAGTAATAGTCTTCATAAAACCAAACTGATACATTTTCAAAATTAATATGGTCCATTTTTTCTCTGCAATTTTTCTGTTGGATGCTGCACAGTGCATTAATGTCATTATGGTGTAGCACTGAACTATTAAAGATTATACATGTCCATGTTTACTTTTTTGGACCACAAGCGGTTCATAAACAATCAGCTTCACCAGACAATAACTTATTAGGGACAAGCATTTCATTTCAAGGGGATATAGTCAGGACAATATGGGACAAATATTTGTGAACAGCCATCCTAAAAACATTACTACCAGAGCAAGTCATCAGGGGAGTCACATTATTAGATTTTACCTAAAAGAAGGTAATATCAGAAAAATATTTCCATATTTGTAAATAAAATGGTTGAAAGCATAAGATATATCCAGACCACCTTAAAACAGGGGTCTCCAAACTTTATAAGACGAGGGCCATGTTAGATTTTTGAAGGGGGTTTGCGGGCCGAAGCGACTGTGAAAAATTTAAATATATGCAAAATCGTTTTAATGGTTGCGAGCCGGACAAATCGATCTGGCCCGTGGGCTGTAGTTTGGAGACCCCTGCCTTAAAACATGATTGGTAGGTAAATTTATGACCACAGTATTCTGCTACAATCAAACAGCACATCTTATGGTAAAGGGATCAATGACAAAGCATGCATTGTTTTACAATTTGTAATTATGCCTGTGTATTTTGCTGAATTTGTGTACTTTAAGGAGTTACCGTATACAAATGATTTTCTGTATATCACTAGAACATTTAGCACTTGCAAAATTATACAAGAGCTTTAAATCTCAACTCACATTTTCCACAACCAACTAGTATTTGTATCAGAACCTTAAATTCCAGCCCTGTGGGTATACTTTATGTCAAGTGCAAGTTATTCAAAAAATTTGAATAACTTTAGATGATGGAGAATTGGAGTTATTGAGCACAAACAATTTTTCTTCTTTCCATCACCTGATCTTTGACTTGTTGACCCCCTAATCAATAGGGTTCTTCCTTACCCAAGTGCAAGTAATTCAGAAAGTATGGTACCTGTATAATGATGGACAACTCGAATTATTATGCAGAAATGAAATTGGTGACACCGATGAATGGATGAATGGACACCAGAAAGGTGGATGGACAACATCATAATATAAGTTGCTGTTCCTTATGACAAGCGTAAAAAAAAAGAAGCTATAATCATTTATATTCAATAATGGAAATCATAAACAATGCATGGTTGACTTTTTTATTACCAATGTTTGATTATTTTATTAATCATCACATCACTTAAGTTTTCCCTTTGAAAATAGAGATTTTATTATTATTATTATTATTAATATTATTAGCATTATTATTATTATTAGATAGCCTAACTAATTAATATAACCTTGTGGATGGATTTCAAGACTAATTATGGGTAAATTTGTATTAAGTACAATATTCAGAAACACAGAGTGGAAGAGTTTCCTATAAATGTCATAACGATTGTGAATCATACTCTTTTTTAACCCTTGCAATGTATTGTATTGATTGTTGCACACTGCATAGAAATTTTCACTGATATTAGGAATGGTTTCCCTGGAATGATGCTGTACCAGCCTAATTTAGTTACTTGTTGACTCAAGTCATTGTGCTTATTATTGAGGATATCATACTGTTTGGCAACAAAAAAATATGTTTCCGGTAAGCCGACTGTCCCTGTTTCTCATTGCCAACCATAGCACTTCCCCCCCCCCCCCCCAAAAAAAAAAAGAAAAATTAAATTTTTTATTAAAAAAATCACATTGCCGAAATAGATTTGTGCATCTAATTGAGCTGGTTTTGCCCAGTACTTTGAAGCGCTTGAAATATTATTTGATTTATATACCGTATATACTCGCATATAAGCTGAATAATTTAGGAAAAAATAAAAGCCTGGAACAATGGAACAAGGGGGGGGCAGCTTATCTGCAGAATAAGGTCTACACTTGAGAATTTTTAAGTTTTCTTATCGACTACTGATATATATTGCTGTTAGCCAGGAAACCTTTGTACTGGAGGTCCTGGGGGTTCAGGTTAGACAGAAGCCATTAGCCAGGAAACCTTAGTACAGGAGGACCTGGGGTTCAGGTTAAACAAAAACAAATGCTGTTTTAAAGGTCGGCTTATCCGCGGGTCATGCACTTTTAAATGTTTTTACCTATTCAGTTTGGGAGGTCGGCTTATACGCGAACGGGCTTATATGCGAATATATATGGTAGAATGCTAGAAAAAAAAAAAAATTTATGTATAAGTATATAAAAATTTATAACAGTGCAAATACAAAACAGTTTCCCAGTTTGCTTTACATTTATGGAAGCAACTTGAATATATGTACTTAAATCTTTCTAATATAGTGGACAAGTGATTTCTCTAGGATTTTCAGACAAAGGGGGTATTTCCCTTCTTCCTTATTTTTGTACAGGGGCATTTGCAATTTTTAAGAAGGGGGGGGGGGGTCAGTTTATATATATGAAAACACTATCTATGAATAGACCCCATAAAGTGTGTTTCAACTAGAACTACATGTAACAGCCAAGATATCACCACCGAATATCAAAACTGCATGTCTGCCATTGTACAACCTCACCAAGTGCACTTGGTAAAATGCTTTTATAGCTAGATAATCAATGAAATTATTCATTGCTCAACAGCAAAAGTCATTTGCATGCACTTGATTATGGTAGTTGTTTTAGAAGTCCTTAGCATGCACTTGATTATGGCAGTTGTTTTAGAAGTCCTTAGCATGCACTTGATTATATCAGTTGATTTAGAAGTCCTTAGCATGCACTTGATTATGGCAGTGGATTTAGAAGTCCTTAGCATGCACTTGATTATGGCAGTGGATTTAGAAGTCCTTAGCATGCACTTGATTATGGCAGTGGATTTAGAAGCCCTTAGCTTGCACTTGATTATGGCAGTTGATTTAGAAGTCATTAGCATGCACTTGATTATGGCAGTTGATTTAGAGGTCAAGCAAGTATATCATCAGACTGAGCTTTGTTAATATTAATTAATGTTACAGGTTACATTACATTCACAGCAAATTGACTATGCATAATTTTCACACATTCATCCAATTTTAAGGAGGGGAGAGTCATTACATTTTGAGTGGGATATGTTCAATTGTGTGTCCTGGAGAAAACACTGGTAGACATACCATAGATTCAGTTACACCAGCATGTTTACAAGATCTAAATCATAGTTAATATATCTCCCTTTTATTTTTTTAATTTATTTTTAAAATGTAAACTAAAACACAAAATGAGAATCTAAGAATTAATTTCTAAATGCTAAAGATTGCATTGATTGAATTCTTCAACCTGTAGGACATATGTTTTTTTTCTTTCTTTTCTTCACTGAACAGACCTTCAGAAGACCATTACCAAATATTCTCATAAATAATAATAATAATAATAATAATAATAATAATAATAATAATAATAATAATAATAATAATAATAAAATACAACTGAAGTGTTATGGGTAATAATTACTCTGAATAGCTTATAAAGTAAAGGGCAATTTACAAAATAACAGCATTCATATGCACATGCACTGAATTAAAATAATGCACTAGTTTATAGGGAATTCAAAAATATAGTTACTGAGGATTTTTATATGTTTCTTCCTATGAAGAGAGGTAAGAGGATGAGAAGGATGCTGACACACCTTCTAATCTGATCACTGGATACTGATGTCAGGAAAAATCAAATGTAAGGCTACTCACTTCAGGGTAAGCATTATGCTGCAAGGGCTTAGATGTAAGATCAGCACCATTTTCATTTAGTAGAAACTAGATACCATTAGAAGACTTTTGGTGAACACTCCATGCCACTATATCCATCTATTCTGGAGAATTAGTGACAAGATTTTCAAAATGTTCATCATGGCAGCCATAGTGGATGTCTACTGGGCACCATATTCATTTAGGATCAACTAGATATCATAAAATGTCTTTTGGTGTAACGCTGGAGGAGTAGCCACCAAGATGATCCTATATGGTCTGAGACTGCAAAGAGGATCATCTTGGTGGAACTGACCATCCCATGGGAAGAATGAATAGAAGAGGAACATGAAAGGAAGACAAAGAAGTACCAGGAACTGGTAGAGAGTTGTTGAGAAAAGAATGGACAACTTGGCTCTTCCTGGTGGAAGTTTGATGCAGAGGTTTCCTGCACAGTCGACCTGAAGGATGCTCAGTGAACTAGGAATAAGAGGAAGAGCATGGAAAACATCTGTGCAGACAATGAGCAAGGCAGCAGAAAGAGAATCCAGTTGAATTTGGCTGTGATGTGATGAAAAGAACTGGCAGCCAACACAGACAGACAGTGTCTGATCAGCACTGTCGCTCGCCATCTACTGGGTGTACCAAGATAAGGGGCGAAACACCCAGGGAAGGATGGGAACTCAGCTGATGACATCTGTGTAACCACAGTCCAGCTCTACAGCAACTCTAACAAGATTTTCAAGATGGCCACCATTGTGATTATATTGGATGTTTGACCAGCATCATTTTCTTTCAGGACCAACTAGACACCATAATAAGTATTGTGGCAATAACATGTCAATCTTTCCATTTTGGAGACAATGACAAGAAGATTTTCAAGATGGTTGCCAAGGAGGCTATATTTGGGGTCAGATTAGCACCATCTGCATTCTGAACCAACTAAATAATCATAATTAGTCTTCTAGTAAAAACCCCATGTTGATATGACTTTCCATTTAGGAGGAGTAGCAATAACAAGTTTTTCAAGATCACTGCCATCAGATCAGCACCATTTTTATTTAGTGCCAATCAAACATCATAAGAAATCTTTTCAAGATGGCCACTATGACACAGATATTGGATATCAGATCGGCACAATTTTTATTTAAAATCAACTATACACTGTGCTGATATGATTTTTTATTCAGGAGGTGTAGCAATAACAAGATTTTCAAGATGGCTGTAGTAGTGGCCATGCTTGATTGCAGATCAGCACCATTTTAATTTAGGACTGACTACACATCGTAAGAAGTCTTTTAGTGGAAACCCCATGTTAATCTATCCTATTAAGATGGGGCAGTGATAAGACGATTTTCAAAATGGCCACTGTGGTGGCCATACTGGATGTCTGGGCAGCACCATTTACATTTAGGACTAACAAGACATCATAAGGAATCTTCTGGTGAAAACGCCATGCCAACATGATTTTCTGTTCAGGAGTAGTGATAACAAGATTTTCAAGATGGCTGCAATGATGGCCATACTGACTGTCAGATCAGCACCATTTTCATTTAGGACCAATTAGATATAATAAGAAGTATTTAGGACCAACTAGACCTTGGGATAAATGTGTGTGTCAAGTTTCATGGCAATCCTCCAAGTAGTTTAGAAGTAGTGATAAGAAACTTGTGCTAATGGTTGAACAAATGGACGTCGGACTACGGGCAATCCTATAAGCTCTCTTGGTCTATGACCAGTGGACGTCAAAATTAGATGCTAATCAGATTTCTGAAAATCATTAATCATGGTAGGTGGAAATGTATTATTTTCTGATATTTATGGTAGCTGCAGAAATAAGTAAATAAAGACATAAATAAGGAAATAATCTTACTGATTTCCCTAAATTATGGATGATTTCCATTTGGTATTCAAATATTGAGTTCTAAATGTTTGGTGAAGGGTATGTTGACTTTTTTAACAATATTATTTATGTCAGAATCTTTACTTTTTCACTTCAGGTATCAGTGTCATCAGATACCAAAAAAATTGTAACCAGGAAAAAAGTTCAATTATCAAAATCATTTCTCAGTTGAGAAACACACCTACTTCCTGGCATCAATTACTTCAACATTTAGCAGCAGGAACTCATTTTACAAAATTACACTCCTTCACTATCAAAAAATTATTTCTTTTCAATTTATGCTGTTGTGTTTCAAAGTCTTTCTATGTATCAATTAAAAGTTTTTTTAACTATTTTATATTGGTGATGGACAATAATGATCTTTTTTCTACTCGTAAAAATGATCTGTCCCTTGAATCTTGTGACTGTGAATACAGTGAGAATGTAAAATTTGACCAATAAACCACTTTTACTGTCACTCAACAACCAAAGCAATACCCGTGAGCATTTTCATGAGAACCAAATTAAGTACTGACTGTGTTTTGATCTCCAACTTATGGAAGTGTTGGTTGCATTGTTACAATCAATTAAAATTTGACTTGCACTGTATTATCAAGTTAATTAGTCTTTTGCGTCACATCAAGAAATGGGAATAGAATAAAAAAGTTAAAAGGAATGCAAATCCTATATGCATACAAGCTAGCATTCACAGTCATGTGTTACCGGTAAGTCAACTTATTTCAATTGACTAATGGAACAGTAAGAACCATGTATATACATGTAACATAACCCTTTACCTCACCTTGATCCGATTCGCATACAAGCTCATTTGGACACCTGTACACCATCTGCACAAAAGCCATTCTGAGCTGGTTTTTGTAGCGTTACCTTCATGGAAAAACAAACTACAGTAGGACCCTGTTATAGCACGATGGTCGGGGTCCACAAAACGAGATCGTGCTATACCCGAACCGTACTATAACCGAACAAGACAAAACCAAGTCATTTAGCTGAAGAAAATGAGGGGGGGGGGGGGAATTGTGGTCTGAAAACAACGTGCTTCATTGGCACTGTTACCATCTTAAATCAATGCATATTAAATAAGAAATATACATGTAATGAAAACAGAGATTGCACATATAATATTTAACTTTATTCAGAGAACCATGCATTGGTACATTTATATATACATGTCTATTGTATAGCATGAATAGTTAAAGGATCAACACGTGTACTCACCAACCGATCTCATCGCATACGTAGGAGTGAGTCCATAATAATTCCATCGAAAATATGAACACAGAAGTATAATATCATTGTCTGATAAAGTTCTGAAATTCTACATCGTCGTCTAGTCATTGTAAATCGTCGTCATCTAGTCATCGTAAATCACGTCCGACCCCGATTCCGCAGCTTTACTATCGTATGCGGGTGCTTACGCAGAGACTGAGCTTGGGCTCTGCAAGTAACACTTTGATCATAAAGTCAGAAATCAATTAAAGGATGCAACTGGACACGTGTCAGTTGTGCGGCAAGATCACAGGGAGTTCGAATAACCACCCTCTGTTACTTGGCACTGAACAAGTAAAACTCGCGGCTTGATCAAAGGATTGTCACGTGGGAAAACAACTTGAAAACAAAGTGAGTGCTTTTACAAGCCAAAGGCTTATCGGACCACGTGCACTGGCAGATCACTTGGGAAATATCACTTGGGAATTAAATCTGACTTGTGGAAACACTGGACTTAATCCTGTCCATGGCTTCAAGCTTCTTTTTAACAGTAAAAGCTTTACGTTTCCGTGTACTGTTATTCTTTGTAAATAACTACTAATTAAAACTCTGACACCTATTTGTTTGAACGACTACAGCAAGAATAATTGTTAATCAACAATGGGGTCATTTTTATAGGGAATGTACAATATTATTCACTGGTCAACTGATTGCGTGGCGATTGTCTAACAACACCGACAAGCCACATGTGCGCGTTGGCGGCTTTCGTTTTTTTTCTTTTTTTGATGTTTTATAAATCATTGCCGCATGGTTTGAACAACCCTTAGCTTTGAGATTGACTTTGATGATTGTCAATGACTTAAATTAATTGATTTATAAATTGAGGTGCGAATCTTTTATCAACCACCGCATTGTTTGGTGCTTGGCTGTGTATGCAGTTGAATGAGCAAACATATGTCTGCTATTGTTTGAGCAACGATTGTACACAGAATGTATTGAAGACAAAACACAAAGAAGACTTAATGACTTTATTGTTCATGTATCAGTAATAATAAGATTAACACTTATCAGCTTTAAAATGAGCTGACATCTTTCAAAAATAAACTAAGCTCAAAGTGCAGTGATTGACTACTGACACATTTGAAATGAACATTCACAAATAGAAATGTTCAGCATCTTTATTCATATAAAGAAAGATGCAATCATAAGACACTTTTTCTTCAAGAATACAATACAGCTTACCAAATTGTTAAATCAAACTCTTGTTTATTTTGGCACAAGACTTTGCAGTAGTTCAAGAAATTGGCGAAATTATTATAAAATTTCGGTAGCCATGCCATGATCGTATTATATCCGAATTTATACACGATCTCTTCCCCAAAATGATAATTAATTTTTTACACATTATTTTTCGTACTTGAAAAAAAATACTAGATGAAATTTCGGGAGCCATGCCACGATCGTGTTATATCTGAATTCGTGCTATAGCGGGGTCCTACTGTATTTGAAACTATAGGTATTGAGGTAATTGACCATTATGTCACAGGACGTGGTTGCTATTTGAGATATAGTTGTAATCTGTTATTTAAAGTAACTGGGTCGAATTCTCCACAATCCAAATTGGAGGATGTGGATTTCATTCAGCACTTTCCTGATAAAAATTACAACTAAGACTATAGATAACAAATATGTACAAAAAAGGTAAAATGGTTAAATAGGGCTACCATACATCCTCTTTTTCCCAGACATGTCCTCGTTTTTGGGCCTTATATCTCCTCTTTCTCTTTGTCTCATATATATATATATATATATATATATATATATATATATATATATATATATATATATATATATATATATATATATATATATATATATAAAAAAGAGTGTTCTCTTTTTTGAATGTTCAAATATGGTAACCCTAGATTAAAATTTATGTTGAACTTAACATATACTATACTGCTCTATATTTTACAGGCAGGCCTTATTCACATAGAATCATTTAGGTAACAGGTGTTCTATTTATAGTACACTGCACTCTGTGGCTTTGGCACATGTATATCAACAGCCCACAGAATAACAGATGCTGTGATGTAAAAGGATAATTAAGGTATCTAACATTAATCAGTAGTTTATCATACTCATCTAACATTAATCAGTAGTTTATCATACTCATCTAACATTAATCAGTAGTTTATCATTCTCATCGGCAAATGTGAATTAATCAGTAGTTTATCAAACTCATCTAACATTAATCAGTAGTTTAACATACTCATCTAACATTAATCAGTAGTTTATCATACTCATGTAACATTAATCAGTAGTTTATCATACTCATCTAACATTAATCAGTAGTTTATCATACTCATCTAATATTAATCAGTAGTTTATCATACTCATCTAACATTAATCAGTAGTTTATCATACTCATCTAATATTAATCAGTAGTTTATCATACTCATCTAACATTAATCAGTAGTTTATCATACTCATCTAACATTAATCAGTAGTTTATCATACTCATCTAACATTAATCAGTAGTTTATCATACTCATCTAACATTACTCAGTAGTTTATCAAACTCATCTAACATTAATCAGTAGTTTATCATACTCATCTAACATTACTCAGTAGTTTATTATACTCATCGGCAAATGTGAATTAATCAGTAGTTTATCATACTCATCAGCAAATGGGATCAACAATTGCAAAGGAACCAAGTTAAAGGCATACTAGATGCATGAAAAGCTAAGTTTCAAAGATAGGATTCATTGTGGAGGAGTAAGTTCCAAAGTTGATAGTAAACTTAAAGTTTCTGAATTGGCACTCAGAGGTTTGCTCAAAGATGAGCAGAAATATAGCTATAACTTGCAATGAAATCATCAGTATTTTACTAATATAACAATAATTTTTTTTTTTAAATTGAGTTTCGATGTTGTTTTTCCAAATAACTGTCACTCTTATTTGAAATAAAGAATCTTGTTTTATTCTGAATCTACAGTAACATTATAATATATCCACATTCACATGCAAAAGCAATGATGTGTAATACACAATGTTTTTGCTAGTACACATGTAATGAGTGTTGAAACGACTTGGAGTAATGTTTTAAATGATCTTTCAGAGAATACATATATTAAATAAAGAAGGTAATTTATACAGAAAAGCAAAGAACTTCATTAGAAAAAAGCTATTTATTGAAAATTATTCCAAACGCAATTATTAAATGAGTATTCAATGACTTAACCTGCCAACCCCCTTCACATTGTTGATGTCCGTCCCTTTCTAGATTTTCAGAGGTCCCTTGGTAACTTGCACCCTCGCTTATGCTGCTGTCTATACTTTTGGACCTTGTTGTTATGGGAGTTTTTGAGGGAGAAGTGTATCATGTTTACTTTTAGCAAAAGTGTTATTTCTCATCTCAAATGGGATTTGAATTTTGTTCTGTTCAAACCAAATTCTCCTGTCAGAAACTCTCTAAAGAAGAACTACCTGTATACATAGGTGCATTTCATGGCCACATGGAAGTGATTAGCAAGTAGTAGATATTTTCTTTTAATTAATTAGATGACTAGCTCCAGTCAGATGCAATGAATGTTGCTTTATGGAGCATCTGGACAATTAACTGACAAAATCTAACTGCAAAACAAACCCTGTGCCTTCAGTTCAGTGGCAATCCAGTGCATTCATAATCTTTAAGTGCTCTTGGACAAGATTTTGTAGATTTCATGGCAACATGTAAATCTCTTCTCCGATAATTCAGATCAAAATTTGACACACCAAAGCATCTTTCTTTGCCCTAGTTGCTCTAAAGGATGGCCCCTGGGTATGGCACAAGTACCTGTAGCAGCCAATATGTATTTTATTCAAAAAGGGGAATCACCAGTATTCTGAAGTTGTGCTTCAACATATACTAGTGACAACATATAAGTATACCAAGCTTCATCCAATAATCTTAAACAGCTCTTAAGTTAGTTAAAAAGCGCAAATGTGACTGAAACATAAAAACCTACTTGCAACCTTGACCTTGAAGAGAGGAGCCCCAAGGTGGTACATGCCACAATTTAGTGCTGATCAGGCCTTTAGAAATGGTCATATATGCCGGATATGTCCGACAAGACTTATTTTTTGACTGACAATAAAATGCCAGAGTTGGACATTAGGAATTTCTTCAAAGAAACTTATATTCAGACATGATAAATAGATTTTCTAACTGAAACTCACACATGAGTACTGACTTTGTCTTCTACATACGTGTATCAATAGGTGGGAAACTGCCTTGAAGCTTTTGTAAACAGTACAATGAAACCTCTACAACAGATATTATATAGTTTCCCCAACCTAGTTTGGGAATAGACCATTTGATTTCATGGGTAAAGAATTTGTGCATGTATGGATTAGTGTTTAACAACACCTCAGCAAAAAAATAGCTCTGTGGTGCCAATTAAAAGTATAGTTCAAACTGTAGAAACATGGGTAAAGAAGGATCTCTAACAACAGTCCAGTCATTTGCAAAAAGGCAGAGGAAAGAAAAATGTGAAATAATCACTATTCAAATATGTAATGTATGCTCATAACTATGGCTCTGTACTTAATGCACAGCAAAAACAGGGAGCAGCAAACTTGATTGTAACATCAAGCTCCTACACCCCCATAACTTAAATGGTTCTGTTCCAAAATCAATGTTCTCCAAATGACATGTAGCTGATCTTAGCATTACAATGTCCATGTATATCCGAAAGATTTAAACTGATGTCTGCAATTCTAGCCACATTTAAGAAAACCAAAAAGATTGTCTCCGATTTTAAAGATATATTGATAATTCTGTAGCTATAAATTGACTTAAAAACTTTTAAAAAAAAGACAAAATTTGTATATTTTTTGGAATTAACCTACCAATGAGATACAGAAAATTAAGGATGTATTTAGAATTGACTAAATGAATGTCTGACAGCAGTTCAAAATTTTTTTGACCTTTAAGAAGTCGTCTGGTGAATAACTCAACTTTCCATTTAGGATGAGTTAAGTGATAACAAGATTTTCAGGATGGCTGCCATGGTGGCAAATTGAATGTCAGATCGGCACCATTTTCATTTAGGACCAACTAGACATCATAGGAAATCTTCTTGTGAAAATCCATTCCGAAGGAGTAACAAAAACAAGATTTTCAAGATGGCCATATTAGATGTCCAAGCAGCACTATTTTCATTTTGAATCAACTAAACATCATAGGGAATCTTCTGGTGAAAACCCCATGTCGATATGACTTTCTGATCAGGAGTAGAGACAACAAGATTTTCAAGTTGGTGGCCATATTGGACATCAGATCGGCATCATTTTCATATAGGACCAACTAGAAATCATAAGAAAAAGTCTTTTAATGAAAATCCCATGTTATACAATCATCCATTCTGGAGGAGTAGCAATCATAAGATTTTTAAGATGGTCACAATGTGAAGGCCATATTAGATGTCTGATCAGCACTAATTTCAATAGGGCAGGTTACGAATTCACCTTGCTGCTATAAATAGAATTTTATTTTCATTTACCCACAAGACCTGGCATGCACCACCATATGTAATGCTTATGGTGAACTATAACTATGTCAACTTTGTTGCTCTGCTTATATCAATGTGTACAAAATGGCACTCAAAGATAAACTATTAACTGGATTTAGTAGATAAAACAAATAAAGAGCTGTTTTATAGTCTTTAAGTCCTCTAATTTGGGGAGATTAGTGATTTATCAGCTAAGAAGAAAATTTTTTACGGTACTCCTCGGTCTAATAAAAACAGTCAGTAAAAAAAAACATTTAATGGCAACCTCTGTTCATTGTCGTAATTTGCATCTTGTATTTCCATTCCTGGTTTCAATAAAATTATAATGTCCATTTTGCAAAATTGTATAGTCCTTTATTATCATCTTGTTTATTCTCATTCGTGTGTAAATTCATATATTTCACAATTCTCCTATGTGTCGATCTTTTCTTACATTCATTTATTGTTTGTTCATTTGTTTGTTCATTCTTTCATTCATTTTATTCTTACATTGACTCTTTTACTTCTCAACTAATATGCACCTACTTCTATTTGTTTGTCAGTTTCATTGTGCATTCCTTTTCACTATAAGACTGAATGGTGAAATAAAAAACTAAATGACTTAGATTATTAATGGCAATCTCAATAATAATTATTTAGAAGAAAAAAAATCATCAGAAAAATTGTATGGCACATAGTTATAATTAAATTGATACAGCCATCATGAAGGAATTCCTGAAGATTATTTTTATTTTTATTGAGCAAAAAAATATGCGCGATTTAACACTTTTCATGCATTAACTGTTTCTTACATTAAAATGACTGTATGTGTCAAAGTTGGCATAAAAAGGTAAATCAGTCAACAAAATCTATGTTTTATAAAGAATACAAGTCATTACGGAATGTTGAGAAATATATATGCTGAGGATTACCTTTTTACATTCCTCTGGACGTTTCTATATTTAGATGTTCTAGCCATAAACTTAATATTGAGGCAGCTAGATATGAATGTGACATATTGCTCCAGAGAGTTTTTTGTAACTTCTGTTCCAGAAATAATTTACTATTAATGCATTTTTAAGGAATAATTACCAAGATATTAGAGAAAAAAACATTAAGATAAACGTTGGTGTGCCCATCCATCTTTGGAAAAATTCCATAGCTTGATTTCATCTCCAAGTTCTCACTTTATATACCATTTATCAGCTAGACAAAAACCTGTACTTAATGTCTGACAGTTATACTATAAAAAGTGCACTGTGCTCCAATATAGTGACCTTTTTATACGTATTATAGGACAATAGCCTAAATTACTGAAATAAAGAACATAAATTTACTTGAATTTCCACTTGCAGGTAGATGACATTGTAACCACCCTTTTGGTTGTATAACAGTGATTTTCTATTAGGCTGTAAGGTAATTTCACCCGATGAACATCGTTTTCAGTTAACTCTACATATTGAAACGTAGCCACCATGTTTCAAAGTTTGTCCATAGAGTTTAAGACACTACCCATGCAGTCTATTTTTTTAGGCATGAAATCATTACACATTGCATCACATCTGCCTAAATCATAACCTGCCCTATTAGGATTATAGGAAGTCTTCTGGTGAAAACCCCACAACAATATGACCATTCATTCTGGAGGGGTAACAATAACAAGATCTTCAAGATAACCACTGTGACAGCTGTATTTGATGTCTGAGCTGCACCGTTTTCACTCAAGACAACTAGACATCATAAGAAGTCTTCAGGTCAAAACACCATGCTGATTATGAATTTCTGTTCAGGAGGAGCACCAATAACAAGATTTTCAAGATAGCTTTTGTGGTGGCCATATTGAATGTAAGATCTGCACCATTTTCATTTAGGACCAACTAGACATCATAAGAAGTCTTTTAAAGAAAACCCCATGTTGATATGACCATCCATTCAGGAGAAGTAGCGGCACCATTTTCATTTAGGACTTAGTAGACCATGGGGTGAATGTGTGTGTAAAGTTTTATGGCAATCCTCTAGGTAGTTTAGGAGGAGTAGTAATAATAAACTTGTGCTAATGGATGGATGGACAATGGAAAACAGACAATGGACAACAGACCATCCTATAAGCTCTTCTGGTCTATGACCAGTAGAGCTAATAACATGTTTAAAGTGCCATTATAAACCAACCAACCAAGTTGCAACCAAGCGTCAACTATGATTTCAAATGAACAGCATTGATTATGATCTGCTGGCACATTGTGATAGCAGACCTGTGTCTACACCATTTGCTTTGGGGTGCTTATTTTAAGTCGGTTAATAAAGTATAGTACTTAAGTACACAAGAGTTGATGATGATCCTAATTATGGTCCTCATATCTGTCCGATATCCTTATTGTCAACTGAAGCAATTTCGTCATGCAACACTCAAGTCTTAATGGTGGAAAAAAATGGATTCAAAATCAATAAAAAGTCTGAAAAAAATACGCTACCTCATCCTGTATCTGAATTGTTGAAGCAATATTCCTGCGGAATGACCTACCATATATACTCACTTATATGTCGAGTCCGACTGCAAACTGCACAGACCCAGATCTGCCTTTGCATAATGCACAGGCAAATCTGAGTCTCTGCAGTTTGCTAGGAGTAATCAGTAGAACAAACATCACAGACCCTGATCTGCCAATGCATTATGCAATGGCAGATCAGAATCAATGTTGTGTGCAGTTGGACTTGATTTATACGTGAGTTTATATGGTAAATAAAAACATTACCCAAGGTGTGATAGATAGATGTAAGGATGGAGGGACAAGGGTAACATTATATGCTCTAGCACTGTTGTGAATGGTGGGACAGAAACTAGAAATCTCCCAAAAAGCTAATTTAGAATTCCCTATTAATTAAACATACCAGTGGAATCTGAATAACTCAAACTCTAAAGCAGATCACTTATACAGATCTGTAATTCTGGTCAGCTAGATTTAGTGTGATTATAAACATTCAGCGGGCTTTGCAACATATGTTTGTGCCATCAATCAGGTGTTTCAGCCCAGGCCAGCCTGGGGGTGTCCTTGGAAATGCACTTAGCTCCCACTTCCTCAGCATGATATAGCCAATAATGTGTTAAAAGTGCCATTAAAACCAATATAAACAAAACAAAATTTGGGAGTTTCAGCCAGCCATGTTCAAGTCAACAAGATGTTACTGCATTGGGAAAAATCTCATAAAAAGAAAAAAATATCTCCCTAAATCCTGTTCTGGAAGTATTATCACATGTACTGTTTTATTTTCTCTCATACTGACATTGACAAATTGCTTATAGCAAACAATAAAAGGAAACATTCTGCTTAAAATTCACAGCAACATTCTGCAGTCATACATCAGTGATATTCTGTCTTAATTTAACCCTGCTATAAATATAAGAAAATGAAATATTACCATTAGCCTCTTACAATTCAAGCATATATTTAATATCTTACAATGCAAGCATATTTTTAATATTTTATAATACAAGCATATATTTAATATTTTATAAGACAAGCATATACTTAATATTTTATAATACAAGCATATATTTAATATTGTATAATACAAGCATATATTTAATATCTTACAATACAAGCATATATTTCATATTTTATAATACAAGCATATATTTAATATTTTACAATACAAGCATATATTTAATATTTTACAATACAAGCATATATTTAATATCTTACAATACCAGCATATACTTAATATTTTATAATACAAGCATATATTTATTATTTTACAATACAAGCATATATTTAATATTTTATAATACAAGCATATATTTAATATTTTACAATGCCAGCATATATTTAATATTTTATAATACAAGCATATATTTAATATTTTATAATACAAGCATATATTTAATATTTTATAATACAAGCATATATTTAATATCTTACAATACCAGCATATATTTAATATTTTATAATACAAGCATATATTTAATATTTTACAATGCAAGCATATATTTAATATTTTACAATGCAAGCATATATTTATTATCTCTATAAATTACATTTTCTACTTTACTAAACAAACAATACTGTATACTTATGCTGATGATAACACCATATCTTACAGCCACAAAAATACAAATAATCTCAAATCTGTTTTAGAAAATTAGAGTAAGATACTAACTGCCAATGTTATACAAGCAAATTCCCAGAAATTCCAAGACAATGTTATACAAGCAAATCCCTAGAAATTCCAAGCCAATATTTTACAAGCAAATTCCCAGAAATTCCAAGACAATGTTATACAAGCAAATCCCCAGAAATTCCAAGCCAATATTTTACAAGCAAATTCCCAGAAATTCCAAGACAATGTTATACAAGCAAATTCCCAGAAATTCCAAGCCAATATTATACAAGCAAATTCCCAGAAATTCCAAGACAATGTTATACAAGCAAATTACCAGAAATTCCAAGTCACTGTTATACAAGCAAATTACCAGAAATTCCAAGCCAATGTTATACAAGCAAATTCCCAGAAATTCCAAGACAATGTTATACAAGCAAATCCCTAGAAATTCCAAGCCAATATTTTACAAGCAAATTCCCAGAAATTCCAAGACAATGTTATACAAGCAAATTCCCAGAAATTCCAAGTCAATGTTATACAAGCAAATCCCTTGAAATTCCAAGACAATGTTATACAAGCAAATTCCTAGAAATTCCAAGACAATGTTATACAAGCAAATTCCTAGAAATTCCAAGCCAATGTTATACAAACAAATCCCTAGAAATTCCAAGCCAATGTTATACAAACAAATCCCTAGAAATTCCAAGCCAATATTATACAAGCAAATCCTAGGAAATTCCAAGCCAATATTATACAAGCAAATCCCCAGAAATTCCAAGCCAATGTTATACAAGCAAATCCCCAGAAATTCCAAGCCAATATTATACAAGCAAATCCACAGAAATTCCAAGCCAATGTTATACAAGCAAATCCCCAGAAATTCCAAGCCAATATTTTACAAGCAAATTCCCAGAAATTCCAAGACAATGTTATACAAGCAAATTCCCAGAAATTCCAAGTCAATGTTATACAAGCAAATCCCTTGAAATTCCAAGACAATGTTATACAAGCAAATTCCCAGAAATTCCAAGACAATGTTATACAAGCAAATTCCTAGAAATTCCAAGCCAATGTTATACAAACAAATCCCTAGAAATTCCAAGCCAATGTTATACAAACAAATCCCTAGAAATTCCAAGCCAATATTATACAAGCAAATCCTAGGAAATTCCAAGCCAATGTTATACAAGCAAATCCCCAGAAATTCCAAGCCAATGTTATACAAGCAAATCCCCAGAAATTCCAAGCCAATATTATACAAGCAAATCCACAGAAATTCCAAGCCAATGTTATACAAGCAAATCCCCAGAAATTCCAAGCCAATTTATATAGCAAAATTGTTGAAATTTTGTTAGAAAACCATGAAATACCCCAAAAGGACTGTGTGAACTCCTTAGAAAACCATGAAATCCCAATAAGGACTGTGTGAACTCCTTAGAAAACCTTGAAATACCTCATAAGGACTGTGTGAACTCCTTAGAGTATCTACTGACTCAACTAAATTTTAACAGCTACATATCTAAGATCTTGTAATGTCTCAACTGCTTTCTTTCCACTAATACAAAGTTAATGATCTACAAATGCTTTATTAGATCAAAAGTTAATTATTGGCTACTTATTTGTTTTTTCTGTAGCAAAGAAATTTCTTACAGAATTGAAAAATTAGAGTGTAGGACACTTAGTAATGGTTGGTTTTTGACGATTTAAATAGCTTGTATTATTCTATGTTAAGAAAAGCAAATTTACTACTGTACATATACCGTATATACTCGCATATAACCCGGGTCCAAATGCAAACAACACAGACTCCGATCTGCTGTCGCATAATGCACCGGAAGATCAGGGTCTATGTTGTTTGGTCTACTGATTAGTCCTTACAAACTGCATAGACCCAGATCTGCTGGCGCATTATGCGATGAGTGATCTGGGTCTATGCAGTTTGCAGTTGGTATCAGCATATATGCGAGTATAGACGGTAAGTAGATTATGATACATGGCAACTGAAGTATAAGATACTTTACAAGAAAACACCTAATTACTTTAATAACTTGTGTGAATGGAACTATAATTTCAGACACCAACATTTGGCCACAATGCCAAGGGTATGGTAAGCTTTCTTTTGAATTTGAGGTCTCCAGAATTTGGAACAGCATGTACAATGAATTAAGAACAAGATCTAATTTCAAAACAATATAACAGGCTGATTCAAGCATGATTGGGGTCTCAATGTAAATGTGCTTTGTGTTATTTATTTAGCGGTCAGTGGCAATCACTTTTGTGCTTATCAAATTTTATTTTGTTTCTTTGGTTTAAATCCTGCTCCCCTTCTGCTTATGTTTATTATATTACTTATTTAGTTTAAATTTCAAATCTTAGTACCCCCATTTTCTGGTATTGTCATTAGTACTATGGTGTTTGTGCATCCATTTTACTAACAAAATTGGCATATTTCTTATAAAAACTTTCATATGTATGCCATCTGTGATATGTAATATATATATACTTACATTTTGTATAACTGTATGCTGAATATATTTTTGTTGGTCTTTTATGCTGTTGTTACTGATAACAGTTTAATGTACCATACTTACTCGCTTATAAGTCGAGTAAAACTTCAAACAACATAGACCCTGACCTGCTATCACAAAATGCATTGGCCGATCAAGGTCTATGCTGTTTGTTCTATTGATTACTCTGCATAGCCCCAGATCTGCCAGAGCATTATTCAATGGCAGATCTGGGTATGTCAGTTTGCAGTTGGACATGACTTATAAGTGACTACAATATGGTATCTGATCTGTATTGCTTATTGTAAATATGTACTATCTGTGTATCTGTGTTTCAATAAATCATACTTGTTTTATGTTGCACTTATAAAATAGCTAGTCAAAAGCTAGTGCTTGTATCTTGTAAGCAGTGAAAGCTAAACATGGAAACTTAAATATGAAGTTGGGCCAAAAATATCCCTATCCCTGAAGGCTGACTCATAAATATCACAAATATATTGCCACTATATTATCATCTCTTGTGTGAAAAGGGAAAATGCACTCCGTAAAATTCACACTAAAGTTTTGGAGTTGCACACAAGTATTATTCAACATTAGACACAAATCTTGCCCTAAATTAATCCTGCTGCATTATATTAAAAGGAAATGAAATATTACCAAACCATGTTAAAGTTCATGAAGACAAAGTTAAATATGGAAACTTGAATATAAAAGTTGAGCCAAATGTCAATGATGGGAGTGTAATTTATAATAAGAAAAGAAGAATGACATTATATGTGTACTGTATACACACGAGTATAATCTGGGTACAACTGCAAACAACATAGACCCTGATCTGCTGTCGCATAATGCATCAGCAGATCAGGTTCTATGTTGTTTGTTCTACTGATTAGTCCTTACAAACTGCATAGACCCAGATCTGCCAGTGCATTATGTGATTGCAGATCTGGGTCTATGCAGTTTGCAGTTGGTATTGGTTTATACACGAGTACATATGGTACATACTTGTAGCATGTTGGAGTTATACTCTGTTGTGTACAAACAATACCTAAGGGAAACATAAACTTCTCAAGATGCGATGAAAGACATACATGTATATGCTGCAACCCTTTCTGTCAAACACAGATGTTTAGGGACAGCTTTGATCAGGATCGAATATTGACACATACATCTTAATTAATCTTAATGCATCTGAAATAAGTACAAGATTAATAAATCTTCATTATTTTCTCATAGTTTCAATATCTGCCATCTGATACGCACATGGAAATGACTGAATGCTAATACTATGCAGCATTCATTCAACTTGACACATAATTACTTCAAATCCGAAACAAAGATGAATGTTTCCAATTTGGCTTTTTTTTTTTGTTTTTAGAAAACCAGCTAATGATTTTCCTACACCATTCTACCAAACCAAACATCCTCTGAGTCCCTAACATTGATTTAATGTACAGGGAGTTGAGAAACTTTCTCTCAACAAGAGGCCCATAGGTAGGCCCAAGATCACTCACCTGACATCTGCCTAAAAGCCATATGCAAGAGAAGTTGGCCAAGAAATCTGGATCACTAGCATGCTTTCTGTAGAAATTTATTAAATGCTACTGACTATACAATGTTATGAAAACAACCATTTCAAGATTTACATCTTCATTCATATTTGATGGCACATCAGCTTCATTTTCCCAATACTGAAAGGCCTCAATGCCTGGATGCATTTTGTCAATGTTAGTCAAATTCTGTTCAGAGTTTGTTTTTTTAAAACAGTTGCTTTACATTTTTTAATTTTTATAATGGCAGCCTTATTTCCTGGTGGACTGGCATCATCTGTATAAATCTGAATGGACTTGAAGCTAAGATTGCTTTCAGTAAAATTTGGTCAAATTCTGTTAAGTTTTTTTCCGCAAAGTTATTCAAGGTTTTTCTATTTTCAGTAACAGCAGCTATATTTGATAGTGGATAGCTATCATTTGTAAAAATGTTAAATCCTTTCATGCCAGGATGCACTGTGCCAAATTTGATCCAGTTTGATTAAGCGTTTTTTTTTAGAAGAAGTCACTTAAAAGATTTGTTAATTTTAATAATGGTGGCCACATCTGAAGGCAAATCAGTATTATTTCAATAAAACTGTAAGGCCTTCTTACCAGAATGATTTATGTCAAATCTGGTAAAATTCTGCTAAACGGTTTATGAGAATAAGTTTGTTTAAAGTTTTTTTTATATTTTTAGTAATGGTGGCCATATTTGGTTGACGACAGGCATCATTTGTATAAAATAAAGGGCCCTGAAGCCATAATGCTTTCAGTCAAATTTGGTAAAATCCTGTTGAGCACTTCTTGAGAAGTTGTTTCAAGTTTGTTGGGTTTTTTTAACAACAGCGGCTATATTTTATGGTAGATAGGAATCCTGAGCATAAAATTGAAAGACCTTCATGCCAGGATGCTTTCCAAAGTCAGATTTAGTCAAATTGTCTTGAGCAGTTTTTGAGAATTGTTTTAAAGTTTTCTTTCTATATTTTTAGTAACAAGTCAGGAAGCTTTCTTTCAAATTTGATCAAATTTTGTGGGTTTTTTTAGAATAAGTCAATAAAAGGTTTTTCTATTTTTAGTAATGGCAGCCATATTTGAAGGTTAATCAGGATCATCTGTAAAAATCTGAAAGGCCATTATGGGTCATACCATAAGTTCAGTTAGCTTTATGGACAGCTGAGCTTAAGAACCAATCCTTCCAAGGCCAAGGTCTCTGACAACATACCAAACTTGAGCCTAAAAAAAGTGCAACACATTTAGTAAATGTGTTTTCAAACAGCTCTTTTTCAAAGGTTAGTTGATACTGGTATTCTCTTTTTGGATTTGCACAATGCAAACATACCCCAGTATTCAAAATAGGAAATGTTCAACTCACTGAAGATATATGTGCATATTACTTTAACACATTAATTGCAAGCATATTTTGGAACATTTACAAGGAAACAAGGCCGTAACAACACTTAATAAGTATCTTCAGGCTTTTTTGTAAAACCCAACTATATATCATTATGCATGACCTCTTATGAGATTTTAACAAAAATATCCAAATAGGTATTATAATGTGACTTTTCAAAAGACTTTCATATGTTGCTCTTCACAGATTGCTGTATACATTACAGCACTATGGTATTAATGGATACATTCTTCAGTGGCTACATATGTGTTCCTCTCTGAACAACATATGACCACTGATTCTGGTGTACCACAGGGCAATGTGCTTAGTCCCATATTATTGTTTTGCTATAAAAATTAACTCCCTCTTGCAGTTAAAGCACAGATCCATTTCTTTTCAGATGATTGTCTGTTGTATATAAATCTCATACGTCAAACTGACAACTTGATTGTACAAAAGAAACTTAAAAAATCTTGAGGAATGTTCCAAAACATGGGGTATGCATGCAGTTCAATGCTAAATGATGATGCATGATGAGTACACAAAGCAATTCATCCCAGGTCTGTCTTACAAGATCATAACCTTCAAAAAGTCCAAGAGAACCCTTATCTTGGCCTTACACTGGACATGAAATGGGGTTCACATATCACCAAACCACCCAAAAAGGCAATTTTAACTGTTAGAAAACCTAAAACTGCCCTACTTGTAATGTACACACCATGTAAAGAGACTTGTATTCTTCTACAAAGTGGTTGGGGGCTAATGATACTGGCTGTAAAAGGCCTTGAATTTATAGAACTTTACAACAAAAATATTATTTAAGGTCAAAACAATTCTGAGATTGTTTCAAAGCAGAATTATTATAGACCAGTCAGCAGTTTGCAATAGTTGAGCATTTTCTTTACAGTAAAATGTAAAACTGACGAGTTTTGAAATTCTTTCTTTATGAAAACCATGACAGATATTATTGGTTATTGGTTATTGGTTATTGGTTATTGGTTGTTTTTTTATGGGGCTTAGGTAGTTCAGTTGGTAGAGTGATGGGCTTGTAATCCAAGGGTTGCAGGTGCAACACTCACCCAGGCCATCTTGGGCCAGCTTCTTCAATGTGTCCTTGGAAAAGGCACTTAGCTCACATGTCCTCGGCATGATACACCCAATATTGTGTTAAAAGTGCCATTAAAACAAACAAAACAAAATTTAATTGCACTTTCAACATTAAGGGCTCTATCATGCCAAGGAAACTGAAGTTAAGTGAAAGAAAGGAAACAACAGCTGACACAGGCTGACCTGGGCAGGTATCAAACCTGCAACCCTTGGATTACAATTTCAACTCTGTACCAACAAAGCTTCTATGGCTCCCACTACAAACTGGAATAATCTTGATGTGAAGTTTGCAGATGCAAAAATAGTGGAAGACTTCAAACATGAAACCTCTCATTTTAACTTAGTGCCTCTCTCCCCTCATGCACAAGTGTGCTCTAAAAGGCCCTGCATTGAACATAAAAAGAAAAATAACAAAGATTTTTTATTTGGGGCAGCTTCTTCAAGTGCATGGGGAATTCATAAAATGAGAGGATTAGCTATGATAGACCTATATATTTCGAACTTCTGAAAAATATGAAGTAACTGTGGTCATCTTTGTTTTCCTGGCCCTCCGCCATAAAACTTTATACAACTTTTGTTGAGTAATAGATGTTACTCACGACTTGGAAATCTTACCTGAAAATGATAAATGCGGACTTTTGCTTGATCAGAATAACTTCAAGCAGGATTTAGAAACATGTAAAGTTTTATGACAGATGGCTTAGTTCCAGTGACCCCCTGTCACTGCATTGGGATGGATCAGGCTTATAAAGCAATCAGCATCTACATGTGTCAGGCTGGTAGATACTATATATCATATTCCAAGTTCTGAAGAATCTTTCTCAAACAGTATAGGAGAAGTTATACAATCTTACACAAGCACAAACCATACCACAGTTGGGTGGAATAAAACAGCACACATATTAACTTCCAAAATACACAGAACAAGTCCAACACAATAATTATAAGCAAATCTATTGCAACAGAATCAAAATATCTTACAAGTGCACATTTTGTACATATCCATGTATGCACTGACTGATACAATTGTTCTTGGCCTAATTTCAGGTCAAGTTATCAGATTTATATCTTAAAATGATTTCTTCAAGGAGGATTAGTATCTGGTTATTGGATTGCTTGCATTAGGAGAAACAGAAATATAGTAAAACATTGATCACAACTCAAACATCAATCATCCCAATACTATGAATGACTCAAATACAGGCTTACTCAGTCTCCACATACAGTCTTTGATTTGTTGCCTGCAGCTTCAAAAAATCAAACAAAACAATTGGGCCCACACAACCTAGAGTTTTTAAATCTTTACTGTTTCATTAGAAATTCAAATAAAGACTTCATGAGTTTGTATGTACCGTATATACTAGTGTATAACCCAGGTACAAATGCAAACAACATTGACCCTGATAAAGCATAATGTGCCAGCAGATCAGGGTCTATGTTGTTTGTTGTACTGATTACTCCTTACAAACTGCATAGACCCAGATCTGCCAGCGCATTATGTGACGGCAGATCTGGGTCTATGCAGTTTGCAGTTGGTATCGGCTTATATGCGAGTATATACAGTATTTGTTGCCTTGGACAACATGCAGGAGGGTGCCTCATGTCTATTCTACATCCCTGAGCCTCCTGAGGGCTAAGCACACCATGTTTCATCATTGTACCATATATACTCGTGTATAATAGGAATACAAATGCAAACAACAAAGATCCTGATCTGCCATCACATAATGTGCTGGCAGATCAGGGTCTATGTTGTTTGTTCTACTGATTAGTCCTTACAAACTGCATAGACCCAGATCTGCAAGCACATTATGCGATGGCAGATCTGGGCCAATGCAGTTTACATCTGGTATCGGATTATACGTGAGTACATACAGTATACCCTTTACATACCATAATAAAATGTAGCAATTTCAGCTGATATTCCTTCATATGACAAAGCATCTGAGGAATTTAATAATAGTCAAATCTATATCTAATGGAAATAATGACTGTTAATTTACTTCCATAATCTTTATTAAATGTACAAAACCTAAACAACTGCAAACACCAACCGATTACAACTGCTCTATTAATATTTCAAATTGTTTATGAGCAGAGAATCTGAATAAAAAGAGGCACCTGTCATGGCAATAGTAAATGAAATTTTTTAATCAGATGTTATTAGTTAGAGATTAAGTAATGCAACCTTATAAAATTGTCTCACCTTAAATTTGTATTTGACCTGGTTTGGAGACAGTATCAATAGGTATAGATGAAGGACTTTCTATCAAAGCAGTTTCACTCCATAGTTAACAATTCCACCTGAAATTACGCAAAAAATAATTTTTTTTATATCTTTGATACATGCAAATAATTGCAATTAAAAGACCACATAACAAAGATATCTTGTTAAACTTAAAATAGAAGTATACTTGTAAATACGATAATCAGTTTATGACTGGTTTTATGACATAAGAAAATGGATAAATATGCTTTGTTACCTTCAAGTCAAATAAAGAAAATAAGCATATAAATGCAGAAACAAGTAAATAAATTGAATAGTTACATCAATTAAAGGAGTTTAAAAGTAATTTTACAACATACCATAAAGAAGTCGCAAGTTAACATGACTTTCAGAATTACATGGCCTTTTGACACAAAAAATCTATTGCTACACTATCAGATTTGTAAATTTGTTAATTTGTTCAATTTTGAAATAAACAGACCAACTGTGACAAGATTACTTGGTGAAATTATGAAAATATTCCAACCAGTCTCTTAGAACCCCAGTTATATCAGTATACTTTTATTTACCTTTTGCATAAAGAAGTTGCTGTAAGTTTATTTCAAGCTGGATGACCCATGAATTTTCTTTTTTCTTTCAAAATATTGTACAAATCCAAATGTAAGAAATACAGCACACCTTCACAATAAGGTCTTTAATTATAGCACAATTCCTGTTATAAGGCAGGTATGGACATGGATCCCATTTCATTAAGTAGTAGTGAAAATATATGTACAATGTACTTCATTATAAGGTGTATATTCTATGATTATAAGACAGCATTATAATGCAGAGTTAGAAAAATCAGATAGCCCAACACTCCACTAAATCGAGATCACATTTTCATTTAAAGTTCTTAAAAGACACATGTAAATTGTTAAATAGTCCACTCTCTGCCAGGGCTCCATCTATATACATGTGATTCTACCGGCGGTAGGCCAAAAATACCATTTTAAAGGCCATCTACCACATATACCATTTAGTAGTCGAAATCTACTGCTTTTGAAAATTTCAAGGAACATTTTTTTTAATAAAAAAAAACCTGGTATTTTTACGTGTTCTATCAACACATTAGATAAACCAGCCAGAACCAGACTACTGGGAACTGGAAATGTTCCACCTGAGCTACGACCGGTGCGATTATGCGTGGTTGAGTAGTCAGATTACAATTGTTAAAGAACAGCTAGCATGTGTACACAACAAGCAGCTAATTGATTACCTTATTGTTGTAATTTGGAGAGTTTAAGGACAAATGCGGGATGTTGTTTGAGGTGTTATAAGTAATAAAAGGATCAAAGGTTATCCATGATGACCGTGAGTCTTTGATTAAAACTCAGCCGACCTGTCGTGGAAGGAAGATAAAATAGAGAGACCGACCAAAAATGATCTCGGCAGAAACACTTGAGTAAGTATTTTGATTCATTGTCTTTTAATTGTTCTTGTATTGTTCACGATGGTTTAAGATGAATATTTAAGGGCAGCTTGTATATTTTTTTTTTCAATTAATGTCAAAATGCCGAAACGTCCGCTTTCTCCCAATGCTAAGAAGCCACCAGCTAAGTGTGTGCAGGCGAGTAGCAAAGGTCCTGAGTTTGCATTGTGTGTTTCATGCAATGTGGATTTTAAGATAGTATATGGAGGAAGAAATGATAAAAATGTATTACTTAATATTTAATTTTAAAGTTGGGATAAATTATTAAAATCATGTGTTTTTTAACTGTTTATTTCAAGTCTAAATCAAATTTGTTTAAAATTAATTACAGTGGTGAAACTTGCAAACAGATTTTTGTACCTAAGCCTTGATGAGAAACAAGCCCTTGAGGATGAGGCTCAGGAATACATATTAAGTCCAAGCCAGGAACATCCTCCTCTGGGTGAAATGAGCTTGGAGCAATATTGGAGATCAGTCAGCGGCCTCAAAAACCCAGCAACAGGAAAACTTAAGTTGGAACTTCTTTCCAGACTGAGTGCAGTTGTCCTATCATTGCCACATTCCAATGCTGACACAGAGAGGACATTCTCCATTCTTAAAATCTGGACCAGAAAACTATTGAGAGCATGCTAAGTGTGAAGGTTGACAATCACAGTGAATGTCACCAGTGGTCACCAGACAGTGATCTTTTGAAGGAAACTAAAAATGCCTGTGGATTTTATACAAAATCTTTGAAGTGAACTGTGAGATGTACAACTCTTCCTTTTTCATTTAATTACAATATACTGGCTCATATTAACTAACTATTATTGTAACATTTTCCATCAGATTCTGAATCGGATTCATGTTCAAAATTTGTGTTTTATTATAATATGAAGAGAATACATATTATGTGAAAAAACGCACTTTTTTTGTTTTCAATCCCCTTAAAACACATAAAATTTATGCCGATAAAAAAAATTGACCTTTTTAGAAGCCAATCTACTGATCAAAATTTGTAAATCTACTGGTTTGAAATCCTGGTTCTGTCACATGTATGCATCTATAGGTTGCTCGATCTTATGAAGATCATCTGCTTAACTGTATTGAAAGCTATGAACTTTGTGTACAAAGTGGAGCATTTGACCTATGACTGGGGAACAGAACTATTTCTGTTCTCTGTATTTCATTGGTTACCTATAATTAGCACACACTGTATGAATAATAATAAGCTGTCCCTTGCTCACGCTGACTTGGTAATGCATCGCTGGTTAAATATATTAAGCATTATGCAGTTGTTTAACAATTAAATTAAGCTAGGGGGCCGATTAGCAACTTATAAAAGCTCCCAAAACAATGTTTTTCACCCTAAAAGAACTGAAATCATTACGTTTAATTTTAATCCATTTAGTTTAGAGAGTTGGTAGCTGCTGATTCTATTAATACAGAGTGAGTGCTTTCTGTAATTGTGACACATTCACAGTACTATCACACAAATTATGAAACTTGAAGCTATTGTTTTTACTGATTGATATAAAAAGAAGGCCAATGCCTCTCCATCTTCATTTCTGTTTTCAACTTTGATCGAGAAACATGGAGATTTTTGCAGCATTCAGAAAACAAAACTACTCCAAGGCCCCCGAATACTCATCCCAACAGATCGTGATTAAATATATAGACTGTTTGTTGACCAGAAGGCAAAGCTGAAGGCATACAGTCAGAGATCGTAAGAGCAGAGGCATATGACACAATTATTCAGAACTCCACACCTGAGCATGCAGAAAGTGAAATTGTTGGAAATCTTTTAAATTGTTAGCCCCTCTTAAGCAGAATGTAAAGGAGGGTTCAGTCTCATGAACAATATCACATGCATAAGGGATTGGCCATTTAATTTTTCAAGATGGGGTGGGTGGGTGCAAATAATTGTAATAAAAAAAGGGCCTTGACGGGCAAATGGATGTTAAGTCAGGGCAAGTGATTTTTTGTAAATCCACTTTCCCTGGGCCTGTGTCTAAAAAAAAATTCTTCAGCACTGTAATAAGAGAGTACTGTAGACAGAATATTGCAAAAATGTCTCTGTAAAATTCCATTGTAACAGGTAAAATCTGATAAAAACGGTCATATTACAATGATGTTTAAGGTGAAAAGTCTCCAGCAGTTTGGTGATCCATACCACATTTTTCAATCTGTTATACCTGCTATGTCAGACTGATCTTCAATTTATTTCAATATGAACAATTTCTGGATGTGACAAGTTTGAATGGTCTTCTACCTTAAGACATAATAATGTACCCATTGTATAAAAATATACTTGTATACAGACTGGTATTGAGGAAAATATCAGAGTCACTTGAGTCTTAAAATTATGTCACAGTGACCTCACATTTGATTAAAACATTTCATTAAACAAGGTGCTAACTTGTATAAAGACTGGTACAGTGAAATTTTATTATTACATGCTTCATTATAACACAAATCTAAATATAGCACGGTTGTGTCATGGCTGCTGAAATTTTCAAATTATTTCACCAATTTCTTGAAACTACTTCAAAGTTTTAGTGCCACAATAAACAAGAACTTTATTTAGTGATTTCACAAGATGTGTTGTATTCTTGAAGAACAAAATGTTGTATTATGATGACTGCATCTTTCTTATATGAATAAAGACGTTAAAGTTTCTGTTTGTGAATGTTCATTTCAGTTGTGTCAATAGTAAATCACTGCACTTTGATCTTAGCTTATTTTTTAAAGATGTCAGCTCTTTAAAAAGCTGATAATTATTAATCTAGTTATTACTGAACCATCAACAATAAAACCATTGTCATATCTGTGTTTGTCTTCAGTGCATCCATGTATAATCATTGCTCAATCCAGAGTAAATAACAGCAAACATATGTTTGCTCAGTCAACCAGCATACAGAACAAAGCATCAAACAATACATTACAGTGTTCGAAAAATGTTTCTCACTAGAATTTGTAAATCAAATCATTTACATACCTAAATTATGTAATTGCTAATTAGCAAAGTCAATCTCATAGCTAGAGGCTGTTGAAATTATTGGGCACTGCTTTAAAGAACGTAAAAAGAGCAAAAGCCGCCATTATGTGCATGTTGCTAGGCTGTGCTGTCAATCATTATGTAATCAATCAACCAGTGAATCATATCGTC
Organism: Margaritifera margaritifera; assembly: GCA_029931535.1. NCBI lineage: Eukaryota > Metazoa > Mollusca > Bivalvia > Unionida > Margaritiferidae > Margaritifera > Margaritifera margaritifera. Next base: position 1,540,533 of record JAQPZY010001294.1, on the reverse strand, counting down.
CATTCCTCATAAAAATGACTCCATTTGTTTATTAACAAATTTTCATGCTTTAGTCAAATTAATTACATACAATATTCAGATTCATATGGAATCAAGCAGAGAAAATTCTAATGGTTTTAAATTTGTACAGAGATGACTGCTTAATGACCTTGGCACATACACATGCATAAATACTGAACTGTAAATGTTCTTTATCTTTCCTTACGGTATTTAGTTATTATTGTTTACCCATGGTTTTTAAATGAAATCATTCCTTTATATCCAGTGGTGGCACAAAGGGGAGGGGGCAACTACCCCCAGGGTGCCAGGCAATGAGGGGCACCATGGGGATCTTTTATTATTTAGCAGCTGAAATTTTCACAATATTTCACCTTTACCTTAGTGTAACAGGGGCAATTCTTCAAACATTTGTCTTGTTTCAGTCAGTGATCTTGACCATTGACTTTTAAAATTAATATGCTTATTACACAAAATTTAATCCATCCAAAACTTTGGTGAAGGCACAATTTAGTAAAGAACTTAACTGTTTATTCAGAAACCATTTTCAGTCAGTAACCTTGATTTTGACCCCCAAAATAAATTTGCATCTGCCTTACTCCAAGTGCAAGAAATGCACCAAGTTTTTCACTGGATATTAATGTAAGAAATAAAGTTACTGCATGGAAACCATTGTTCCTCTTTCAGTCATTGACATTGACCTTTGACTATTTTACTCCCAAATCATCACACTTCTTTGCCACCATCGCAAGCCATCCACAAAGTTTGGTCCAGTTCCATGATGTATAACTAATGTTATTGTGCAGAAACCATTTTCTCCTTTCATTGACCATGACCTTTGACCTTTTGAAACTGAAATTAAAATAGGCTTCTTCCTTACCTCAAGAGCAATCTATCCACATGGTTTGTTCCTCGTCTGTTGTGTAGAACTGATGTTGTGTGGAAACCATCATTCTTCCTTCAGTCACAGTGACCTTGACCTTCAACCTTGTGAACTCAAATCAATAGCCTTCTTATTTACTATAAATGCAAACTATTTACTCAGAGTGATAATAGTGGATGGTAAAGAAATTGAGCTATTATGTGGTAACAAACAATGAAACACACAGATAGACACAAACTTATATGCTCCATAATATGGTGGTAAAAGGGTAAAGGTCACTGTGACTGGAAGATGAAATAGTTTCTGCACAGTAACATCAGTTCTACATCATGGACCTCGATCAAAGTTTGTGGATGGCTTGCACTAGGGGCAAGAATGAAGCCTATCAATTTTGGATCAGGTCAAAACTCAAGATCACTGTGACCTAAAGATGAAAAATGGTTTTTGCACAATACCTTTAATTCTAGACAACAGTCAGTGACTAATCTTTGTGGACTGCTTGAATTTGGAGTAAGGTAGAAACCTATTGATTTTGTGGTCAAAAGGTCAAGGGTCAATCTAACTGCAGCCGAAAAGTGAAAATTGGTTTTTGTGCAAAATGTTCAGTTCTTGACCATGTACTTTCATCAAATTTTATGGAAGGCTTACAATTATGAGAAAGATAAAGCCACCAATTTGGGGTTCAAAAGGTTAAAGGGAAAGGTCACTGTCTAAAAGACTAGCAATGGTTGCATAATAACTTAGTCTTAGACCTCATATATTGACCAAATTTTGTGGAGACTTGCACATAAGGTATAGAAGCTGCCTACTTGACCCTGGGGACAAAAGGTCAAAGTCAAAATCATTATGACTCAAAGAACAAGAGGCCCAAGTGGGCCTGAGATCACTCACCTGTTTGGCATCTGCCCAAGAGTCAAATGCAAGAGCATTCAGTAGGTCAAGAAGTCTTGGTCAGTATGATGCTTTCTGTTGAAATTATTTCCAATGCTGTTCATTAACAAGTTACAAAAACAACTGTTTCAAGGTTTCTCTAGTTTTTCTATCCTGATCCATATTCAATGGCACATCAGCTAAATTTATCCAATATCGAAAGATCCTACGCCTGGACACTTTGTGTCAACATTGGTCAAAATCTGTTCAGCAGCTTATAGAGATAAAATTGTGTAAATGTTTTTCTACTTTTAGTGGTAAATTGGCATCGTTTGTCCAAATTTGAAAAGTCTTATGCCAGGATACTTTCTGTCAAATATGATCTAATTCTGTTCAGAGTTTTGGAGAAGAAGTCATTTAAAGTTTTTCTTCTATTGTTAGTAATGGTGGCCATATTTGATTGTGGATTGGTATATGTACAAGCTTGAAAGGTGTTCCTCACAGGATGCTTTCTGTCAAATGCAATCAAATTCTGCTTAGTGCTTTCTGAGAAGTAATTTTTATAGATTTTATTAATTTTAGTAATGGCAGCCTTAATTGAAGGCAGATTGATATCATTTGTATAAATCTGAAAGCTCTTCATGCCAGGGTGAATAGACACACCTTTTAATCAAGGGCTTTTTCAGCATCCAACAATAAATTATTTTCTGTAACTTTTTTTTAAAACATTATTATTTGGCACCAAACATTCCACTGTGTATATTCTAATGAAATCATAGAAAACAATTAATTGGTAGACACTGAACAATTGTTTGATACTGAATAGATGTTTCTACTGCAAAAATCTGGAGCCTGAAAGATTTCCACAGTGACCACTATCATAATTTAGACTTGGCCATGCTTCCGTTTCCAGAATGTAAACTATAGTGGTCTGCATCGATGGAATTATGTTACGCCAACTTGTTTCCTATGGCAGTTTTGTTTTGTTCACTCTTTGTACTTTCCAGCATCATATAGTATATACAAATATTATAGTGTTCACATGCTGACAATTGAATTTGGGACAACCTTCATTTAGGATCAACAATACATCATAAGAATTCTTTCAGTGAAAAACCTATTTTAATACAACCATCTATTCAGCAGGTTGGTAGGCTGGTTTTAATGACACTTTCACACATTATTGGGTCTATCATGCCAAGGAAATATGAGTCAAGTGACTGTCTCAAAGAGACTCTGAGGTAGCCGACCCAGACTGGCCTGAGCAAGTACTGAACCCATGACCCTTGGATTATGATTCTGATCCTCTATCAACTGAGCTACTGTGCCTCCACATTCAGGTGGAGTAGCTAATAACAAGATTTTCATGATTATTTTTTTGCCATTGCAACCATATTGGATATTGAAACAGTGCCATTTTCATTTAGAACATGACATAATATGAAGTCTTTAACTGAAAATCCATGTTGACATGACATCCATTCAGGATGAGTAGTGATAAAATTTTCAAGATGGCCACCATCATAGCCATATTGCATGTCCAAGGGCATGTCCAATGGGCACCATTTCATGTAGGACCAACTGGACATCACCAGAAGTCTTTTAGTGAAAACCTCATGGCAGTGCAACCACCTGTTCAGGAGTTGCAATAAAAAGATTTTCAAGATGGAAGCAATGGTAGACATATTAGACGTGAGATCAGCACCATTTTCATTTAGGACAAATTAGACATTATAAGATTGCTTTTAATGAAAACCCTATGTAGACATGAACATCCATTTAGAAGAAGTAGCTATGAAAAGATTTTTAAGCTGGCCTCTACAGTGGCCATACTGGATGTCAGATCGGCATCATTTTCATTTAGGACCAATTTGATGACATCTTAAGTCTTTTAGTCAAACCCCACATCGTTATGACCATCCATTCAAAAGGTATAGCAATAACAAGCTTTTCAGTGGCCACCATGGCAGTCACATTGGATGTCTGAGGGACGCCAAGAAGTTTCATTTAGATCCAACCTGACATCATACCAGTTTTACTAATATGACCGTCCATTCAGGAGAAGTAATGTGGCAACTATACTGGATGTCCGAGGGGCACTATTTTCATTTAGGATCAACTTCATCTTGTGATCAATGTTTTCATAAATCCTCCCAGTAGTTTTGGAGGAGTAGTGATAACAAATTTGCAGTAATTGATTGAAAACTGAGCAATCACTTGACAGGACTGTGATGGATTGTTAATGAGGGACAAATCATCCTACATCTGAGAATCTTCAAAATGCTAATCCATCAAGTTCAGAATGAAAAATTTCCACTGAAATTGTTATGCTCTGTAATTAATCTCTTTTATTAATTAAATTTTTTTGTTTACTAATGGTAAGATATTTTTTTTTAAATATTTATTAAAAATATTTAAATTTAATGCAATACAAAACAAATTGCAGAAATATTTCCAAAATAATTTATTTTAATATTTGTATAAGAGATAAATAGCTTTCTAGTACCAACAATGATTAGATTTGCCCCTCAAAGGCAAGCAATTTTTTACAATGAAATACATTACAGTATTTATCCATTTATAAAACATATCAAACAAACAAAAAAACCTTAGACATAGATTTGCTGTCCAATAACGAACTAGCTGATCAGGATCTGTACTGTTTACTTTAAATCAAAATTCAAATAAAAAGTAGAGACCCTGATCTGTTGGTGTATTAAGCAGAGAATCTGATCTATTTGATGCATTAAGCAGAGACCCTGATCTTTTGATGCATTAAGCAGAGACCCTGATCTATTGGTGCATTAAGCAGAGACTCTGATCTGCTGGTGTATTAAGCAGAGACCCTGATCTGTTGGTGTATTAGGCATAGACCCTGATCTGTTGGTGTATTAAGCAGAGACCCTGATCTATTGGTGTATTAGGCAGAGACCCTGATCTGTTGGTGTATTAGGCAGAGACCCTGATCTGTTGGTGTATTAAGCAGAGACCCTGATCTGTTGGTGTATTAAGCAGAGACTCTGATCTGCTGGTGTATTAGGCAGAGACCCTGATCTGTTGGTGTATTAAGCAGAGACCCTGATCTGTTGGTACATTAAGCAGAGACCCTGATCTATTGGTGCATTAAGCAGAAACCCTGGTCTGTATGTGCATTAAGCAGAGACCCTGGTCTGTATGTGCATTAAACAGAGATTGGTGCATCAAGCAGAGACCCTGATCTGTTGGCACATTAAGCAGAAACCCTGATGTGTATGTGCATTAAACACAGATCCTGATCTATCAGTGCATCAAGCAGAGACCCTGATCTGTTGCCACATTAAGCAGAAACCATAATCTATCAGCACATCAAGCTAATACCCTGATCTGTTGGTGCATTAAACAGATACCTGATCTGTCAGTGCATTAAGCAGATACCCTGATCTGTTGGTGCATTACCCGGAGATGCCAGCCCTTACCAATGTGAAATGGGAATGTCGGCTGTCAAAATCAGAATCTGAACATAAAAATAGGAATACAGTACTTCAAATTTGTATCCAAAAATTTATTTTAAGAATTAAACCTCAATGATTCAAAATGCATTTTGGTTGAAACATACTTCCTGCAATCATCTTTACCACCATATAAGACACTGAAGTCCCTTGAGAAAAACTGCAAATGCTTGGTATTAGTTTATTTTTGGAGGCCTAGTGTATTTGGAATTTCTGTAGCACAAGTGTTTTCACAGAGGTATATTCCTCATTGGCTGTTTGTTTCAACATCTTTCATGAACTTTTCTTAGGTGAATCAGGGCACCAAGCTGACATGATTTCTGATTAGTAAATATTTGGTTGCTTCTGTGACACAAATGCTGAGGCACATGTTTTCATAAATGAATTACAATCAGCCATTGCAAACATTGCATTGATCTAAAAAATACCAATGTTCAAACTGAGGTTCACTTATATAAAAATTTATCTGACTGCAAAATCTTAATCTGATAGAAGTGATCATAAAAGTGTAATCTGAGGTTAAAAACAAGTATGATTTCATCAAAATTGGAATGATTGGCACCTCTGTATTATGGGAGAGTAGATTTTGGTCTATGCTGTTCATAACTGGGTGTGCTTTATGCATGAGAGAATATGATAGTCTTAAAAGCATGGAAATTGTGCATCAACCAGACAGAGGTTTTCAATTATGGTGTAGAATTATCTGTTGAACTTAAGGATGGAGTTCAATGCATAATGTTGTGCAATGATCTGGTTTTTCACTGTCTTTTGATGATTTTTTTAAAACAATATGAAAATATTGACAAGTTTATAGAGAAATATGTATGGCTGTGTTTAATGCATCATTCCATGCACAAACATTGGCATAGACAAAACCTGAGCAATAATGACAACTCAGTAACAGATCGACTTACAGTATTGTTAAAACACAGGGATGGGTGTGGTAGGTGAGATCAGTGTGTATGAAAACATGTGATAAGGAGAGCATCTATATATTTTAATAGTCTAACCATCCCATGATTCAATATGAAAACATGTGATATGGAGTGCATCTATTTAATAGTCCAACTGTCTCATGATTCAATATGAAAACATGTGATAAGGAGTGCATCTATATATTTTAATAGTCTAACCATCCCATGATTCAATATGAAAACATGTGATATGGAGTGCATCTATATATTTTAGTAGTCCAAATGTCACATGATTCAATCAGAAAATGTGTGATAAGGAGAACATCTATATATTTTAATAGTCTAACCATCCCATGATTCAATATGAAAACATGTGATAAGGAGAGCATCTATTTAATAGTCCAACTGTCTCATGATTCAATATGAAAACATGTGATAAGGAGTGCATCTATATATTTTAATAGTCCAACCATCCCATGATTCAATTAATATTGTTATTACAGGTGCAAAAATATTGTTGCTATTTTGTATAAAATGATCAATTATCATGTCTTTTTTTATTGTACAGTTTAAAAAGAAGTTATGTTATCTTGAGAACATTGACTGTAAGTATCCAGTTATAACTTCATTTTTGGAAATTATGGGCTTTGTTTGGTATACTAGAAATCATCTTTGGTAGAAATCATTGTAACCTTTTCATTTTTTTCTTAATTAAGGTCAGATTTTCATTTTTCAGCAATAATTTCCCTTATTACCCAGTATATTACTAGCTTGCGTATCTCGACAATTAATATGAGGAGTGTCTCTTATACAATATTCAAATGAAGGAACTCTTCTGAATAGATGAATAAAATATGTAAACATTCTTTGTGTAAGAAGTTGTTTTATTTTATCTTTTCAGGTCAAAATTTATTTTTTCAACATTTATTTGTCTCACACAGGACATCATCTTTTTGTGAGTTTCCTTAAGAAACTTAGTCTGGTAACACCAACATCTTATTTATTATTACAACCACATATAAGCTTCACTTTTGTCATGAAAATATTTTCAAGCAAATCTTTGCAACAGTCCTATATATCCTCTCTGTCATTAAAGTACTATAAATACTCGAGTGTAAATCAGGTCCAATTGCAAACAACATAGATCCTGATCTGACATAGCATTATGTGTTTGCAGACCAGGGTCTATGTTGTTGTTCTACTGATTACTACTAACAAACTGCATAGACCCTGATCTGCTGGTGCATTATGGGTCTATACAATTTGCAGTTGGGTCCAACTTATACATGAGTATATATGGTAAAACAGTCAATTTAATTATGGTGCATAAACTCAGTCTACTGCTGTATGTGCCAAGGATTCCCCCGAGATTGATGTTTATCATATATTCACCAGAAAGTCAAACTTTTTCCAAATGCTCTAATATTTTATGATGTACCATAATATCACAGTATTCAGGTAGCTCATTTGGGCAATTTTGTACATGCTTTTTTCAAGGCATAAATCTTTCGCCACTATATAAGTACAAATTAAACTAGAGCAACTGCAATGGCTCGCCATCGCAAATAACTCTGCTTTCCACTGTATATTCCAAACTGCCTTAACCATCCCCATCCACCCACCCACCTCCATCATTATCAGATCTGATAACTAATGATAAATATAAATTAGAATATATAATAAAACATTTTAATAATTGTACATTTTTGCCATATTGTACTATTAGAAGATCTGATAAATGATGATAAATATAAATAATATATAATGAAAAGGTTGATAATTGTAACTTTTTATACTGTATTGTAATATTCAGAGATCTGATAACTGATGAAAAATATAAATTAGTATATATAATGAAATCCTAATTAGCCACATGATATAATTATTGTAATATGAAGAGATCTTACAACTGATGATAAATATAAATTAGAATACATGTATGTAATAAAAAGCTCATCAGCCAAATGTCACAACAAGCCCAACTGAGATATTACATACATGTATTAAATAACCTATACTGTCTGTACTTGCATATAAGTCAGGTCCAACTTCAAACAACATAGACCCTGATCTGTTGTTGTATAATGTGCCAGCAGATTGGGGTCGATGCTGTTTGCTCTACTGATTACTCCTAACAAGCTGCACAGACCCAGATTTGCCAGTGCATGATGCAATGGCAGATCTAAGTCTATGAAGTATGCAGTTTGATCTGACTTATATACTAGTATATATGGTAAGTATACTGTGGATTCATTTATTTCAGTGGATATAAATTTTCATGGTTTTGGGAAAAGGGACATTTTAGTTGGTACTTAAATTCATGGATGGGTTATTTGCTTTTTGTTGGTTTTAACAGCACTTTTAACACATTACTTAATCCAAGGAATTGGGGACACACTAAGGCAGTGACCCAGGCTGGCCAGGGTGGGTATCAAACCCATGACCCTTGAGTCAGATGCTCTACCAACTGAGCTACCATGACTCCATTGATGGAATGGAGAAGGGAACCTGGTATTTACATTTTTGCTTAGTAGCAACTTTGAACTCCATGAAAAATGGGAATTGTTAGTACTGTATATGCTCGCATATAATCCAACACCAACTGCAAACTGCATAGACCCAGATCTGCCATTGCATAATTCGCTTGCAGATCTGGGTTTATGCAGTTTGTAATGACTAATCAGTAGAACAAACAACCTAGACCCTGATTTGCTGGCACATTATGCGATGGCAGATCAGGGTTTATGTTGTTTGCATTTGGACCCGAATTACACATGAGTATATATGGTATTCCTTCATACAGCTAATCGGGATCTATGGTGTTGGATGGAAGTAGAACAAATAGTACAGACACTGATCTGCCAGCACACTGTATGACAGTAGATTTGTGTTGACATTATTCCCAGTGCATGCTATGTAAGAGGAAACATGGTGAGAATCAGACATATTGAGGATGAACACTTGTGAAATGTCATACTTGCCATATTCCCAGACAGTGTTGGGGTTTTTTTGAGACTCAAAAAGTGTGTTTTGAGGTCCCAAGGGGGGTCAGTGCATGTGACCCTCCAAAAGCAACGTCAACAAATCGAGAATAAGCTATCTTTTCAAATCAGCCTATAGCAAATTACTGGAAATTCAAATCTGAATAAAAGAAAATACAATCTGTTTTCTCTGAAGCATGTAATATACTTTTTTAAAAAAAATGATAGACATAGCATTGTCAAATAACATCACCACAAACATGGTCACAACCTCACATACATTAAATACAAAAATACACCAAGTTGCCTTCAATAGTTTACTATAGTTGTTTTGACGGTAATGCCTACACTTTTCCTACGCGAATGTGCTTCCACGTCTATGTTGGCGTAAGCAATGGCCAAAGCCGCTAAAAGTGATAAAAGCTGTATGATGGCAATAAATATCCATTTCAAAACAATGAATCTGCCAATTAAAACATTCAAGGTTTGTGGTAGTCGGCCCAGTTGCTAAAGTCTTTGACTGCCGATATTTTAACGTATTTTCGAGGTTAAAGTCACACATATGGCAGTGAAGATTTTAAATTTTTTCTCAGGCAGAATTATGAAAAAAGGTACTTTTTATGCAAATACACAATTTGTCATTTGATTAATGATTTAATACTTTTAAATTATTAAAATTCCATCGTGCAGTTCATTTCAGGTTAACCAGATTTTCAAACATATTAATGTTTTCACAAGTTATTTGATTACATGATAAAACATTTATTGCAATCATGTAATGTCCAATGAAAATATGAGAAAGTTAAGGTGGCAAAACTGTCGAAGCAAATAAGATTATCTCATTTTTTTAGAACTTCTAGTGCATTATGTACTGCAAATTGTCCTTTTGCCCTTTATAATGTTGTGTCCCCCAAATCTGGAGGGTGAGGCACGCAATGTCCCCTGACATTAGGATCCTAGATGCAACACTGCATTAGAGATTCAACCTACCAAAATAATAATTTTTTTAATTTTATATATGGAGTAAAAATCCAACTTCAAAGAAACGTTGCCGCTGATAACAAACTTTAATAAAGATGGCTTCAACGTTCTCATTCAGTGCAGTCAGTGATGTGTAATAAGGTGTCTGTTTATCTCTGACCACCTTACCTTTTAATTGTCTTTAAAACAGCTCTATAAACTGCCCCAAGGATAGTTTTACATGAGCTCAGAGCAAGACTGTTTACTGTTTATACATACCACAGATTAAAAACATATATCATTGTGATGAAGAAATGTACATTTTTTCTGGAGTTTTTTTGAGGAAAAATATTTTTGTTTCGCTAAGATTTCGAAACACGACTGTGTTGGGGGGGTTTGGGAGTCCAAAATCGTGTTTTTTGCATGACATGTCGTGTTATGGCATGTATGAAATGTTGGAATATTTAACTTTTTAAAAAAATGATATTTTTACACAGCAGCTGCTATGGGTCTAAGCAATTAAAAATCACTTTAAAATGTATAGGCTGGTATACATCTTCTTGCACATAACTCTTAGTTGAATATCTATACCCATGTAAAGGTCATTACGGAGAGAAGTATGCAAAAAAGTACCGTATAAACTCATGTATAAGCTTATACCATCTGCAAACTGCATAGACTCAGATCTGCCATCGCATAATGCACCGGCAGATCTGGGTCTATGCAGTTTGTAAGGAGTAATCAGTAGAACAAACAACATAGACTCTAATCTGCCAATCGCATAATGTTGTATGCATTTGGACCTGGCTTATACGTGAGTATATACGGTATGCTGTCACACCATCCATAAAATAACAGCCAAATGACTATTTAAATATTCATAACATTTGAACCGGTTGAAGATCACAGACTCTTCTTGTAATGTGCATTAGTGAATTTTTTCAGTACAACAAAATTATTAAGATCACATTAGTTTCCCACAGCAGAAAGCCTGCACAGTTGATTTTATGGCAGGTCATAAATCAATAATGATTTCCCAAAGTAATATATACTTTTCATTGACTTCACAGGATTGTTATTGTGATTATTAAAACTGTATAAGAATTTTTCTTTTCTCATAGTTAATGAGACATGTTGCAACCACATTTTACTTTCAATCTCTCAAAGAGTTCATACTACTATGCATACATAGTTAAAAGTGACATCATATTCATGACATAATAATGTAATGATCACCTCATTTCAAGATGCACAGTAAGTGTTGATTTTACAAAAATAGACATCCTTCAAAGAGCTATTCACAACTAATCCAGCTCTATTAACACCTAATTACATTTGTCAGAACTCAAATGATATTACATTAACTCATTAGATACACTGCACCACCCATAAAGATATATACAGTTCATGAAAGTTCTCAACTTATGGGAACAAAATACTATCTAATTATTGCTAATAAAGTAATGAAGCATTGATGAAAGTGTCCTAATCCATCAAGGGAACAACATATCATGTCATTATATTCAATAATCAATGCTAGATGATAATATGAAATATTTCAGACAACAACACAGTCTGCTTAAAATCAGGACTTAGAATGAACTGCATCAGACATGTGATTTGTCAACACATTATCTGACAGACAACAGATCTGGGTTTATGATGTCTGTAGTTGGTTGCAAATTATGTAAGGACAAATACAAGTTGAGGTCTGAATAAAGTACTGTATCAGTTAGAAAGGGTATCAAAGAGTAGTGTGATAAAATCCATTTTTGTTGAATAACGATACTGGATTTCTAAGAGAAGCACAGCAGTGCATCACAGACAATATATACACAAAACTACATACATGATTTGTTCCGAGTCGGTAGAAAGAACAATTTTGATATAGCGTAGTGATACATCGAGGCTGTCAGGCCAAGACATGTTTCTAAGCTATATCAAGTGAGTTCCTTCTGTTGACTTGGAACAAAACATTAATGCAGTTTTGAACTTACCATATATACTTGTGTATTACCCGATGCCAACTGCAAACTGCATAGACCCAGATCTGCTGTCGCATAATGCACCGGCAGATCTGGGTCTATGCAGTTTGTAAGGACTAATCAGTAGAACAAACAACATAGACCCTGATCTGCCGGCACATTATGTGACGGCAGATCAAGGTCTATGTTGATTGCATTTGGACTCGGCTTATACAAGAGTATATACGGTATTACATACTACTCTTTAATACTTTTGAAATATGTTTAGCTCTACAGTATGAATGAAACAGAAAACAAATTGGAATTTATCAAAATTTAATTCACTATGTCTAAAAATACCAACATGCGGACGTCAGAGAAGACACCTAAGTAGTTCCAGTCTAGGTGTGTGATACGGATTGAACAGTTATATTGAATGCTCAATCAAGCATGCAAGATTAAATGGGTATATAATAAAATGTATTACAAAAATATGCATGTTTTTTGGTATATAGTGTTCACCACAGCCTACAAAAATGAGGCATGCATGGTACAGAGCTAGCTTTGCACCTCAACATTTCCTGGCCTGATCCTCAAAGTCAATAAGGGATTTGGGGTGAGTCCTAAGGGGCCAGCAATAGTTGTCCCTGACTCAATTATATTTAAAATCATACAGAATTTGCAATTTTCAGAATTTAGTCCTGCACAAATTTTTCACAGTTGGTCTTAATTGTTCCCAATTACACAATAAAAATCGCTGAAAATGCAATTATTAGTGCATCACTAATCCAATGGCTGTGGGTTTCTCTTAGGTTAGCTGTATTACCAGTACTCATCTGAAACACCACATATGCCACAACCTATGCAAATGTTGGTTGGTTGGTTCTTATGGGTTTAACACCATTTTTAAGCACATGATAGGTTATACATGGCAGTCAGTATATTTTGGTGAAGGAAGAACCCAAGAAAACCTGGAAAGAACAACAAATCCACGGGAAGCTACTGGCAAGCTTTCTCACTTACCCATGTTGGCCGAGCCCGAGACTTGAACTCACGAGGACAGAGGTGAGATGTCAGTGATCTTAAAGGCAAGCGCCTTAGATCACTCGGCCACCTGCAAAAGAAAGTACTGCATGACTGCTTACATTTAAACCAGGAAGAGCTGCAGTGACTCAGTGGTTTAAGCATGCCAGTCTTGCAACCACAAATGTGTGGGTTCAAATCCTGGTCAGACCAGAATAGATCATTTACTGCACTGTGTCTTTGCAAGGCATTCTACTAAAATTGCCTCTACAAAATATAAACTTTCATGTCTTTATCTGCTATTAACACAAAATGAACAAAGTAACCTGTATCGGTAAGGTTTGAGTTCAGTATTACCAACTTGTGTAACACTGGTGCAACATACACTGTTTTAATACATGTTCAAAATAATGTCTGCCTGTAGGTCTGGTGCTGATCTATTTGTCCGAACTAGACCCATGCAAAGTGTCAGTCCCTCTGGCTGATGGCTAATCCTCATGGTGAGTTAAGACTAGAGTATACTAACATAATATGCAACAAAAATCACACCATGTAAATTAAATAAACCCTGTTTTCTTTTTTTTCTCCAACTTCTGATTTTGTCTCCAGTGCTGGACCATCCAAAGACCTTAAATTTGCAGATTCTGAAGTGAAAGTTGAAATGTCATATTTTTATGCTAAACCTCTTTTGTGGTGTACTTTTGTTTAACTCAAGGACTGGCCGAAAATTAAAAAGTCATACAAATAGGGTAAATATTGCCCAATCAGAATGACTGATAGAATGTGTGTTTTCCATGGCTACTAGTGATCAATGACAACAATTAAACAACATAATATGTTGTTTACAATCGAAATATTTATTTTCTCTTATTTTTCACTTTTATGATGGAGTCTGCAGCTTCCATGACTGGCCTGCAGTATTTTTATCCAAGTTTCAAACACAGATTGTAGTATAACACAAGTTGCCAATAAAATGCCAGAAAGCTCAAAACAAGGGGCATCATATATGCATTTCTGGATGGTAATAGTGGCATGAAAACATAAAAATACTTTGAATTGAAAGTATTTTGTACATACTGCAAACATCTGGAGTTTCCAATATTACCCCTAGATTTATCAATGTTTTTGTATGTCACACTTATACACGATCCCTACTCTGCAAGAATAAAATTGTCAGTAAAAAAATGTTGACTTAATAGCGAGTATGTACAGTAGCTTTCATTTTTCATATCTTTCTAACACTAGAACTTTGTTACAATTCACTTCATAATTGTGTCATTAACACAAAGCTCATAATTTCTTATGACATACTGAAAGATACATCAATTTTTAAAATACATTTTCAAGTAAAAATTTAATACATGTATGTAATCAATCTCTTTCAATTACGCACTTTCTAGTGTTGGGAAACTCTTAACATTTCAGATCAATTATCAGTTTCTTGTTTGTGCTAATCAATGCATGCTCAATCAATAACTGATTACTTTGTCCACATGATGCATTCCAAAACCATTGATATATTCAAACATCCTTAAGTCTGAAACAGTGAGAAGATGCAGAAATAGATTTTGACCATAACTGATAAATAAAAATAATAATAAAGCAAACTCAACTGTTGTAAGCACAACAATAAAGATTAATGCAGCAAAATAAAAAAAACTGTGATCATAAATACTCAAGCCAAAGTACAAGCTGAGAAAGAAAATTTCTAAGTATGCTAAACGGAGTAGATATAGAACAGTTTGAAAATGAATAAAGGGTCCAAGTGGGTGTAATAAAGCTCACCTGGTGACATCTGCCTAATAATCGAATGTAAGAGAAGCTGGCCAAGAAATCTGGGTTAGGCGGATGCTTTCTACTAAAAGTTTTTACAATGCTGTTGATTGCATATGTTAAGAAAACAACTGTTTCAGGGTTTTCCTAGTTTGTGTATCTTCATCTTCATCCATATTTCAGTGCACATTAGCATCATTTGTCCAATCATTGAGAGGTCCCTATGCCAGGAAACTTTGTGTCAAAGTTGGTCAAATTCCATTCAGTGGTTTTTCTGAGATAATGTTCTGCAAATGGTTTGCTACTTTTAGTAACAGGCCATATATGATGGCAGAACAGCATCTTTTCTATAAATCTGAAAGGCAATCAAGCTTGGCCACTTTCTGTCAAGTGTGGTCAAATTCTCTTACACAAATATTTAGAAAAAGTTATTTAAGGTTTTCTATTTTTAGTAACAGTAGCCATATTTGATGGCAGATTGGTATCATCTGTACAAATTTAAATGCCAATCATGCCAGAATGCTTCGTCTCAAAAGATGTGGTCAAACTCTGCTGAACAGTTTCTGAGTTGTTTAAAGTTTTTCTATGTTTAGTAACAGTGGCCATATTTGATGGCAGATTGGGATCATTTTATCAACTTTTAAAGATCTTCACCACATATATGGACTGCCACATTATACATCGGTTTTAAGAACCATCTTACTCAACATCTACAGAAACTATAAATCGTATGATTTTGTGTAATTCAGCACTACTATTTAAAATAATCTACTTTTATGTATTCACTTGTAATGTCTTATACAGACTGACTACTGCATTTCTCCAAGTATATGCCCTTGCAGAAAGTCAAACCACCCCCACTTTGAGAAACTTGTAGCAGCTCTCCCAAAATACTGTATATACTCGTGTATAAGCCGGGTCCAAATGCAAACAAGATAGACCCTGATCTGCCGTCGCATAATGTGCCGGCAGATCAGGGTCTATGTTGTTTGTTCTACTGATTAGTCCTTACAAACTGCAAATTGCGATGGCAGATCTGGGTCTATGCAGTTTGCAGTTGGTATTGGGTTATACGCGAGTATATATGGTAATCTCTCCCCCACTCCTGATCAGGGGGTGAACAAAAATGTCTGCAAACATTCTTAATGTTTTGTAAAAGAGTCAAATAAAGTCCCAACAGCATGAAAAAACATACCATAATTCATTCAATAAATTATGCAAAAATTAGTTACAGATAATATTTCTTAAAGTAGCATTGATTAAAATCAATTACACATAAAAATTAACTTCATAATCTATTAGCTATCTAAAATTTCTAAAATGAGACTGAAATACTCACTTATCACACTGTTTTATCACAAAACAATAATGTGTCAGAGTGATCCTGTATTGCCTTGTACCTATTGATTGCTGGCAACAGTTTGGGATCATTTCCAATTCAAAAAGGCAATAAAAAATTTTTTTATCAATTCTACGAATCTAAAATTTATTCAAAGAATTGTCCAAAATTTCCTTTTTTTTGTATCCTGAATGTCAAATTGATAACCAAAATATTAAGGTGTAAAGTCTTGGCAGACACAGTGCTTTCATGGCTAACATGCTGTATTGTTCTGGTCGAGTTAAAATATTCATAACAGAACAAATTAACTGATCCCAGTTTGTGTGGTCTGGTACCGAAAACTTGCATCAAACAAATCACAATAATAACTACAGTCAATGCTTGTAAAATCAAAATAATATAAAATACACATGAACTGAGGGTATTTTTCTACTGCTAGGTTATTATTTTAAAAAATATATTCTCAAGTAAAATCCATTTCCTGATCAGAGACCGCTATGTGTACTGGTATGGATTTTACTACTAACCACACTACTTTCCTGACCATGACTTGGAAACTTGAAAGGATTATTCTCTGATTAAAAAGCGATATGCTATCTGAATGTTTTTATAATAAAGAGACTTCATCTGAATGGTAAAAAACATGGTTTCAAGAAACGACTCACTCTGCTGTAACTGCGTACAAACTAATGAATGCAAAATATGGTATACCCTATATTTAACAATTTGACTCTAATATGACAAATTCCTTATCTAAAAATAAGCCAATCCCAACATTTTGAAAATTATATTAGGCTGGTCTTATGGACTTGTATGGTACTATTCTGTAACTGAGTGCTGTATTATGTACTGGTACTCATCTGTTTTGTCTTGTACATGTTTTATAGCAGTAGTAGATCAATTACTGAGGTTTTACTTTTTTGGAGGAGTACAAAGTTTCATGGATTTCGTAGTTGCGCTGAACCATGAATTTAAAGACTCAGTGATAAATGAGCCACATGTGATGCAGAAATCCCCCCCCCCCATTTTCTTACAGATACATTCCTAGCAATCAACAATGCTCAGATATTTGATTCACCTTCATAACTTCAATAAAATATTGTCTTTTACATGCATTTGTTTTATTTTAACCTTTTGCAAAAAAATAATTACATGCCATTTTATTTTGTGTCAATACACATGTATGTAAACAGTATCCGGTAACTGCTGGTTTCACTCACGGCCTTAAATTGATATGTGAGATCAGGAAGGATTGAGTGAAAAATGAAAGAGTGTGAAGTATTTAAGCACTAGTATTATTGAAAATTAATGAAAAGATATTGAAATCATCAAAGAAAATTAGACGTAATGTTTGTATACACAGATTCTTGATTCATGTGAAACTGCTGTTGAAAATACTTGCATGAAAATACTGCACTTATTTTATTCTCTGTGATTTAAGATTTACTCAAAGTTGTAATCAATCCAAATGAATAATCGACATGACCATTGATAAATGCAAGCATTTATACTTATAATTATGGATCAGAAACTTTCCTAATAAAATTAAAATTGTCGTAAAAGCATATCTGATTTAATCCATTGCATTTGCAATCCTAAGGTACAAACAAGTCTATACATACTGAGACTGTTGCTTGTTGTTTGAAGTACAAGTACTAATTAAATTATACATATATATATATATATATATATATATATATATATATATATATATATATATATATAGAGAGAGAGAGAGAGATAGAGATATACATACAAAATACAAATAAATAATATTATCATACAGGTTAGAGAATTTTAATTCATACTCTATGGAGTCTCTAACAGACTCTATAATAACCTCTATATACCTTGATTTCTGTTGTAGGAATCCGGAATGACTGTGTACTTAGATGAGAATTAAAGACTGGGTTAACATGCAGGTGTGTCTGCCACACATGGATGCCTATACCACTGGCTTTGTAGCATCATATTTTGGTGATGTGTGCATGGCCGAGATGGTATAGGGGTTGGTGCTTATAGGCAAGGCGATGGGTGCCGTAACCTGCGGACCAGAGTTTGAATCTCCATAGAATACGAATTAAAATTCTCTAACCTGTATCAAAATATTATTTATTCATATTTAAAAATTCTATTAATGTTTTCAAGCATTCTCCTGTAGGATCTAGGGATAGAACTTTCCGTTCTGTTTGGTGTATATTTGTAATTCTCTATAATATCCTAAATATACCTTGATTTCTGTCATAAGAATCCAGAATGACTGTGTACTTAGATGAGAATTAATTACTGGGTTAACATGTGGATGTGTCTGCCATGCACAGATGCCTATACCACCAACTTTGTAACATCATTTTTTAGTGATGTGTATATGGTCATAATGGTATAGGGTTTGGTGCTTACAGGCAAGGTGATGGGTGCCTTAACCCACAGACCTGGGTTTGAATCACCATAGAGTATGAATTAAAATTCTCTAACCTGTATGATAATATTATGTATTCATATTTAAAACTTCTGTTAATGTTATCAAACATTCTCCTGTAGGATCCAGAAATAGCACATTCCGTTCTGTTTGGTGTATATTTGTAATTCTCTATAATAACCTCTATATACCTTGATTTATATCGTAGGAATCCGAAATGACTATACTCGGATGAGAATTAATTACTGGGTTGACATGCGAGTGTGTCTGCTACACACAGATGCCTATACCACCAACTATTTAGCATCATTTTTTTGGTGATGTGTGCTTGGCTGAGATGGTATAGGGATTGGTGCTTACAGGCAAGGCGATGGGTGCAGTAACACATCGACCTGGGTCCGAATCTCCATAGAGTACAAATTAAAATTCTCTAACCTGTATGATAATATTATTTATTCATATTTAAAAATTTTGTTAATGTTATCAAGCATTCTTCTGTAGGATCCAGGGATAGCACTTTCTGTTCTGTTTGGTATATATATGTATATACATATATATATATGTTTGGTATATATATATATATATATATATATATATATATATATATATATATATATATATATATATATATATATATATATATATATATATATATATATACACACACACAGAGACTTATTACAGCCCAGTATCAAAGCTCACACATTACTAATTTTTTGGACAAAACCAAATAAATAAACATTGCAAAAGTCTTCTGATACATCCAAACTTTTGCCATGTAAATTATTGTTTAATTGCAGAAACAGGTGCAGCTTCATCAAAGCCACAGATACCATAGTTTCCGGCCTATAGGTCAGTGTGGAGTACAAGTTGAATTTGCTAATTTTGTAAATTTTCCATCCTTTGTCCATATATAAGTCGATGTGGAATATAAGACGAAGCCAGATCAACACCTTGGCTTCATCTTTTTCGTTAGTGACTTTCGGTTTCATGAATATTAATGGTATCACTATGCTATTTATAATTAATTGGGAAACTGCAGTCATAGACACTAACATGCTTTTTCCCATTTTGTTTCGGAGAGAGAGAGGGGGGAGGTTTCAGGGCGATTGTTATCTGTATTGTTCAGTTACCTGATGATTGTGATCTTCATGTACAAGGGCACTGCTATAACCCATTATCAAATGACACCTCTGGATAAACAGTTCACTCTTGTTTTAAGTACAATATCCATTGTCACAGGAACCACATGGCCATGCAGTGTTATTTACATGCTAATTAAATTTACCTAGAGTTTGGCCAGGTTATTCCAATTGACACCTGTTTGAGGACAAGATTTGACAGAGAAGATCAAATTAGTGAGGCTACCAATAGGAAAATTAATCTACCATAGGGAATTAAGAAATATAAAGAAATTAATGATAGAGACAGAAAAACAGCGAAAAGTCACATACAAAGAAAAAAGAAAATACTTTTTTAACATTTCTTTAACATATCTATGACATTCTATTGCAAATTTACACAAACAAGAAGAGAGAGGACTTCATTTCTTGTGGTTCTCAATCCACTTGATATCATAAAACCGGTAATTGATGTGGATTAATGATAGAGAACAAAAGGGGTACCGGCACTGCCTATTACCCAAAGCTAATATCTGGGTTTAAACAATTAACTGGCTTGGATTGTTGTCAGAAACCAAAGACCAATCCATCAAATATAATCAAAGAGAGACACTGAAACAGCTTGTTAAGAATGAATACCAGTACTGTAATGTATTGACATTAAAAACAGATAATTGATGATCTATGAGTAGTCTGTCTCAGTTCTGAATTTTAACCTATATTATGGGCATTTTTTAGTGAATATATGACAGTACTGTGAATATATGATACAATTATGTCCTTAATCTACGGTATTTTTTAAATATTCATCGAACATTCGAGTTGTTAATATGGATTACATCCCTTTGTTGGATCAATTATATTAATGAAAAAGATCTACCGGTAATCGCTCAAGTGCATCAAATAAAATACTGGTAAAACAAACATCAATGGACCTATGGCTAAAATGTCATTAAGAAGAATCAGGTATAGTGAGAAAAAAAAAGATGAATAAAGCAAAATCTTTCATATTTTTTTTGTTGTTGAAACAAATGATACTGTATGATTTGCATAGGTACCACAGGGGCTCGTATTGTTGCTTACAGTTTACCTATACATGTACTATATATAATAATAATATACTATATAATATAATAATATAATAATAGTAATACATTTTATATATAGTACTTACAAAATTTATAGGTAAATTGTAAGGAATGATAGGAGCCCCTTTGAGTACAGTACACAATATTGACCATAAGTGTGCTATGTGGCCTGTGAATTGTGAGCTCTTTAATTGTTTTCTTTTATTTCATGTTGGAGAAATCAGAAAGATCAAGTATAAAATAATGCATACAAAATAATGATAAAAATGATAACATAAAAGCAGTCATATTAGTTTATGACAATTTATTGACATGGTAACTGATCACGAGTAGGTACAGCTATGTGACCTGTTTTCGATTTTGCCGATTACATCTTATAATCACGGTATTACTGGTACTTAAAGCAATTTCAATGACATAATCCATATACGAGTCGATTCAGATTATAAGACCAAGCCCAGACTTCCAGGTCAAAAAGTATCAACTTAGGCCGGAAAATACAGTAATAGGACCTATCTCTCAGATATTTTCTCATGGATATCTAACTTGAATTTTACCATTCTTATCATCATGATTGTTGGAAAATGCTGATGCAACTTTATAGACAGTGGTTTAAGTAAAAGGTCATATACAACAGATGTGCTTAAATAACCACATGGCTTTGTGTTGTTAGCTGTGTTGGCTCCATTTAATGTTGAACACTCAAATGAAACCACAATATAATGGATTCATCTTGAAAGGTGTTTGATTTGCACTCACACTGGTGGTATTATTGTTTTAACCATCCAAGCCACCAATCTTTGTTGTCGGCCTATTTTATTCCTTCATATATTCTTTATTTGGGTATTTCTAGAGATTAATCCACCAAATTATATACCTATAAATATGCAAACTCTGACACACTGACACTGAATAAATTACCTATAAATATGCAAAAGTTGACACTGACACTGAATTTAACACCTATAAATATGCAAACTCTGACACAGACACAGAATTAAATACCTATAAATATGCAAACTCTGACACACTGACACTGAATAAAATACCTATAAATATGCAAACTTTGACACAGACACCAAATTAAATACCTATAAATATGCAAACTTTGACACAGACACCAAATTAAATACCTATAAATATGCAAAAGTTGACACTGACACTGAATTAAATACCTATAAATATGCAAACTCTGACACAGACACTGAATTAAATACCTATAAATATGCAAACTTTGACACAGACACCAAATTAAATACCTATAAATATGTAAACTTTGACACAGACACTGAATTAAATACCTATAAACATGCAAAGTCTGACTCAAGCAAATCCAGAAATTGAAATACCCACAATTTTGTTGTTTTACAAAACCACAAAAATTGATAACCATCAAAATGGATATGTACATGTATGTATGTATGTATGTATGTATGTATGTATGTATGTATGTATGTATGTATGTATGTATGTATGTATGTATGTATGTATGTATGTATGTATGTATGTATGTATGTATGTATGTATGTATGTATGTATGTATGTATGTATGTATGTATGTATGTATGTATGTATGTATGTATGTATGTATGTATGTATGTATGTATGTATGTATGTATGTATGTATGTATGTATGTATGTATGTATGTATGTATGTATGTATGTATGTATGTATGTATGTATGTATGTATGTATGTATGTATGTATGTATGTATGTATGTATGTATGTATGTATGTATGTATGTATGTATGTATGTATGTATGTATGTATGTATGTATGTATGTATGTATGTATGTATGTATGTATGTATGTATGTATGTATGTATGTATGTATGTATGTATGTATGTATGTATGTATGTATGTATGTATGTATGTATGTATGTATGTATGTATGTATGTATGTATGTATGTATGTATGTATGTATGTATGTATGTATGTATGTATGTATGTATGTATGTATGTATGTATGTATGTATGTAGTAATGTTTTACAGCACCTCAGCACAAAACTGGCTATGTAGTGCCAACAAAAGGTAAAGTTCCAAAAATGAAAAATTAATTGCACAAAAAGTTTTGAAAGTTAAACCCTTCCAAAAAATTTTAAAACTGAGTGCAAGATAAAATATAAAAGGTACAGATGATAAAATTCTGTATAATGTACATAAAACCACAACATGGAGTTTAATGGTTTTGTTGTCTAAAAGCACCCCAACTTGTACAAAATCTTACATCATATATATGTTATTGTTGAAGGCCTCATGGAAGATTGGTTTTTTGACCAAATCCTTAAACGAAGTCATTCTTTTTCTTCTTCTTCTTCTTCTTCTTCTTCTTCTTATTATTATTATTATTATTATTAATGAATGAATGAGATTTCATTTGATTTGATTTGATTTAATTTGACTTCATGTAATTTAATTAAATTAACTAGAACAGCACTAGTGCTCGAGGTAAGCATTTCATAGGCAGCTTGCATGACACTTTATTATTATTATTATTATATTAATGAATGAATGAGATTTGATTTGAATTAATTTGACTTCATGTAATTTAATTAAATTAACTAGAACAGCACTAGTGCTCGAGGTAAGCATTTCATAGGCAGCTTGCATGACACTTTATTATTATTATTATTATATTAATGAATGAATGAGATTTCATTTGAATTAATTTGACTTCATGTAATTTAATTAAATTAACTGGAACAGCACTAGTGCTCTAGGAAAGCATTTCATAGGTAACTTGCATGACACTTTATTATTATTACACCTGTGCATGCATGCTTATCAACACATTATTTCTAAAATTTGCATAATCTTAAATTTATGAAATTTACATGACTTGCTAACTTATTATTATAGTCTCATAGCTACAGATTACCTGCTCAAGACCTTAATGTTCGCGTTTTGTTAAATACATGTAAATATACTTTCTCCCCTACCTTGGCAAGTGCATCATATACCGTCCGAGAGATCCATTCCTGACCAACCCATCAAGACTCCAAAAATATTGTACTCCACAACACTTAAGAGAGATAACTCCTCCAGACTTAGACCAGGGTGAAGAACTAGAATTATCAAGGAATAAATTCTAACCTTGATATGAGGCATAACAAAATTCCAAAAAATTATCCAAAAATAAAAGATATGATTTAAAGATCCCAAAGAGACTCAGCGTTCTTCCAAGAATAACATAATCTGCTACAACTCGTACAAAATAATCCAATTCCAGCTAGAATTACCATCTTTTTTATTCTGGTGTTCCCTACATATATTGCTCCCACTCACTACCTATAAATAATTGTTACGGGTTATACCAGCTTATTTGGACCACCTTCACTGTAAAGGAACAACGGTAAAAGCCATGTGGTGAGCTGGAGGGCATGTTTTTATCTATAGAAAAGCCTAAATCAATTAGCAGTAATTGAAATAGATGATCTCTGTGGATGCAGGCTGATAAACAATAGCTTGATGACAAGAAATTAATTAAAGTATTTGTGTAATTGATCAGAGCCAGTAATGTGGACTGGAAATACATACATACATAAGTTGTTATACTCATGTACATTCTAATTCATATAAATTTCATTGTGCTGTATGGGTATAGAGAAAGTGGAGAGATGAAAAAAAAATATAAATTAGAACTGGAAGCCAGTTATTCCCATTTTTTAAAACTTTATACCATCCTCATCCAACCCAATCCCATTCCATCTGACCCCAACCAAATTTTGAATATGCTCCAGCATTTTAACCATTGATCTTTGGAATTTGGCTCATGAGTTTGCAACCAGTGTGGACATGTACATTTAAAAAAATTAAACTTAGCTAAATTAAGACCAGAGTAGAGAATGGACAATACAGTGATCAGCAGCTATCAGCCCAAAGCCAGTTAAAATCACATTGGGTTGGTATAAACTGAAAAGTTTGGGGTACTGTGGACCATTGAATTCTACTCTTTGTAACAGCCATACTTTATCATTTAGCTATAAGCTAAAGAGGTCTTCACTTGTTTCATCTAACATATTTAGACATAGAAGCTTGACATTGCATGATATATAGGGTATGATCCAGAAAAAATATAAACACTATCTACCATAAAGCTCCTGTGTATTTAAAGCACCTGAGAACGAGACAACAAACATGCTGAGATATTTGATTTGTTAATAAGAACCAATCATGTCACATTTCACTTTTTTTTACTCAGACTAGTTATGGTTGAATTGGACGCTGTGTATTTTTTCATGATCATCTTAAGCATTTCATGTCATCCTGATAAAAAGCAAGTGCTATTCAGAAATGCTTCAGGATGTAGTGATTTATGGTAACAGCAAAACTCACCGATCCCCACAAAAAAGAAAAGAAAAAATTGACAAGATGAGAAAGGCAAATCAAAGAGAATATTCATTATTGAGTAACAGCTTCTTGGGTACTCTAAATATGATTGATGAAACGAGTGAAGACTGCTTTTGAGTACGAACATGGTTTCATTCACATAGAGAATAAAAAATTGAATACAGAAATACATGTACTGGTTGATTACCGTATATACTCACGTACAATCCAATACCAACTGCATAGACCCAGATCTGCCGGTGCATTACACGCCAGCAGATCTGGGTCTATGCAGTTTGTAAGGACTAATCAGTAGATCAAACAACATAGACCCTGATCTGCCGGTGCATTATATGCGAGTATATATGGTAAACTTGGTATGAAAGATTATAATTGTACATTATGAATAAAGGATCAATAATGTACTGTACATCACTTTGTTCTTTTACAGTTTACTAGGTCTGGTACAACTCTTTCTCTCAACTAGCGATAATTTGAACATTAAATTCACCTCAATCTTTATTGGACTCACCCTTCATTGCACAATCAAAATAGCAACATGAATTATCTACTAATTGTTAAGATCTTTATCAGCTCTTTCCATGTCTATTACAGACACCACAGCTTTCATAAAACATATGCATGCCAAGTGTACCAGTATGTTTGCACTAAATTCAAAATGATAATACCACTTAACATTTTGAGACTTCCCATTTTTAAGGCTGGGACTTCCAAAAATGACACCCAGGAAGTCCTGGACTTCTTGATTAATTATAAAATTAGTGGAACTCCTGGACTCCTATTTTGCTCCAGTGTCCAAATTGTTAAAGCAAAATCATGTGGTATACTTACACAATATGTGTGTGTCTGTGTGTGTCCAAGTTGTTGTTGGTATTTTTATAATGACAGACTTGTAAAGATCATTTCTTTATTGCACAATTACACCTAACATTATAGAGTAATCAAGTGAACATGGAATGTATGCATTCACAGTTGCAAATAATTTATAATATTCAGGTACACTATTGATCATTTTCAACCTTCAGTAACTTATTAAATAGTTCATCCAAACCTAAATTGCGGTACACACAAGAGTATCCATTTTACCATTAACTTACCTGTTACACTTTGTCCTGCACTAGGTAATATCCAAGTGTTAAGGTGTAATAAGTGTGGCTAATATGTTACATAATGTATTATTATATAGGATGCCACAAGTTATTAGTGATTAAGACCAGTCAATGGTTAGGTTATGAGCTGACACTTTTAAGATGATTCATAAACTGGCCACACAGAGCCTATTTTAAGGATTACCAATTGCAGTATACCATTATGTCACTCAACAATACATCTACAACTCCCAGTTAAGCAACTATTGTAAAAAAGTTTCTGCTCCAGATAAAAATGTCTAAAACCTGCAGATTTAGTTTTAAGTGAGCACTTTTAGGTCTCAAGATATACATTACATAGTAATTATTAAAAAATTAGATGTAAATGCCCAAAAAATATTTTGTTGTAGTTCAGACCTTTTGAGGTTTCTGGCAAATGCTTTAAAGTATAGCAATAATGAAGAGAAAAGATTTAAAGGGAGGCTGTGGTAACTACTACAGCTGCCACAAAATGTATTGTTATAACTGGTTACCAATAAATATGGCTATCACAGAGGAATTATTCAAGCTAAATGGGGAATTATGACATTTTTTTATATAATTACCCCAGGAGAATTTAAACCATGAAGCCTTTGTTTGCAATGTTTTCTTTTTTCGCTGATCAACTTGGTGAAATAAATAGTCCATGAATGTAGATTTGCATGGAATTTGAAGCCACATGATGACACAGCTAAAACCAGCTGCATATCAACAAGAAATCATAAGAATAAGTTACAGGAATACCAAATTTCACAGGACTAAATGAAGGCAATTTAATAGGTTTAAGTGATCTATATTCAAAATATTCCATCTGTGTCTGTTACCGTATATACTCGCGTATAAGCCAAATCCAAATGCAAACAACATAGACCCTGATCTACTGTCGCATAATGTGCTGGCAGATCAGGGTCTATCTTGTTTTTTCTACTGATTAGTCCTTACAAACTGCATAGACCCAGATCTGCCGGTACATTATGCGATGGCAGATCTGGGTCTATGCAGTTTGCAGTTGGTATCAGATTATACATGAGTATATACAGTACTTTGAAAAATTCATAATCTGAGCAAAGAGGTTTTGAATGTTCTAACAGTGATTGTATGCATGCTTCAAGAAATTGTAAAAAATGTAACCGCAGAACTTACCTTGTGTAACCCTCCTAGTAATATTTACTTTAACAACATACTAGATCTAGAAACCAAATGAAAAGGTCTCCATGTGGGTCATTTAAATATAGAAGATATGAATGATATGTTAGACAAACTGAATTTATTATTATCATCTTAGATCAATAATGTGCATATACTGGGTATTACAGAAACAAAGTTAAATGACAATCATGCAAATGTTTTATTGTTCATTGAATCGTTATGGCACACCAATCAGATGTGACAGGGGTTCAGGGGGTAGAGCTGTTGCTGTTTATGTAAGAAATGGTTTATCAGATGAAAGGAGAAATGATCTAGAATCAGATGAAAGGAGAAATGATCTAGAATCAGATGAAAGGAGAAATGATCTAGAATCAGTTGAAAGGAGAAATGATCTAGAATCAGATGAAAGGAGAAATGATCTAGAATCAGATGAAAGGAGAAATGATCTAGAATCAGATGAAATGGAAGAAGTATGGATCCAGGTAAATCAACCAGGTAAAGCCATTCCTAGTAGACTTTGTCTATAGGTCCCCTTTTGCAAAGGTTGAAAGGCATCTAGATAAAGTGACTAATGACCAAAAATAAATTAATATTTTAGATGACTTCAACAGGGATCTTATGGCTGAATTTCATACAAACTTTTGGCCTAACACAATTAGTGGACCAACACACATGAAAAACTGACCACTCTAAAACTCTAATAGATCATATCTATACAAATGTGGAAGAAATTATGACAAAAATACATATTCCAAAGATAGGTTTTAGTGATTACTTCCCTAAATTTCCTAACCAGAATATCCAGATTAAAAACAGCTGTAAAATTCCAAACTCATAAAACCATAACATATAGCTCATTTAAGCATTATGATGAAAACAAATTTCTGGAAGATCTCAGTAATTTTCTGTAGACTATAGTACCTATGTTTGATAATGCTGATGATGCTTTTGATATATGGACCCAAGTTTTCATGCAAGTGGTAGACAAAACATGTACCTTTGAAAACACAGAGTGAAAAAGGACTTCCAACCTGACTGGCTAACTCTTAACATTCTAGACGCCATGAAAACCCGTGATTATTTCAAATCTGTAGGTCAACAAGCACATTACAAAACATGGAGAAATAAAGTAACCAAAATGATCAATGGGGCAAAGAAGAATTACTATTAATCAGGTTTAGAAAATAATTGCAATAAGAATTATATGTGGAAAGATTTACATAATGGTAAACATTTTACAAGGTCATCTAAAATCCAACAAATTAGCCAGGAAGAACAGATTATTTAGGAGGATTTTGAAAATAGCAAACACATTTAATGAATATTTTATCAGTTTACGTTCCAAAATTAAGGAACCCATTATAAATTCCAATCTCATCAAACTAAGAAATTTAATTTCAGAGAAAATTCCAGCCAACACAAAATTTTCGATCTCTACAATATCAAATGAAAAAGTTCTAAAAGTTTTTTAAACTACTGAAACAATGAAAGCAACTGGCCTAGATAATATTGGACCATTTAATCTAACCATATCCACCTCAGTGTTTCCCCAGACATATAAACTGTTCCATGGCAAAAGTTACACCTATTCATAAGTCAGGCAGCAAAGATGTCAAAAACTACAGACTAATATCAATCTTACCAACTCTGTCCAAACATCTTGAAAAATGTGTTCATGACAATCTTTTAATGAACCTATTAACCTATAACTTGGCATTCAGAGAAAACCACTCCTGTGAGACTGCGTTGGTCTCCATGATAGACAGATGAATTACTGTCTTACATGTAGATCAATGGAAATTAGTTGGATTCATACTAAGTTGCTCTTAGAAAAGCTTTTGACCTTGTTGATTATGATATTCTTATCAATAAATTGAACATTTATCAAGGTGGCGATTCCACAATTGATTGGTTTACATCTTATCTAACAAAGAGAAAACAATGTGTCAAAATAAACGGTAGTTCTAAAGAAGAACCAATTACATGTGGATTACCACAGAGATAAATCCTGGGTCCACTGAGTCTTTCTCATTTTCATAAACGATCTGCCTCTGAAAATAGGCAACTGTATTTCATCTACTGACCTACATGTATATGCAGATGACACAACTCTATCAGATTTCAAACAGCTCAAATCAGACCTAGAGGTGTCCTTTCAGATAACCTTACTTAGATGGCATGGAAGTAAACACAGAAAAGACTAAAATATTAATGATTACTACCCAACAAATGAGAGTGAAACTGGAAAATAACAATTTGAATCTTAAGTTAATGAAATTTGTCTACAAATGGTTACCTATGACAAAATTCTTGGGTTGATGGTTGACAACAATTTGCAATGGAATGAACATATTCAAGTCACATGTTATAAAGTCAATTCAAGTCTGTGGTTATTAAGCAAAACAAGGCCATATCTATCAACCAAACATAGGTTAATATATTACAAAAGCTATATACAACTATATCTAGACTACTGTAATGATTTTGGGGAAAATACTTCTGATGAGTAGTAGTATTTGCAAATTATTCTGCTTGCAAAAAACAGCTTGCAGACTCAACCTAGATAATGCTGAAAACATCTCAATATTAAAATGTTAACTGTAAGTGAACAAATATTTTTGAAAAAAGGCTGAACTTATGCACAAAGTTTCCAACAATATGGTCCTATTATATCTCAAGGAACTATTTCATGCTAGAAAACATGGCAACACTCCCAATTTAAGATCAATTTCAGCTAACCATCTTTCCATTCCAAAACCAAATAAAGAACTCTTCAAGAAATGTTACAATATTTGGGACCACTAATTTGGAACAGAATTCCAAATGAAATTAGAGAAAGTGAAAATATAAATGCTTTTAATTATAATTTAATTCAATGGATGAAAAGTGGAACATGTTTGATTTGACAAATACATTACAACTTAAAGTATAAATTCTCAAATTGTCCACTTTGTTGCCTCACTAGTTTTATACTATATATACACCTAGTTGGAGAACATTCTTATAAATGTTTCTGTTTATTATGTCGAGTCATAAATTTAGCCTATTATTATTGTGTTGCTTTCCTTTTTTTTCTCTAGAAAGAATTAGTTGTACGTGTCTTTTTTATTGTGTGTGCAGCTATGAACTATGTATGTAAATATGCACATAATAGAGGGCCACAAGAAGGATTAGTTCCATGCAACTATTTGTGTCACCCTCTTAAATAAAGCCATTATCATTATTATTATTATTGATATTATTATTATTATTATTATTATTGTTGTTGTTGTTGTTGCTGTTGTTATTATTATTATAAAGATTTGTATATCCAGTTCTGAAAAAGTTGTATACTGCAACTTTCATCATTTATTCAAAGTTCCTAGCGGTATTCACATCGTGTCAATAATATTCCTATGAAGCCATCAAGTCATATCAGTCCTGAACTGGTCTATCAGTATTCACATCATGTCAATAATTTTCCTATGAAGCCATCAAGTCATATCAGTCCTGAATGTGACCTAGCAGTATTCACATCATGGCAATAATTTTCCTATGAAGACATCAAGTCATATCAGTCCTGAATGTGACCTAGCAGTATTCACATCATGGCAATAATTTTCCTATGAAGCCATCAAGTCATATCAGTCCTGAATGTGACCTAGCAGTCTTCACATCTTGTCAATAATTTTCCTATGAAGCCATCAAGTCATATCAGAACTGCATCCTTTCATTACAAATGCACAATGATTCAATCTACTTATTTTTAATCAAAGAGAAACACATGAAGTCAGGCAATGAGAAAAACACATGAAGTCAGGCAATGAGAAAAACACATGAAGTCAGGCAATGAGAGAAACACATGAAGTCAGGCAATGTGAGAAACACATGAAGTCAGGCAATGAGAGAAACACATGAAGTCAGGCAATGAGAAAAACACATGAAGTCAGGCAATGAGAGAAACACATGAAGTCAGGCAATGAGAGAAACACATGATGTCAGGCAATGAGAGAAACACATGAAGTCAGGCAATGAGAAAAACACATGAAGTCAGGCAATGAGAAAAACACATGAAGTCAGGCAATGAGAAAAACACATGAAGTCAGGCAATGAGAGAAAAAGCTGAGAATGCTGAAACAATACTACAAATCCCTTTTTGGGGGAACTATACTCCAGCAAAATGTTTGAAAGTTTTTCTTGACCAAAAATGCTGGAATCAGTTAATTAGCTGACATTTTTCACGTCTAAAAGAAAGCAATTTTACTGAGATCATTATGAAGCAATATGAATGAACCATTTTGCATGAGATTTAATGACTTACTTTCTACAAAGTAAATACGCATCTTTTCTGTGCACAGCAATGATACATTACTAAGGAGTCTACTTCAATTTCCTCAAGCTCTATTATGGATATTCATCAATCTATCGAAAAACTCTGTCTTTGAAACAATCAACTTGGTACTCTCCACCTAAGAAAGCAAGATATTACACAAGGTTGCAGGATAATTAAACATCAGTATCCTGACAAGTCTTAAATTTTGTTCCTGCTGTCATGTAATTTCATGGCATACAAACAGGACTCTAAATTCTTGTTAATTTTTTTTCTTCACAATTAACCAGGAAAAACATCTTAGTATTCCAGTGTAGGTTAAGTGCAAACCCTTAATACAATGTAATTTAAATGATGCAATCCGTATTTTTCACAAGTCTCTAAATATGTTTATCGACTGCAATAAAACAGACACTCGTATACAATTTCAACTGGAGGTTATCAAACAAATATTGTCTGGTTGTTGTCCTTTAACTGGATATAAAATTAAATTTTCTCCAAATTTTGAATGTTTAGACAATTAATCATAGAAAGCACATGGTTGTTGCAGGGCTCAAAATTGGTGGTAGTCCGCAAGCCTGAGGCTATTAAATTTCCTGTTGGACTAGTAGTTAGCATAATTTTAATATTCCGATAACTAGTAGCATTTGTCTTTGCTATCATAGGTAATTTTTGCAAATCTGAATGATCAGACGATCTCCATGTTGTTTTGTATCTAACTGCTTAAATTCCCAACATTCAGTTGTTCCCTAAAAAATTAAAACAATTGGGATTTGACTTCTTGTATTTCAAAATGAGGCTCCATTTCGCACTTTTCAAGTTCTCCATTTAAAATTTTCATTAAGCTATTTCCATAAATCCCTGAGATCCAACTGTCCCCTAGAGCGACAAAACAACTGAGATTTGATTTCTCATATTTCAAAATGATACTCTAACACATTATCATATATGTCTAACAATGTTTTGTAGGAAGATTCAGCATGACTAGTAAATTTCTCAATCTACTAATCCTTCTGGCTACAAAACATTTATGCTAAATTCTAGACCTGATTGCTTAAATATTAGATTGGGCAATCCCAGTTATTGGCTGTTTTCTTTTCCTTTGGACAACCAATTTTGTTAGAACCATACAAAACTATGACAACAAGGAACAAAATTTTAAAACAAAATTGTGCAATATACATACTGGAGTTCATATTTGTTTCTCAAATAAGTACACTTATTGACTTTTAGATTTGTCCCGTACTTTTCACCCATTTTCATTTTCAATCTGCTTCCTATGCAAATTGGCAGCATCTTTTTGTTTCATAAATACTATTCTATTTAACTGATCTTATACTTGTCACCTGTATCAAACATCCAAAATTATTGGTCCCTGCTTTGTCTTGTTTAGGGAAATGTTATTGTATGTCTAACGTGGAATCTCAAATTAACCCAGTACAGGAATCAAGCTTAGCATGCCCAAACAGAATCAAAATTAATCTGCTTCATTTTTTTCTTTCTGCCAGGCCATCACATTCCTATTGGTACTGATTCAGTATATGACCAAAGGAACTACACAGAGCACAATAACTCTACCTAATAGTTTTGATTCAGGTAAATTGCCTATCTGAAAGATTAGGCAGTAACATGGCACCTGCACGCCATATTGATCAGATCATATTCTAAATAATGAAATCCTATTAAAACCTTGCATGAGTATTTTTCATTTAATCAACTTGGCTGGTGCATGCATATAAATCTTTCTTTCCTATATTTACTGTTAAAAATCATCTGCTTCAATCTAATAGGCTTGAAACATGCATGTGCATATATACATACATGTATATAGAGAGAGAGATATGAAAACCGCCTTTAAAACCACATACTATCCGATTTAAAAACTGCAAAAATGTTATTTTCCTTCTGTTTCTGAGAGCTTCTGTGACTTTGTGGTTAAAGCATGCTAGACTTGCAACCAGAAGGGTTATGGTTCAAATTCTGCCAGACCTAGCTGGATTGGTCAATATGGTGTGTTCCTAGGTAAGGTACTTTACCCATGTTACCTCAGCACAATATAATATCTGTATGCTAAAGTTCCATTAAACAGCAAAAAATTAACCTTCTGTTCTACAATGCCTCACACAAATCAACAAGAGTCCCTAGAGAAGACAGACAAATAATGGTCAAAAAGAATTAGCAGGAATTCATGAGAAGTCCATTTGTTCCCTCCTTTTATTCTTTTTAACTGCTCAGTACTGAAGCCATCACAGATATTCTTGAGAAACTCCAACATCCCAAAAATGTTAACAAAAATATTTTCTGATATGTCTGAGTGGCTACACAAGATGTCAGATTGGCACCATTTTCATACAGGACCAACTAGACCCCATAAGAATTCTTTAAGTGAAAACCCCATGTTGATATGACCATCCAATCAGGTAGAGTACCAATAACAAGCGAGGCCCTGGGTGACCGAGTAGTCTAAGACACTCACCTCTACAGATCACTCACAGATCTCACCTCTGTCCGTGTGAGTTTGAGTCTCAGTTCAACCAATGTGGGCATGTGAGAACTCTTGCCAGTAGCTTCCCATGGGTTGGTGGCTCTTCTCAGGGTCTTCCTGGGTTCTTATACTACCAAATATACTGGCCACCATATAAAGCCCATCATCTGCTGAAAAATGGCATTAAACCCCACCAAGCCAGAGTCAAAGCCAAAGCAATAACAAGCGTTTCAAGATGGCCATTGTGGTGGCCATGTTGGATGTCAAGATGGTGCCATTTTTATTAAGGACCAACTAGACTTCATAAGAAGTCTTCTTGTGAAAACCCCATATTGATATGACTATCCATTCAGGTTTTTCAAGAAGGTTGCAATGGTGGCCTTATTGGATGTCAGATCGGCATCATTTTCATTTAGGACTAAAATATCATATTTAGTCTTTTAGTGAAAACCTTATGTTGATATCACTTTCCATTTAGGAGGAATAGTAATATCAACAAGAATTTCAAGATGGATGCCATAATGGCTATATTGGACATCAGATTGGCACCATTTTCACTTCGGACCAACTAGACATCACAACAAGTCTTGTAATGAAACCCCAATGTTCATATGACCAGCCACTCAGGTGGAATAGCAATAACATTTTCAAAATGGTCTTTATGGTGGCTGCATTGGATGCCCATGCTGAACTAACTTCATTAAGGACCAACTAGACATCAAAAAAAAGTTTTTTAGTGAAAACTCCATGTTGATAAGAGTTTCTGTTCAGGAGAGGAAGCAATAACATGCTTTTCAAGATGGCTGCCATGGCAGATGTATTGGATGTCAGATCAGCACCATTTTCATTTAAGACTAACTAGACATGATAAAAGGTCTTTTAGTGAAAACCCCATGTTGGTATGACCATTTATTCAGGAGGAGTAGCAATAACAAGATTTTCAAGATGCCAGGCTGCTGTAATGGCCATATTGGATGTCAGAGCAGCACCATTTTCATTTAGGACCAACCAGACTTTTGAATAAATGTGTGTAAAGTTTCGTGGCAATCCTCCATGTAGTTTCAGAGGAATAGCAATAACAAACTTGTCCTAACGACAGATGAATGACAGACGATGGACATTAGATGACAGATGATAGGCAATCGACAAGCGGCCATCTCATAAGCTCTCCTAGTCTATCACCAGTAGAGTTACAAAATGAATGTTCTCTAAGTTAAGCTTCATTATTTGATTGGGTATTATGTCAGTATGGTTTATTTGTGTCGCTCATAATATTGAACACAATTTCCATACATCCGTATAATTATGATTATTAAAGAAAGAAAGAAGAGGAAAGAAGCTAAGTATAGTTTGGATATTGGATAAATCACTATTTTCTTAATTTATCCATCACACTGCTAGTTTAGAGACATATTTTCAACAGGGACACATAGCAAGCACTTAAGATAATTCATTTTAAGTTTGAGACACAAATTTACACCGAAAAAAAACAACACATGTATGGTGTTTTCATTTCATAGTGCCAAGTCATTACAATAGCATATGACGTTGAAGATATATTACATTATAAATGGATATAAAACCTTTCTTTTTATTTAGGAACATATTAAATGTTTAAGAAATTAGTTCTGACATATGTCACTATTATAGAACATGACAGTATAATTGAAATTTATACTACATGTACATGAACTTTTATGTCAAAGGGCACCATGGCTATTTGACTTTCTAAATAAGAATAATCACAATGACTGTGTATACATTTAAACAGAAATACAAAGTCAATAAATTTTTCTCCTACTCTCTGTGGGTGGTAAATTAAAATGTCTTCTCATAGAAGTTATTGGTAAAATCCAAACATGATTTAAAACATGAATTTCAAAAACTTTTATGCAACCATTTCAACTTGTTGGGTCAAAACAGACTGGTGAGCAGACCGAATTTCACAACAGTATTCAAGTCTACATCTAACAAATGATAGATAAAAAGTATGTATAACTGATATATTTACAAAGTTTTTAAAAGTACGCTTTAAAAAACCCAACATTTGCATTGTTTTGGATATAGTGGCCTTAACATGGACATTAAAACTGAGGGTACTTTTCAGCTATACACCCATATCTTTCACACAACTCTCACCCTTTAGCTTCAAATTCCCACTGAATAGCTCAAGCAAATAGGTTTTTTCTTGTTTGTAAAATTTATTTAGAAACACTTCTTTGCATCCGCTTTCAAAACTGCCATTTCTCACACCACTCATATACTGTCTGCATCTCTCTGAAGGTGGTCATAATCCATCCAAAAGATTTTTAATACTTTCCATTATCAGCAAATAAAAGATGCTTCGAGTGCCCTAAAACTAAAGGGAGATAATTTACCATATATACACACTTATAAGTCAAGTTCAACTGCAAAAGTGCACAGACCTGGATCTGCACTTGCATAATGTTCCAGCTGATCTGGGTCTATGCAGTTTGTTAGGAGTAATCAGTAGAAAAAACAACATAGACCATGATCTGCCAGGGTATTATACAATGAAATCAAATGCTTTGGAAAAATCAGTATAAACTTTTGACTAATTATCAGTTTCTTTTGAGATAAAATCAGTCAAACTTGTTAAATTGGTTACTGTTGAAGACTTGACTCAAGAACATGCTGTTCTTCACATGTTAAGATTTTTAAAATTTAAAAAATCTGAAAAATGTTTATCTACAGTCTTTTCAAACACTCTGAATAGGATTAGTAATGGTGATGTAAGTCTATTATTTGATTCTAAATTTCTATCACCTGATTTAAAAATTAGAATTAGATTTGCCTTTTTGAACACAGCAGGAAAAGTACCAGACATTATTGATATGTAAAAAGTTTGCATATGCGTACACATATTTTACTGGCATATGTTTTATAAAGAGTACCAGAGACATTATCAAAGCCACAGGCCACAGGCTTTTTTCACATGAAGTTCACTTAAAATTTTGTGTACTACAGTACATTTATTGTCTATGTTGTTAAATGGATGGAATGCAATCATGTATATCTGGTAAAAAAAGATTCTTTTAAAGAAATTATAGAACAATCGTGTTTGCAATGTCTAAAGAGTCTGTAGGCTTATGTTGGTTCTCAAATACCTGACCAACTTGTTAGTGACATCTTGACTGTAAAGTAAATCTCATTATATTATCATTATTTATGAAGAATTTCCTAAATCCCCATTGCAATTAAAAATGCAAGAAGTAATTGTACCCAATTGTAATATCCAATCAGATGCCACAGTATTCAATGATCCATGGCAAATTTCCTCTTCAATTGCTGACATTCAAATTTTAATTGTCCGAATTTCACAAGCTATTTATTTAATAATAAGTACCAAGTTTACAAATCCATATCTAAGTCAGTTAATTAGTCCTACTGCATAGCAATTGTCTCAGTAAATAAAGCCATCTTATGTCAACCTCATAGGTCACTGGAACGGATAGTGGATTTAGTCATGAATCATCACAGAGCAAGTACATGCAGAATTTGCTCCCTTGATTGTTCCAAGTGTCCGCCAAGTAGAGAGTGGCTTTATCTTCACCCCAGGCAATAAAACAGGGTGAAGTCAGTCAGTACAAAACATTGATTTGCTCCACTTCACCCAGTCATGTGAGCCCTGATAGTAGGAAGCTTTCAAGTGAAAAACCCATATTAATACAATTATCCATTAATTCAAGAAGAGCAGTGATAATAAAATTTTAAAGATTTTGAAGACGGTCACTATGACATATTGTATGTCAGATGAGCACCATTTTCATTGAGGACCAACTATACATCATAGAATGTCTTTTAGTGGAAACCCCATGTCGATAAGGTCATCCGTTAAGGAGTAGTCTTGATACAAGATTTTCAAAGTGGCTGCCATGGTGACCATATTGGATGTCGTAGAGACACCAGTTTCATTTAGGAGTAACTAGACCTCGGGATGGATGTGTTTGTCAGGTTTTGTGGCAATCCTCCCAGCAGTTTAGAAGAAGCAGCAATAACAAACTTGTGCTAACAGTCACTGAGGATGGACAAAAGGCTATGCACAAGCTCCATGACAAGAAGAGCTAAAAATATACCATCAATTATTCATTAAAAGATCGGACATTTTGATCACTATTGTCACAGTTAGAGATAGGTTGGGGTGAGAAAATTTCTTATATGTAAAACCGTTTTGCCCCAATCATATGTTTACCTTGCTAAGCAAATTGCATACTGAAAGGAAATGCAAGAAATAAACAATAAATAAACTGAAACAAGAATTGAGAGCAGAGCAAACTTACATGAAGAAAGGGCAGATGTGACCAGGAAATTTGACAGCATTTAATTGTGTTTATTAATTTCAAAGTTGTAACATTTTGAAGTTCAGACAAAAGAGTTCAAGTCAGAAAGGTGCTAAGGATATCTGATCCCTGACATTTTAGACCAAAGCAGAGCAACTGAGCAAACAAGATGGCCAAAGCATTGATGTAAGATGTGTGACCTTGACTCAAAGTTCAAAAGGTTCAGTGAGCAATTGTCACAGAATGAACTGTATTTAAAGCTTCATAATGATTCAACCCATGTAAGAAGAAAATCCATCAAATCTATCATCAGTTAAAGGTGAAATGTATTATAATTTTATTATAATACTACTACTACTAATAATAATAATAAATAATAATAAAAATTATTATTTTATTATTAGTAATTATCAACATTAGCAAGATAGTTAAAGACCTCACTGCATGGGGTGTCTGGAAAACAAACACAGCAACATTGCACATTACTACCATATTTATTCTAATTTAAACACCCTTTCTAGCCTCTTGCAAATTTGGGAGCAACTATTACATAAATTTTATGAGGTTTTAATTTTGGGGGCACCAACTTTAGAGGTTTTATTCTTTTACCCTTCTGAGATCAATGAGTAACATTTTTAGGTGCTAAAAAAGATAATTACATGACTACATGTACCTACATTAATTAGTTCTTAATAACATGAAAAAATAAGTTTCTGAGCATGATTATTTGTGATTTTCATTTATCCATTAGGTTACTCCTCATGTTCAGTGTACTCAAAACAAAGCCATCCATGTTTCCCATCCCCATAAAATCATGACAATACATATTCCACTAGTTTTTGAATGACTCCAACAAAGGAATTATTACAGTTTTATATGAACAATAATAAAGATGGGACCAGGTTACTATCAATTGCTTCAGGGCCTAAACTTTCCATGTACAGTAGAACTCTGCTATAGCATGATGGTCGGGGTCTACAAAACGAGATAGTGCTATGTCCTGAACCATGCTATAACCAACCTAGACAAAACCAATGCAGAGAATGAGCTTAGGCTCTGCAAGTAACTCTTTGATCATAAAGTCAGAAATCTATTAAAGGATGCAACTGGACACGTGTCAATTGTGCGGCAAGATCACAGGGAGTTCAAATAACCACCCTCTGTTACTTGGCACTGAACAAGTAGCAAACTCGCGGCTTGATCAAAGGGTTGTCATGTGGGAAAGCAAAAAGTGTCGTGCCTTTACAAGCTAAGGGATTAAGGTCAAAGTATATGCACAGGAAGTTGTAGAACTCTACTTGGTACTGAACAAGTATTAGATTTGTGGCTCGATCAAAAGGATTGAAAACTTGAAAACAAAGTGAGTGCTTTTACAAGCCAAAGGCTTATCAACCAACATGCACTGTCAGATAACTTGGGAAATATCACTTGGGAATTAAATCTGACTTGTGGAAACACTGGACTTAATCCTGTTCATGGCTTCAAGCTTCTCTTTAACAGTAAAAGCTTTATGTTTCCGTGTACTGTTATCCATTGTAAACAACTACTAATTAAAACTCTGACACCTATTTGTTTGAACGACTACAGCAAGAATAATTGTTAATCAACAATGGGGTCATTTTTATGGGGAATGTACAATATTATTCACTGGTCAACTGAATGCGTGGCGATTGTCTAACAACACCGACAAGCCACATGTGCGCGTTGTCGGCTTTCGTTTTTTGATGTTTTATAAATCATTGCCACATGGTTTGAACAACCCTTAGCTTTGAGATTGACTTTGATGATTGGCAATGACTTAAATTAATTGATTTATAAATTCAGGTGTGAATCTTTTATCAACCACCGCTTTGTTTGGTGCCTGGCTGTGTATGCAGTTGAATGAGCAAACATATGTCAGCTATTGTTTGAGCAACGATTGTACACAGAATGTATTGAAAACAAACACAAAGAAGACAATGATTTTATTGTTCATGTATCAGTAATAATAAGATTAACACTTGTCAGCTTTAAAATGAGCTGACCTCTTTCAAAAATAAACTAAGATCAAAGTGCAGTGATTAACTACTGACACATTTGAAATGAACATTCACAAACAGAAATGTTCAGCATCTTTATTCATATAAAGAAAGATGCAATCATAAGACACTTTTTCTTCAAGAATACAATACAGCTTGCCAAATTATTAAATCAAACTTGTTTATTTTGGCACAAAACTTTGCAGTAGTTCAAGAAATTGGCGAAATTATTGTAAAATTTCGGGAGCCACGCCACGATCGTATTATATCCGAATTCATAAACGATCTCTTCCCCAAAATGATAATTAATTTTTACACATTATTTTTCGTACTTTGAAGAAAAAATTTTTTTAAAAATTCATGTACGAAAAAATAGATGAAATTTTGGGAGCCATGCCACGATCGTGTTATATCCAAATTCATGCTATAACGAAGCATTCTATAGCGGGGTCCTACTGTAGAAAGTACCCTGACAGAAAGCACATGTTGCAGATCTTTGGTCAGCCC
This sequence comes from Margaritifera margaritifera, assembly GCA_029931535.1. Taxonomy (NCBI): domain Eukaryota; kingdom Metazoa; phylum Mollusca; class Bivalvia; order Unionida; family Margaritiferidae; genus Margaritifera; species Margaritifera margaritifera. The sequence continues at coordinate 1,499,463 of JAQPZY010001294.1, read as the reverse complement.
CAATAGTGGTTAAAACAAAGAAGTCAATTTCATGTTATAACACCCAACACCGAATAAAAATATAAAACAAATCACTTTCATATTCATATCTCAATACTTTTAAATATAAGATGCAAATTTCACCCCAACCCCTTTACTATTGTGGGGTCACAAACTTTCACTAACTATGACATTTAAGACAAAGTTGTAAAGTTACTGGACAGACATGGAAAGTAACCAAGTTTCATTGCCACAGTGGCTCAGTGGTTAACATGCTGGAATCATGACTGAAAGGGCACAGGTTTTGATCCTACCAGGTGGTCAGCCAAGGTCAGCTACCATGATGAGTCCTTCAGCAAGGCACTTTACTCTGATTGCCCCAGCACTAAATTAACCACCTGTGTTGCTGTGCATAAAACACCAAACCTAACCATTGCCCTACCTTAAATGGCATTAGAGGAAAAGTGCAGAAAAAGGGTAAATACATTTATCAGTGACCTTGACTTTCAAGATAAAACCTTGACTGTGATACTTTTTTTAATATATTTTTATTCTATATTTTTATTTAATATATGTTCTTCAGCTTTACGTAAATAATTTAACTAATTTATAGAACTTATATAAGTTGTTATATTCCGACATGTATTCTAACTTAAATTTTGTTATAGTTTAAATAATATTTCCCATGGGGGAGCACTCTCTTTCACACCCCAAAACCTGAGATTCTCAGTAGACCTGAAAATAGGTTACTTCCCTTGCCCTAACATGCAAACTGCTATTTTGGCCTCCACAGTGGTAGCAAGGTAAGCCAATCAGATGCAAGATTACCTCTTTAATAAGCGTAGATCTTGCTTATTATCAAACCCATCCAAGATCTTGATTACCATACATACTCTGTATATATTTTGGGTCCAAATGCTAGACCCAGATCTAGCACCGGCAGATCAGGGTCTATGTTGTTTGTTCTACTGATTAGTCCTTACAAACTGCATAGACCCAGATCTGCTGGCAATTGCAGATCTGCATCTATAAAGTTTGCGGTTAGTATCAGCTTATACATGAGTATATATGGCATATAAGCCCATATTTCAAGTCTGATCAATATCAGATCAGAAATATGGCTTCCAGAGAGGTAAGAAACTCAGCCAATCAGATGTGAGATCACCTAATTAGTCTGTGTGGATCTTGCTCATTATCAAACTCATCCAAGATTTTAATGATATAAGCATATATTCCAAGTTTTATCAAAACTAGATCAGAAATGCAACCTTGAGTGGAAACAAGCTCAGACAATCAAATGCATGATCACCTCATTAGGATTTGTGGATCCCACTTTTTATCGAACCCGATTCGAGACCTTAATGATAGAAGCATGTATTCCAAGTTTGATCAAAATCAGATCAGAACTATGGCCTCCGGAGTGGTTAACAAGGAAAACTAATCTGATGCAAGATCACTCCATTAATATGTAATTGGATCTCCCTCATTATCGAATTTGTCCAAGAGTTTGATGAGATAAACCCATATTCCAAGTTTGATTGAAACCGGATCAGAAGTATAGACTCCATGTGGTAACAAGCAATTGCTGACAGAGGCACGATGGACACATGGTTATACCATAAGCTCACTTGGCTTTATGACCAGGTGAGCTAAAAATGAAGTATTATCATTCTCACTGACCCAGTTTTATTTGTCTGTGACCAGCTCATGACCTAGGACATTCTTCTCATAGGATCTACAATGCTGAGAAAATGTGCAGTGGAATACAAACTTGAAACAGCTTTTTTTTTGAAAGAAAATGTTACTCACTGAATTTTCTGTCATTGAATATCATTTTCCAAAAATACATAATATAATTAAAATAAGGTTTTTGTCAGCAGTATTTGATAAATCAACCTGATACATTGTGTAATGTGTGGTACAACCAACTCTTGTCAACTTTTGCATTTTTCTTTTGATATGCAAATCATCTACACTTCAAGAAAAACATTAACAGAAAAAAAGCATACCAAATGATCCCCTTAAGCATATATTATTAAAATATGTCACTGGGTACCTTTTCTTTAAAAAAAAGTCTTAATTTAGAACAAAAAAATCTAATCTGGGAGTGCCTGTATTAAAGGAAGTTTAACAAGTTCAAATGGAAAGGTGCCAACTTTGGAGTGGAGCCTATATTAGAATAAATACAGCATTACTGAATTCTGACAGTAAAATACATTGTCACTTTTGTAGTACACTGAAATGTAAAACAGAAAGCAAGCGTTAACATAAACATGTCACTTGGATCAATCAGCTCTAATGGTATTTTAGCATTAAGTTTTTTTAATAGGTACCTGATTATGAATAGTAATAGACCAGATCTTTCAGTTGTAGTGGATAGTAAATAGACAAGTGGCTACTAATGAACCCTCACAAATGCTGATTTACAACAAAGCTCTTCAAGTATTGATTCTCTCCACAATAATTCATGACAAAAAGTAAACAAAGTGAACTACCATCCATTAAAGGGCTATGCAATATTGGATATTTTGTTGCTGTTTCATGCTATATACAAAGTTGTTAAAGTTTAATGATTATCGTGCAATGATATAAACACATAGCCATCTATTTCTTAAGCCATGAAGCTGATACTTTTGTTCTGAAAATGGTGCTAACTCAGTTATATTATGGTTGGGAGCCACAAGACTTCAATAAAGCATTGGACTCCTAATCCATGGATAACAGGTTTGATACCCACCCAGATCATCAAAGGTCAGCTGCCTTGGTTTGTCCTTGGGAGAGGTACTTATCTCCCATTTCCTTGACATGACACAGCAAACAAGGTGCTTAACATTTGGTTAAACCAAGCAAACAACTTTTATCATTATGGTAAAATGTAAAGAATGCTGCTAAAAGAGTGGCTCATTATAGCAGTGACAATTTTTGGGGAAATTAATCCATCGCAAACGTCACTTTTTGTTTTTATTTTTTTAAGTTTTGTCCCCATACCCAACTCCAATTGCAACATGAATCCCAAATCTTCGTTATCTGCAATGACTCTTCATTGTGAATTCTCCTAATGAGTGTGGTCCAATTTAAGATTACAGTGGCAACTGACTAATCCCCCTCTCAAGAATGGCTATCCCTAGATGAGAGGTCACCTTGACACACAAATAGTACAGTACCGTATATACTCGCATATAAGCCGATACCAACTGCAAACTGCATAGATGAAGATCTGCCATCACACAATGCGCCGGCAGATCTGGGTCTATGCAGTTTGTAAGGACTAATTAGTAGAACAAACAACATAGACCCTGATCTGCTGGCGCATTATGCGATCGCAGATCAGGGTCTATGTTGTTTGCATTTGGACCCGGTTGAGACCACTCCTTTTATATCAGTACCTTTTTATTGCAGAAGAGGTGGCCTCACATGTCGGGGACCACTGTTATGTTACCAAAAGTATTTGTATCCCAAAGCTTTCAAAGAAGCACAATGAGACTCTGATACAGACTGTCAATTCATCTGTGAATTCTTACACCATTAAAGCTAGACACATGAAACTTGGGTCAATGATACTCATATGGGGTAATGAGCCATGCCATTACTTTTGGAATTTTGATCTCACCCCTGGAATTGGGCTAGAGGGTTAATTTTACATAAATGTCTGTTAACTCCAGAGTTTTTTGTTTGACACACTGAAAATTTGGTATGTACAGGCCTCCAATCCATATTTTTTTTAAAAAAAGAGAGATTTTATAGGGCATTTTGTCTCAAAAATATTACCATAATAGATGACAACACTCAGTTTGCCTTTCATCTTAATTGTTACAACAAGAGTACTGTGAATGTCCATCTATGTTCAATAGTCCTCTAGGTAGGTACTAGAAGGGTGTAGTTGACTGGAAATTATTTACAAATGGGTCTCAGTGACCTGGACCTTTGGTAAATGCATATAGTCTTGAAATAATGTTACCAGAAACCATTATTTCCTTATTAATCTTACCATGCCCATGACCTTTGACCTCTTGACCCCAGAATCTAAGAGTTACTTTATAACCTTATGTGCAAGCCATCCACAAAATTTGATCAAGAACTTGCTCTACAATAAGTTATTTTGCAATACCCATTTTTCTTTGAGCCACAATGACAATGTCCTTTGACCTTTTGACCCCAAAAATCAAAAGACATCTTCCATACCTCAAGCGCAAGCCCTCCACAAACCATGGTCATGATTCATAGTCTAGAACTAATGTTATTATGCAAAAAAATTCCCTCTATCTGTCAGTGACCTGGACCTTGGACCTTGCAATCCCAAAATCAGCAGACTTCTTACTTACTGCATGACAAAAGCCATCAACAAAGTTTGTTCCATGTCTGTGATGTATAACTCGAGTTATTCAGCAGAAACCATTTTCTTCTTTAACTCAGTGACCTTGACATTTGACCCTTGACCCCAAAATTAATGGTGTTCTTCCTTACCCCAAAGTGCAAGCCATCCACAATGTCTGAGAACTGTAGATGATGGAAAGCTCAAGTCATTGTGTGGAAACCATTATTCTTGTTTCAGTCAGTGCCACTGATCTTTGACCTTTTTAGCCCAAAATCAATATGGTTCCTCCTTTCCCAAGCGCAAGCAATCCATAAAATCAAAGTTTGTAGGAAAAGTTAACAGAAAAATAGACAGATAGGGTCACAGCATAATACACTCTGCTAAAATGGAGGATATATAAAAAAGTAAACAGATTATCATGCACTCGTGTAGCTAGGCATATGCACAGATGCATGTGCATAATGTACAATCCAGATTCATTAATGGTCATTTATGGAGGATGACAGCAGAGGGTTGCACTGAGTTGTAAACCCCATCATGATTCATACAACATAAAGTTACTCAGTTACGCCCATCGTGCATTGAAAATGTAGCCTCAAAATGGAAAAGGAACTTCATTAGGTACATTAATGGCAAATACAGGGCTTGATTCCTATTAATTTCTGAAAGCAAAGTTCCTTGTTTAATTACAAAGTATCAAATTGACACATGTAGACTGAATGGCTGCAGTTTCTTGTACAATTTTTTATATTTTTATATTTTTATATTTTTAGAACTTTACTTTAAATCAGCACCACTGTGTTGATGCGCGTTTAATCCTAATACATACAAATATACTGTTATCTAACATTGCAACATCATCTATGGCGCTGTTGCAGACAAAACAGGACACCCTAAGACTAAGCATGTCAGGGTACAAATGTGAACCATATAGTAAAAACATACGAGATATGACTTTCACAAAATTTATGACAGAACTTTAACATTAAAAATGACAATTCTTGTGAATAGGCGATACCAATGTCTTGCCATTAACAGGCTATCCTGAATTTGTTTTTTAAAATTTCTAAAATATATACCGTATATGCTCACATATAATCTGATACCAACTGCAAACTGCATAGATCCAGATCTGCTGATGCATAATGCACCAGCAGATCTGGGTCTATACAGCTTGTAAGAACTAATCAGTAGAACAAACAACATAGACCGTGATCTGCTGGCGCAATATGTGATGGCAGATCAGGGTCTACGTTGTTTGCATTTGGATCTGGCTTATATGCGAGTATATATGGTAAATATAACCAAATAACTAAAATGTATTGGGGAAAATATAAAAGACACTTTTTAAATGTCATTTGTCCATAAAAGACAATATTTCAGAACCACTTTTGTTTTTCTACTTCATACATTTCCTCTACATCAAGGAGGTATCAATAACGGACACAATTTTGTGGTCTTGACTGACGTCCTGTTATAGGCAGGTTTCACTATATATATACTCGCGTATAAACCTGATCCAAATGCAAACAACACAGACCCTTATCTGCCATCACATAATGCACTGGCAGATCAGGGTCTATGTTGTTTGTTCTACTGATTAGTCCTTACAAACTGCATAGACCCAGATCTGCCAGCACATTATGCATCGGCAGATCTGGGTCTATGCAGTTTTTGCAGTTGGTATTGGCCTATATGCGGGTATATACGGTATATATATCATGACAAATCCTTGATATGGTATATTTTCTACATACTGTCCTTTTTAGCGTATTTTTTCATAAACTTTAAAAAAGAAAAACACTGTTTGTATTGTATGTAAATACACTTACCTTCATGAAATCTCTCTTCAATAGGAAGCATATGTCGCCTTATTTTATCAGACAGTACAGAATACAGCACAGTATCAAGAATCACAAGATGCCTTTTTGGTATGACATAAATTATTAGAGTAATGATTAAACCTTGATACTCAAGTACAATAATTACTTTCCAATGACTAAGCTAATATCATCTATCTATATATTTAATAAAGGCAGTCTCTTATCAACAATATCCTCTTGTTTAGCACAGAACTATGAGTATTTCCTTGCCATTGTCCAACTGATCAGCTATTGTACTGAGAAACCAATAATATGGGTCTGCCTCCACACTCAAGGCCAGACTAGGACAATTAATAAAGAGAACATAAAAGTCAAAGACCAATATATTCTGATTATTTGCATTTTCAAGATTGATGTCCAGCTAATTTAGGTATCCCTGTGAATAAAATCATATATGTAAAATTACATCTAAGATTCCTATGTAGTACTAAAGATGGGATATTAATTTACACAGAAGGCACATGTTCATTCAATTTAGTGATGTAATTTTTCTGTTCACATAAGCAGTATGCAAAAATGTCAAATCTTTATTTAGATTTACCTACCATAGAATCCAAAAGTTGATTCTCAAGATTTAACAGGGTAATAATACTGTACTCCCTCAATATAACACTGCTCAGTGGAGCCATGTAGTATACTGCCTAATAGTGAGATTGCCTTATAATAAAGTACAGGATACAAAACTTCCTCATTAGAATGCTGTCCATGGAAGTCATATAGTACAGCGCCTAATAGTGAGACTGCCTTATAATAAAGTACAGGATACATTAATCCCTCATTATAATGCTGTCTATGGGAGTCATGTAGCATACTGCCTTATAGTGAGAACACCTTATAATAAAATATAGAATACAGTGCTCCCTCATTATAATGCTGTCCATAGGAGCCATAAACTATACTGCCTTGTAGTGATACCACCTTATAATGAAGTATAGGATACAACACTCTCCATTACAATACTGTCTATGGGAGCTATATACCAGTAATATACTGCCTTAGAGGGAGACCACCTTATAATAAAGTACAGGATACAATATTCCCTCACCATAATGCTGTTCATGGAAGTCATATAGTACACTGCCTAATAGTGAGACTGCCTTATAATAAAGTACAGGATACAAAACTCCCTCATTATAATGCTGTCCATGGAAGTCATATAGTACACTGCCTAATAGTGAGACTGCCTTAAAATAAAGAACAGGATACATTACTCACTCATTATAATGCTGTCAATGGACGTCATGTAGTACACTGCCCAATAGTGGACAATTCAAGTTTTTGTGCAGAAACAAAATTTGTAACAGACAGATGGACAACATCATAACATAATAAGTTCAGGCTTGTTTGTGTTGTCATGGTAACAAGCCAGTACAGCTTAAATCCTGAGTCAAGACGTTTGACCTTGAAATCAATGTAAGAGTAGTGACTATCGACTTTTTCATTGAAATACAACTAATATACAAAGTCTGGTCAAAATTCACTTGCATATGTATAATTCACTCACAGTGTTCATAAAGTTCAAATAAGTACAAAAATGCAACCTATAATCTTTGCCTTTACCCCAAAATTGATTAGGTCTGGTTTTCAAAAGTCCTTCTTGAAAGTGTAGATATGCTGGTGGTCAAATATGCACCATTTTCATTCAGAAACAATTAAATATTGCAAAATAAATAAACATAACTAATTGGCAGTCCACTGTAACACCAAATGGAAGCTATTGTACCTGACAACTTAAATAGCAACAATTTTTAACTTAAAATCTAAAATATATTATTCAGTTTTAACATTTGTATTCCCTCAGATAAATTCAAGGACTTTTCAATGACAAAATCAACTTTTAAAAAATTCAAGGAGTTTTCAAGGCAATCTGTCAAATTCAAGGATTTTCAAGGTTGTACAAAACAATGATAATAGCAACAACAAAATTTTGAAGATGGCTGCCATGGTATAGATATGTGATTCCATGGGGACCATTTTTACTGAGGACCAACTTTACCTTAAACTGAATGTGTTTGTCAAGTTTCATTGAAATCATACAGTAGTTTTAGGAGTATTGATAACAAACTTGATGTCTGACAGATGAAAGGTCATTCTATGACCAGATGAACTGAATGCAGAGATTACCGGTATGCACAGTTAGCAAATGCTGGCAGGAGCACATCATGGAAGAGCTTAAATCTGAAAATTCAAAGTCTTTCCCTAGTGCTCCAGCAAATATTTGCACATAGCAAACCATGATAAATGTTTATTATTCACACATCAATAATTACTTGGTTGATGAATTATATACCAAATAAATGTAAAAAATTTAAACTAAAAAAGAAAAAAAAACCAACACAAGCAGCACATGCATTTTTGATATTTGAGTACAGCTAATATATCATCATTTAATCATATACAGCTCTCCCCATTATAATGCACCTCATTATAATGCAATTCCAGATATAATGCAGTACTACTATGGACCCCATGACCTAAATCACACCAATGTATAACAATATGAGTTGAAAGAAAACAAGGTGAAACTTAGTCTTATATCTTCATTTCCTTTTCAAAACACCATAATTTACATAATTTTGATAGTACCCGCTATACCACTGTTCGGTATATTATGCTTTTGATAGTACTCGCTATACCACTGTTCGGTATATTATGCTTTTGATAGTACCCGCTATACCACTGTTCGGTATATTATGCTATTCTCAATATATTGCAGTTCGGTATGTAATGCGGTCAGCAGCTATGGACCCTGACTACTGCATTATAACAAGGGAGAGCTGTAGTAAAGTAAACTGGTGTAGTCTTAGACATGGCGGAAAATACAAATGTTTTGTGTAATTTCATGTAACCCATACAACACAATACATCTGATAACTGTGGCTGTCCATCATTTTCACAACTTCCTAAGTCATATGTTGAGCTAAAGAAGTTCACATCAGCCTATGGTTGTTTGCTAAAACAGAGATCTTCAACAGAGATCATCCATATTTCCCTTCTCTCTTCTCTCTCTTCAATCAAATTATGTACAGCCTTTCAAAGATTATTTTTGCAACACTTGATTAATTACACTTTAAACTCTTCAAGATCTGGCAAAGAAAGAAAGCAAAATGAGACATTTTTTCTTCTTTTTTATACAATATTATTATCATATCTGCACATTATGGGATTATTTCTAGGTAGAGCTGGACGAAATTACCTGACAGGACATGATACAAGTAGCTGTCCAAATTAACCTGATTGCAGCCAAGTATCTAGAATCTGTATCTGAAAAAACAATACCGACTTAATTAAACAGCTGAAATATGCAAATAGTGCATCAGACACACGTTTCCAGAAGGAGCACTCACTCTCATATCATTTGTTATTCTAGAAAGAAAGCCTGACATGAAAACAATTGCCATATCTATCCATATTTTACCACCACCTTAATCCTATGTCAAACCAGCTAGAACCAGTCTGATCATGCAAGAGTACCGTATATACTCGCGTAATGCGCTGGCAGACCTTGGTCTATGTTGTTTGTTCTACTGATCAGTCCTTACAAACTGCATAGACCCAGATCTGCTGGCGCATTATGCGACGGCAGATCTGGGTCTGTGCAGTTTGCAGTTGGTATCGGATTATCCATGAGTATATACGGTTCTGTGAATTTATGTTGGTTTTTTTTTTTTTGCAGAAAATTACATTTTTGTCAGTTCTAAAATATATGATCATGAAGCAGAGACCCTATTCTCTTCATTAGGTCTGTCATAACTCACTGTAGGATTTTGAAAATGGAAGTCCAAGGCTGACATTTCTAAAAAGGACAGAGGGTCCAGCATATAAAAAACTGAAGAATCAATTTTGGAAACAAAGTCCAGGTCCAGAAATTGGAGGTCCTGAAAGTACGGCCTTCTGCAACAAGAACTTTAGTCTGCCCATACTTATTCATTTTCAAATTTTGATTCTACAAATTCATGGTTTGTCACAACCATGAATTCACAAAAATGGATACCCCAAGAATAAAAGTGATTCACAGTACTGTATATTGATCAATTTTTCCTCATTATCTTAAATACCCCAGCATACAATGGCCATAATGTCTTGCTTATCGTCTACATGAGGAAAAAATGTCTTTTCAAAACTTCTACAGATGGAAGAGTCCATCAAATCTTGTCAACTTTCTTCTACCATATTTACTCTGTATTAACCGATACCAACTGCAAACTGCATAGACCCAGATCTGCCATCGCATAATGCGCCGGTAGATCTGGGTCTATGCAGTTTGTAAGGACTAATCAGTAGAACAAACAACATAGACCCTGATCTGCCGGCTCATTATGCGACGGCAGATCAGAGTCTATGTTGTTTGCATTTGGACCAGGGCTATACATGAGTACATACGGTACTTTGCTATGAGCATAAAACACTCTTGACCTAGTCACAACATCTTGAGCAAGAACAATGTCAGTATGCAAACTATTTATATAAATTTTACAATTCCATATGATAAGAGATTCCACTCTAAACATTGTTTGCCAACATACCCTTAATTTAATGCATGATCACACACAGCCATAACATAAGAATATTATTATTGCAACAAAGAACAAACAGTACATTTTTAGAAATGTATGGACTCTCCCCCAAATAACAGGGTTGTCACTTAGGATTTTGAAAGTTAGAATTTAGATCTCCTTCCATGGAAAAAGTTGCAGTTCTAAAATTAGGGTTGCAATAACACAAACATATATTTCTTTGCAATAATTCATGGTATTATGTGTGAATCATTGTGTCTCCAATATAAATGTCATCATATTGTTATTACTCATTCATTGTGAAATGTGTACTATTATTACACAAGATTGAAATGTTTCGTATTTATTACACTAGAATGAAATGTTTAGCATTAATACACAAGAATGAAATGTTGAGTATTAATACACATGAATGAAATGTTGAGTATTAATACACATGAATGAAATGTTTAATAGTATTACACAAAACATTATTACACAATAATGAAATGTTTAATATTGTTACACATTAATGAATTATTTAGTAGTATTACACAGAATGAAATGTTTAATATTGTTACACAAGAATGAAGTGTTTAGCATTAATACACAAGAATGAAATGTTTAGTATTAATACACAAGAATGAAATGTTTAGTATTAATACACATGAATGAAATGTTTAATATTGTTACACAAGAAAGGATTATTTAGTAGTATTACACAAGAATGAAATGTTTAGTATTAATACACAAGAAAGAAATGTTTTTAATATTGTTACACAAGAACGAAATGTTTAGTATTAATACACAAGAAAGAAATGTTTAATATTAATACACATGAATGAAATGTTTAGTATTAATACACAAGAAAGAAATGTTTAATATTAATACACAAGAAAGAAATGTTTAATATTGTTACACAAGAACGAAATGTTTAGTATTAATACACAAGAAAGAAATGTTTAATATTGTTACACAAGAACGAAATGCTTAGTATTATTACACAAGAAAGAAATGTTTAATATTAATACACATGAATGAAATGTTTAATATTGTTACACAAGAAAGAATTGTTTAGTATTAATACACAAGAATGAAATGTTTAGTATTAATACACAAGAATGAAATGTTTAGTATTAATACACAAGAATGAAATGTTTAATATTGTTACACAAGAATGAAGTGTTTAGTATTAATACACAAGAATGAAATGTTTAGTGTTAATACACAAGAATGAAATGTTTAGTATTAATACACAAGAATGAAATGTTTAGTATTAATACACATGAATGAAATGTTTAGTATTAATACACAAGAATGAAATGTTTAGTAGTATTACACAAAACATTATTACACTAGAATGAAATGTTTAGTATCAATACACATGAATGAAATGTTTAGTATTAATACACAAGAATGAAATGTTTAGTATTAATACACATGAATGAAATGTTTAGTAGTATTACACAAAACATTATTACACAAGAATGAAATGTTTAATATTGTTACATAGGAATTAAATGTTTAGTATTATTATACAAGAATGAAATGTTTAGTATTAATACACAAAAATGAAATGTTTAGTATTAATACACAAAAATGAAATGTTTAGTATTAATAAATAAAAATGAAATGTTTAGTATTATTATACAAGAATGAAATGTTTAGTATTAATACACAAAAATGAAATGTTTAGTATTATTACACAAAAATGAAATGTTTAGTATTATTACACAAAAATGAAATGTTTAGTATTATTATACAAAAATGAAATGTTTAGTATTATTACACAAGAATGAAATGTTTAGTATTATTATACAAAAATGAAATGTTTAGTATTATTACACAAGAATGAACTGTTTAATATTGTTACATAGGAATTAAATGTTTAGTATTATTACACAAGAATGAAATGTTTAGTATTATGACACAAGAATGAAATGTTTAGTATTATTACACAAAAGTGAAATGTTTAGTATTATTACACATAAATGAAAATCTAAGACACCCAAGAGTTTAATATTACAGCAATAACAATTCTCAATGGTTTTAAATTGCCGTATTTTAATTTTGTGTGCAGTAAGAATATAATCAAAGAAAAGATTACAATTTCTTTCCTCTACTTATTTAATTAGCTTAATTCTGTTCCATCTTGAATCAACACAATGTGAATTTTTGTTGCAGAACACTGAAGCTCACTTAAGGAAGAAACAAATTAACATACTATATTCACTTTTTCATTCCATCCTTTACCAATATAAGTGAATTCTTTTCTATCAGAATCTGTTTCATTAACTACTTTCTGTCAGCCAGTCTCACAAGAATCAGTCTGATGTGCAGCCTTGCATTTGGTACCAAAGAAAGTATGTAAGGTTGCCATCGGAAAAGCACACATTTTGTTAATCCTTTGAAATCAAAAGCATTTATTCACACATCACTGAAAAAAATAGCTACGTTGATGAACATTTCATAAATAAATAAAAATATGCCAAAGGGAAGAATACTGAAAACTCCCAATATCTCAGCACAATTTTTCTAAATATGGTATACAATAATATATGTGTTCCAAAACAATGAAGAGGGATTTAACATACTGTGCTGAATGGTGCTTATCAAAGTGAGGTTTTTCAAAAGGACACATGCATATAATTATTCAATGTACCAAAGCTATGATAAGGCACTGACAATCAACAGGTGTTTTATATGCCTTATCTGCTAAGGTATGGCCTATATATGCTTTTATCTGCTAAGGCCTGGCCTGTGTATGCCTTATCTGCTAAGGTCTGGCCTATGTATGCCTTAGCTGCTAAGGTATGGCCTGTGTATGCCTTATCTGCTAAGGTCTGGTCTATGTATGCCTTATCTGCTAAGGTCTGGCCTATGTATGCCTTATCTGCTAAGGTCTGGCCTGTGTATGCCTTATCTGCTAAGGTCTGGCCTGTGTATGCCTTATCTGCTAAGGTCTGGCCTGTGTATGCCTTATCTGCTAAGGTCTGGCCTGTGTATGCCTTATCTGCTAAGGTCTGGCCTATGTATGCCTTATCTGCTAAGGTCTGGCCTATGTATGCCTTGTCTGCTAAGGTCTGGCCTATGTATGCCTTATCTGCTAAGGTCTGGCCTATGTATCTCTTTTTGATGACCCAGACACTATACAATTTATACTTGGTTTGTAGAAGAGATCAAATGAAAGATAAGTTTACCAAGAAAAAGCATACCAAGGACTCAGCTATTGTAATCTTCTTGCATACAAAATTATAAAATATGCATAATTTTATCCCGATTTCAGCATCTCAGAGAACCCTAAAATATGGTATATTGAAAAAAAAATTTGGTTCAAGATGTATACAAAGGCATACATCCAAGTAAAACAGGAACCATGGAAATGGCAATCAACTTTGAAGAATAAGAACTTCTAAATATTAACTTTGGTTTTGAACCATCAAATCCTTCAAAAGTTATCGAGTGAAAACAAAATTTGATGACATTAGGTTCGAGATGGATGGACAAATGTATTTATGAACATGACCACTGAAGATGCCTCCACTGAATAATACGATGGAAAAAAACTTGACAAATGGAAGTATTTCTGGCTTAACAAATCCATTGATCAGCTTTTTGTTTTACTACCAAATGATATTTCTTTACACACACACAGACTCATGTTATGTATATTTAATCTATGATGTGTGTTTAAATCTTGTCCATGAAGGTAAGTTGTACTTTAGATTCTGGTCACTTGTAAACAGAATGTTTACAAGCATTGGAATTCAAGGCCAGTCTTGTTGACAGTTAGACTTTTTTGTTTCCATTTTATTGTTTCACATCCTGTTATGATATAAGTCAAGTGAAAATGTGTATAAATAGGGATTTGGTAAACAAATAATTCATTCCTGTTTTAGATCAGTCTGTGGGAGTCCGTTTGTGATCAGATTTTACATTGTGCAGTTGAAATCAGATATAATTTGAGAGGAATTATTTACTTAATATATTCACTGAAATTACTAAAGTACTCACTGATTTTTGAATTAATACATTACTTTGGACTTTTTTGAATTGATTCAAAGACATTCTCGATTGTATCATTGTGTTATATCAGGACATTCAAGACTGTTGGAACTCATTCAGAACATTCTATATTTTTGGACTTGTGATTAGGACATTTAGGATTATTTGGAATTCGATTCACAATATTGCAAGTATCTCTTGAATTACACTTTGTATTATAGGGAAATAAATTGCTTGTTTATAATACTTACGCTGTTGGTTTCACTTTCATTCTGTTACTTATTTTTTAAGACCTAGAGTCATAACACTTATGTCACCAGATATCCTTTAAATAAACTGTACTTGTTACAAATTTTGCCAGTTTAAAATGCTTTCTACATTTGAAACAGGATATATTAATCCAAAACTTATACTATTAATACAATAATTTGCTGTAAAATACTAGGGACCAATTTGGTCTGGTAATTTTAAACATGCCTTATTTTACTGAAACTTGCAGCTGACTAATGATATAAAGGGCTAATATTTCACATGACATTTTGTAATAAAAAACACGAGACATATTTGGTAACATTATCTATATTGTAATCACTAGATATACTACTATAAGCCTCTAATTCATTTGGCACACCCATGATAATGGAGATACACAGTATTCCCTTGCATTGATAACGACATGCATGGAAGGTACCCTTACATAAAGTGGCCATTTAATATGGGCGTTGAGAAATTTTATTTTTAATCTTGTATTATAGGTAATAAACAGTTACCATACACTCTCATCTCAAGAAAAACTACACATAATGCCACACTAGTCTACAGTTGTATTACTATCATGCAAACAGATCATAAAGAAAAATGGCATAAAAAGCCTGACTTAAGGATACTCATCTATGAATGGCACTTCTACATGTATCATGTACGCTTGAATATACCCAGTCAAATGATGATAATGTATCATGAATATACCTGTCAAATGATAATAATGTACACATGAATATACCCACCCACTCATGGTAATGTATGCATGAATATACCCAGTCAAATGATATAATTTATGCATGAATATACCCAGTCAAATGATGATAAAGTATGCATGAATATACCCAGTCAAATGATATAAAGTATGCTTGAATATACCCACTCATTGTAATGTATGCATGAATATACCCAGTCAAATGAGGATAATGTGTGCATGAATATACCCAGTCAAATGATGATAATGTGTGCATGAATATACCCAGTCAAATGATGATAATGTGTGCATGAATTTACCCAGTCAAATGATGATAATGTATGCATGAATTTACCCAGTCAAATGATAATCATGTATGCAAGAATTTACCCAGTCAAATGATGATAATGTATGCATGAATATACCCAGTCAAATGATGATGATGATCTCCCTTTACTTTTAGCTGACAGTTGGACATCACAAAGCTCAGTATGATATCTACTGTATCTACCCAGAAATTAATTACCACATTATCACTGCATATACTGGGTTTAGCTGTGCATAAACTAGCACTTCACATGCCAGAAGTCTCTTATATTAAACTAAATTTTCCTGGTCCAACTATGAAATATTCTGCACTTTTAAGCAGTCTTCTTAATTTCAATTGAATTTCCTGGTCAGAGAAACTGTATTTACCAGTGTGCTGAATGTAACCACAGCCGAATCCAGAGGTAATTTCTCTTTCAAGTACCACAATCTAATATAACTTGAGATTCTTACCCAGACTCGAAATCAACCCTTTATTTTATTCTATGTTTGGCTTAAGGAAAATTAATGTTTTTAAGCTGACTGCAAATTTCATCCAAAACTGAGGTAACTTTTTAATACCAGTATACTGAACTGCAAATTCTTGAGGAAAAATACAAACAATTGTCCATAAAAATAGCAATCAAGGATCTGGTCTTATTCTATGCCATTTCTTTGGTCTGTGTATGCTGGGCCGTCAAAAGGGGCGGGCAAAACGGGTTATCACCCGGGGCACCAAACCTGGAGGGCTCCATTTCACAG
Source organism: Margaritifera margaritifera (assembly GCA_029931535.1). Lineage (NCBI taxonomy): Eukaryota > Metazoa > Mollusca > Bivalvia > Unionida > Margaritiferidae > Margaritifera > Margaritifera margaritifera. The sequence goes on along the minus strand of JAQPZY010001294.1, from coordinate 1,482,762 downwards.
AGTTTGTGGTATTTTTTCCGAGTGGGGGCGCCGTTTCTTCCAGCACAAACTTGCGACGGCCCTGTGTGTATGACATTATAACTGTTCACAATATTATTGTCTGGTATAACTTATGTAGCTAGGACTGTCATAGAAATGTAAAATAACTTTTCAAAACTCAGTATAATCAAAATAACATTCAATACTTCACATTTTTAAGCTTACAAGTGATTCAGCTGATCAAACATTACCAAAATTACTCTGAATTCACAAAACTGACCAACTTAATAAACTTCCCAATTCCCATGCTTTTCACATATTGTCAATTCTTCACTACACCCCTCTCATTTTGGACCTTAACCAAGTATCATAACCCAGAATCCATGTCTTCCTTTCAGTGTTCAAAACAGTTTCATGAAACAAGAAGGCCAGGACCTGCATGTCGAGCCAATTATCACAGCATTGCTGTAAACAAGCAAACTTTACTCCAAGGTCAAATGATTGAGTGAACATGTGATAGAATGAATAATAAGCTTCATAATGATTCATCCAAAGTATTAAGAAAATTCATCAAGGTTTTAGGAAATATAACTTGAACCAAAAACCGAAATGCTGATTTTCTCTGACTAACTTTGACCCAAGGTCGAAGGGAAAAAAATGAGAGTGTTGTAGAATGAATTGCCTCAGATTTATAATGATTTATGCCATGGATGAACAAAATCCATCATGGGTTTAGGAAATATAAGCAACTGATAAAACATTAGCCAAAATCTTGCTACAAATTTGCTATGATTGTGACCTTGATCCCTAGGTCAAAGGGGCATTCAAGCATCTTGCATAATTAATTGTTTTAGCTTTATAATGATTGATCCCTAGGTCAAAGGGGCAAGTACATGTGTCAAAGAATTAATTATCTTAGCATCATAAGGATTCATCTTAAGTATGAACAAAATCAATAGAACCTAAATCTGAATGCAATTTTTCTATGACTTTGACCTTGACCCCAAAGGCAAAGGGGTAAGCAAGCTTATCATGGAATGAAATTGTCTTAGCTTCAAATTGAATTATCCCAAGTATTAACAAAATGCATCAAAATCTAACAAAATGAAAAAAACTTCAAACAAAACCTAAATGCAAATGTTCAACGACTGTGACCTTGATCCCATGGTAATATGTGCAAGCACACATGTCACAATGAATTTCTTGGGTTCAAAGCAATTCATGCCAAGTATTATGATGAGAGTATATCAGAGGGTTTAGTAAATGTGTGCAATTAATTTTTTTTAAAACCAAAACCTTAACAATTAAGCCTATTTGATGCAACCACAGGGTTGAAAAGAGACCATAGCTAAATCTCATTTCCCACTAATGTGGGGTTGACGAAAAATAATACACAATGTCAATGTCACTGAAATTTTAGCAAACTGTATCTTTCAATTTCTTCACATGGACCCTACAGAAGAGAGACCAAAATAATACCCATCTTGTATGTCTTTAGCATATGGTCAAGCCATGGCTAGTTTCCTAAATGGAGATGGAGTTATGGAATGATGAAAGGACAGATACAATTTAGACAGAGGGTATAAAAATATATAATCCCAAATGATGTTTTCTAAAGCACCATAATATTATAAATACAATCAAACCTGGTCTAGCAACCACCTTCATATAACCAACACCTGTCAATAGAAACCACAAATTTTCAGTACCTTCAAAATATGCTCTATAGTTTGCCTGCACTACCCAACAGCAACCACTTTTTTTCAGTCCCAACTAGACATCATGTACTTTGTATAGCGACCATTGATTATTATGGTTGAATGTCTACTTTAATTTCATTATCTGAATTGATTGCCTGCACTTTAAAAGACAATCTTTGTTCCTTTTTTGTTCTTTCTTTCAGTTTATTTATGTATCTATCTGCTTCATGATTTCTTTCAAACCTGCATGTCTCTTACCTATATTTAGAGGCCACCTGTTTATAGAGACCACTTTTGCATGGTCCTATGTGCAGTTATTAAACAAATGTTTGTACTGTATGTTGACCTGTTGGAAAACCTCTGTATCAGTGTATAAGGTATTAATGCTTGATATGTTTCTGATTGTTACATATTACATGGTGTTTGTTTTTATAACTACATATTAGAATCAAAATAACAACACCTTTATAACTTCCTGTATTCCGAACAAGTCCCATTTTATTTCTAAATTTTATTTGTCCTACAATGATACTCTTCAAACCTTGCAAGGACTGCATGTTGCACACACCTTGATAAATCTGAAGATAAGCTGACCTACACCATAACATTTCTATAAAAAAAGGCTTATCTACCCAAATTGCAATTGATGTGTAGGGTTTATTTTTGTGAGATTTTTGTAGTTGAACAGTACAGCAACACAAGTAGGTTATTTAGTGCAGAGGTAATTGCAGGATATGTATGACTTTATGCAAGACAAGGGAAAGGGAGTAATATATATTCACTATTTGCAAATGATAACTACGGCAAGAAATGCTTCCCTTATCATTCATGTTGGAGGACTAATGAAATTTGTCTTCCATCTTGGAGGGCTTTAAAAATACCCTTCCTAAAGAATATTAGCTTTGAAGTTTTGTATTAATCCACCTTAACAGGACACAAACCGTATATACTCATGTACAACCCAGGTCCAAATGCAAACAACATAGACCCTGATCTGCCATCACATAATGTGCCAGCAGATGAGGGTCTATGTTTTTGTTCTACTGATTAGTCCTTACAAACTGCATAGACCCAGATCTACCAGCACAATATGCGATGGCAGATCTGGGTCTATGCAGTTTGCAGTTGGTATAGGCTTATACGCAAGTATAAATGTAATCAATAAACTGCCCAAATAAATTTCTGATTTGTACAACCGAAATTACATAGAAATATCTCCTGAATGCCTCAAAAATGGCATACAAAGGGGGATAACAATGTATTCAAGAAAAATTTGATTTGACTCATACATATTTTACAACCAGAGAACTGCATGAATACATCCAATTAAATCATAGTCCTCTGAGGGGTCAACAAAGAGCTAAACGTAAACCATTCTCTTGCAACTTTGATAGATATTACTGGGATATTATTTATGCATTAACACCAACAGAGGCTCTAATTGAAATTATTGATTAAATTACATTCCTTTTTTTGTATAATCATTCTGCATTATTTGCAGTGTGACAATATTAAATTGTTTGATACATCAAAATTTAAACTGCAATGTGGCCTTGAAATGTTGCCTGATGTAATTTCACTTCCGGGACATAACAGAAGACAACATAGCGACTCCTATGGGAGAAGGCTTCAAATGTGCTGCATTTTATTTTATATCTCCTATAACAAATATTAGGGATTGCACATGACAAACATCAGCAATACTATTTCTCAATGACAAATGAATGGGGAGTCCAAATCTATCATTTCAGCTAAAACTGGGAATACAATTTTCATAATGGAATGGCTAAAATTGTAAATTCTGCTTTATTTTCAAATATATCATATTAGAATTGCAACCCATTTATGGCCCTCTATAGGTCTCAAGGATATCCAGTTTGTCCCTGGTACAGAAATCTTGAATCCCTAACTCAATGTTTTCTTCAAGGACCCTCATTCAAGATTTATTTTCAAAGTCCATAGATTTCTTATTGTTACAATTGTCCAATGAATCAAAATGAAACCCCTACACCTGGGACCCCTAATATTTATTTTTAAATTGCATATTAGGGAAAATAAAAATCCATTTGACAATTTCGCTAGTAATGAAAATCACCTCAAGCACAGGAGCTGAGGCATTTTATATAAGGACACACAGACGCAGCTAACCCCGGCTGGCCTGGGAACCAGTGACCCTTGAAAATACAAATGTTAACACATGCAACCACAAAATCCACAAAAATGGTACCCCACTAATGGAAAAGAATTCACAGTAGTTAAAGCCAACATTTGCTTCATCAATGCAAGCAATGGGGGAAAAAGCTCCTATGTTCCTTTTTCACCCATGGCTGCCTGCAATAAGATTTTCTTGTTTCTAATAACTATGCATAAAGCTGCTAACTCAATTGTTGTGAGCAAGAGTAACTTTTTCTCAAAAAGTTGACTCAACATGACCTTTAATTCTGTTTGAATGAGCCAATCAAAGTTTCTCTTCCAAACAGTCACTTATCAATCAACAGAAAGGGCACTTTTTAGATATTAATTGGGATATTATTTATGCATTAACACCTAACAGGGGCTCTAATCGAAATTATCGATTAAATTAGATTCATTTTTTGTATAATCATTCAGCATTATTTGATTTCACTGATGTATAAGAGCGTGTTTCATTGTGTTGTTGATGAAATAATTTTGTTTATGCATATTCATGAAAAACACACCAAAATCTTGTCGAAGCTAGCCATGGGTAAAAAAGGAGCGTAGCTGATTTTCATCCATGGCTTGTGATGATGCATTTACTTCGGTCTGTAATCTTTTTAGCAAAATCAATGCTCTTGAGTACATGTTTACCTTGACATGTCTATTGTACACAGAAAAGTTTAAGTCCTGATGAGTCGTGCTTATCAACAGGTTGGAATAAAGTTTCATCAAAAGAATGCAATTACCGGTAAGAACTATTCTTCTGAAAATCTTTCAGAATTTGAATTTGCAACTTGGAGTTTCAACTGATTTTAATAGAAGCATAAATTAAAAATAAAACACTGAACAAAGTGTTTACTCACAAACACAAATCCACTTGCCAATGTGAGGGCATTTGGAGCAGCCAATCAATGTAGTTCATACAAACAGTTTCACCACAAAATTCAAGGACTTTTCAAGAACAAAAATTTAATTTTCAAGCATCTGAATTAACTTTATCTAAACTTAAGATGAAAAAAAAATATTTCAGAATTCTTGTCTAAGAATGAAATTCTTAAATCTGAAATTTTTTTAACTTTACAATGCGATCATGAAAATTCTTCTTGATTATGGTACAAGTCCATAGTGTGGACTTTGCAATGCCATTGTCAAGATTCTGCTTGATTATGGCACAAGTCCATAGTGAACTTTATAATGCCATCATCAAGATTCTGCTTGATTATGGCACAATTCCACAAATTTTAAGATTGAAGTATTTTATTCCCAGATAAGAACTCTGAAATATATATATTTCCTAAAAACTAGGCCTGTGAAGATATGTGCTGCAGCTAGAGAAGGCTTAGAGAACTGGTGATGGGGGTGGTAGGTTACAGCTGTCTCATCCAGACAAGTTTGGGAGTCAGCAGTTTCATTTGCCAGAGTTTCTCATTCCTTTAGTGTTTTTATGTACAATAAAAAATATTACAAATTCATTTTTTTGGGCAATATTTCATTTTTGTGTGCTGTTCACTCATGTCATGAATCCATGCACATTCACCCACTGATCCAATGTCAATTTCCATTTGATAAACACAAATTATAGCTCTTTCTCTATTGCCTGACCCCCTTACCAAATATAGCACTTATGGCAAATGTATTTGAAAATATGCTTCCCATTACAGATCTCTTGACCAACTTTTATTAGCCTTAATAACCCATTCATTTGAATATTATGAGATGGCTACAATCCCAAATGAGGCTTAGAACTAATGAGCACATAAGTGACCTAACCTGGAAGTCTTACTGAATATGGAAGTGACCCAATGCAGAGTATAATTCCAAGAAGATCGAGGGTCTGACTTTTTTAATGGAAATTTATTTTTTCTTGATTTTTATATTAAGAAACGTATTGTTTCTCGATGAAATGCCTTTGTTTCAAAATTTAAGCACTTTTCAAAGACTACTGAGCATTTTCAAGGTCAGGTCAATTTCAAGCGTTTTTCAAGGTAACCTCCAAAATCCAACCACTTTTCAAGATTGTGTGAACCCTGGACAATATACAGACTGTATGGAAGAGTGATACTGAGGTAACTGGAGCTAAAAGTCATGCAAAGAAATAAGTGATGTCAGTCATCCCAGGCTGGTTTGGCTAGGATTTGAACCCATTTCCCACTGGCTGCAAGTCTAAGCTATCAAATGAGCTATCATGTAGGAGAAGAAAATATTACAGCAACAGACAACTCATAAAGATGCATCAATATATACTGTTTCATCAGAGCTGGGTCAAAGTAATAGGGTTAAAGATACACAGGATGTGACAAACAAATGGCTGAAAATACAAATGTTACTCAAGCATGAAACTCAGGTCATAGTAACCTAGTTTAGGTATGGTAAAATTTACTCTCTTTAAGATGCATCCACATGCCAAATTTTATGAGTAGGTCAAACAGGGTCTAAGATATTCAGGGTGCAACAAAAAGATTGCTGAAAATACATAAGTCACTCATGCTATAAAATTAGGATACAGGGACCAAGTTTTGGTATGGTAGTGTTACTATTCTAGAAATGCATGCACATACTGTACCCATATCCATGAATGTAGGTGAAATAAGTCCAAAATACAGTATATTGATACTGAGGTTGTAATGAACAGCTGAAAAAACAAAAATCAAGTGCGAAAATTGGGGCACATTGACCTAGTTTTAGTATGGTAGAGTTACTCTCATTGAAATGCATCCACGTATCAATATTCATGAGTGTGGGTTAAATAGGGTCGAAGATATTGTGAGAATAACAAACAAACAGTTGAAAATATGTCACTTAAGCCAGAATCTATTCTAGGACACAAAATTGTGGGATTCACACTTATTACTAAACAATCGTGATGAAAATCAACTTTCCACCCCACCCCCAGTTTCTGATTCAGAATACTCAGAACCTCCGTAAGCATGAAAATTGGGTCACTCTGAACTAGTTTGGGTATGGCCTTGATCAAACTTGTTTGCTATGGCGGGCCAGATTTGATATAAATAATAATAAATACTAATAATAAAGAATGAGTCTGGCGGGCCATATGTTTGACACCCCTGGCCTAGATACTCTCTCTAAAATACATATACACACCAATTTTCATGAGTGGAGGTGAAATAGGTCCAACTTACACAAGCATGAAAATCAGGTTACGTTAACCAAGTTTTGGTATGGTCAAGTTACACTCTCTCTATCAAATGCATGCACATAATAATGATCAGGAGTATAGGTGAAATAGGATCCAAGATATTGAGAGTGTAATGAATAAATAGTTGATAATACAGAAGATATTCAGGCATGAAAATTGTGCCACATCTACCTACGGTAGTTGTGGTATGGATGAGTTACTTTACTGAGATGTATCTACATGCCAATTTTCATGAGCAAATGTGAAATAGAGTCAAATATGTTATATCTGTAACAAATGAACAGCTGAAAGTCACTCAAGCATGAAACTTGGGTCACAATGACCTAGTTCTTGTATGGCTGAGTTACTCCCTCTGAAATGCATGGATCACACAAATTTTCAGCATCATTTGTCCAATACTGAAAGGCCTTTATGCCAGGATGCTTTCTGTCAAAGTTGGTCAAATTCTGTTTCGAAATGTTGAAATGTTTTTATATTTTCATGGCATCATTTGTACAAATCTGAAAGGTCTTCAAGCCAGGATGCTGTCTGTCAAATTTGATCAAATTCTGTTGAGAGGTTCCTGAAAAGAAGTTTGTAATTTTTTTTCTATTTTTAGTAATGGCAGCCATCTGTGATGATGACTGTATCGTTTGTACCAATTTGAAAGCCCTTCATGCCAGGAAGCCTTATCAAATTTGATCAAATTCTGTTCAGTGGTTTTTGAAAAGATGTTTAAAGTTTTTTGTTTTAAGTCACAGTGGCCATATTCTTTGACAGATCAGCATCATTTGTAAAAAAAATATTAAAAGACCTTTAAGAGACAATGCTTCTGAAATTTAGTCATATTCTGTTAGGCAGTTTTTGAGAAAAAGTCATTTAAAGGTTTTTCAATTTTTAGTATCATTGTGGCTATATATGATGGCAGATTGGCGTCATTTGTATAAACATGAAAGCCCTTCAGAACAGGATGCTCATTGATTGAAACTGGCCCAGTGGTTTCGAGAATAAGTTGAAAACAGCAATTCTGAAATAGGGTCCAAGATAGTGAGGGTCCAATGAACAGTTGAAAATATACAAATCATTCAGGTGTGAAATTTAGGTCAGTTTTGATATGACTGAGATGTATCCAAATAGTTAATACCACTTTTCATGATTGTATCTGTAATAGAGTCCCATATATTGAGGGCATAACAAACAAATGAATAGGCAAAATGCTATATCCCTTCATTGGCAAGGGAATAACAACAGGAAGGAGGGATTTTATGTCTATTTCACCAAAATTAATAACTGACAACATATGTACATTTAAATTTCAAAGATTACCCAACCGGAAATATAAAAAAACTTGTTAAAATTCAAATGCACTACTGGCAGTACGATACTTCTAGTGTCTAGCTTAACCTAAACCAACAAACCAATATTCATAAAAGTGAAAACAATGACCTTACATTTTTAACTTAAACCAGTAAAACAATATTCATAAAAGTGAAAACAATAACTTTACATTTTTAACCTAAACTAACAAAATAATATTCATAAAAGTGAAAACAATAACCTTACATTTTTAAATTAAACCAGTAAAACAATATTCATAAATGTGAAAACAATAATCTTACATTGTTAACCTAAACCAAAAGTCTTCATCAAAGTGAGAACAATAACCTTACATTTTTAAATTAAAGCAGTAAAACAGTATTCAAAAAAGTGAAAACAATGACCTTACATTTTTAAATTAAACCAGTAAAACAAAATTTAAAAAAGTGAAAACAATAACCTTACATTTTTAAATTAAACCAGTAAAACAGTTTTCACAAAAGTGAAAACAATAACCTTACATTTTTCAATTAAACCAGTAAAACAATATTCATAAAAGTGAAAACAATAACCTTACATTTTTCAATTAAACCAGTAAAACAATATTCATAAAAGTGAAAACAATAACCTTACATTTTTAAATTAAACCAGTAAAACAATATTCATAAAAGTGAAAACAATAACCTTACATTTTTAAATTAAACCAGTAAAACAATATTCATAAAAGTGAAAACAATAACCTTACATTTTTAAATTAAACCAGTAAAACAATATTCGTAAAAGTGAAAACAATAACCTTACATTTTTAAATTAAACCAGTAAAACAATATTCATAAAAGTGAAAACAATAACCTTACATTTTTAAATTAAACCAGTAAAACAATATTCATAAAAGTGAAAACAATAACCTTACATTTTTAAATTAAACCAGTAAAACAATATTCATAAAAGTGAAAACAATAACCTTACATTTTTAAATTAAACCAGTAAAATAATATTCATAAAAGTGAAAACGATAACCTTACATTTTTAAATTAAACCAGTAAAATAATATTCATAAAAGTGAAAACGATAACCTTACATTTTTAAATTAAACCAGTAAAACAATATTCATAAAAGTGAAAACAATAACCTTACATTTTTAAATTAAACCAGTAAAACAATATTCATAAAAGTGAAAACAATAACCTTACATTTTTAAATTAAACCAGTAAAACAATATTCATAAAAGTGAAAACAATAACCTTACATTTTTAAATTAAACCAGTAAAACAATATTCATAAAAGTGAAAACAATAACCTCACATTCTAAGGTATGAATGCATGGTGTCCAAAACTCAATAGTTTGTCAAGTTTATATTTTGAGAAATCTTTTTTTGGGATAGAAAGTTGTTCAGTATGCTATGCTGGTATTATCTAGAGCATTGATGTGAACCAAATATTACCAGTGTGAAATAGTTATCATGGTTTTATGTATGAATTACACTTTATCCTTGTTACATTTATTAATCCAAATTACAAGAACATTATTTCTGAATCACTGCTAATCACTTCTCTCTTTATAGTTACTGTACCTACAGAACAATATCTAAATCATTATACTCACATACATCAATGTCTATCCATTCATACATCTACATGCCAACCTACCTGTATCCTACTCCATCATTCCTTCCCTCCCTCCCTTCCTTCCTTCCTCCCTATCTATTTCTGTCTATCTCTCTATCTCTTCCTATCTACCTGTCTGTCTATATGTCTATCTCTCTATCTACGTATCTGTCTGTCTGTCTATCTATCTATCTGTCTGTCATATTGATAAATGTGTGAACAGCACTTAGTCTGCAAGAGGAAACAATTAAGATTTCCTTGTATCTGACAAGTGGATGTAATATATCTTTTTCTATACAGTCATATCTGCAATGCCACTTTTGTTTACATAACCTAAGTCAGATCAAGAAAGTCTTCACATTATCTTTTAGTGTAGAACACTCAAATTCAGTAGTACATGACTGGGTCAATTAGTTCTCCAAGCTGGAAGTAAGATCGTCACATTTGTGACTAAATATTGCTGTTTTTGGGTGAACAATGTTCCCCATCTGGTGACCTTACGAATCATAATGTGGCAACTAGAAAATTACAACACTTTATAATTACAAGTACACATATACCATGTTTTGCACCAATGCATAATAATGCTTTTTTGATTATGAGACTGCTGGCTACTGCATTAAGTGATTATCTTTACATGAGATGAGTCTGGTCATATGTTCTTTCAAAATGATGTTAGCTATTACCCCATGGTATATTCTAGAACTGACAATTTAGTGGGGGTGGTGGTGGTGGAATGGAATTACCACCTCAACTTGAAGCAAAGGGGAAATTTTCTGAACAAAGGGGGAATTTAATGAAGAAATAAAGGTAGGGCTTGAAAACATAACGTGTAATTTCCACACAGTCGATTTTTCAGTGCAATTTTTAAGAAATTAGCTTGAATCCTTCAAACGAATGTTCTAGAAAAGACCCCATTTCCCTATATAAAATTTCAACAGGATTCCTGCAGGATCTCATTGGTATTAACTGGGATCCCAGTGGGATCAATAAATCCTGTTAAGATATCAACATCCCAATGGGATCCCAACAATGCAGTCTTCAATGAGGGATTCTGGAGAGTTACATCCTTTGAATTTAATATGTGGTGCCACAGGAAAAGTGGGTCCAAGGCTACTGATTATTTTTCAGGAGGTAAGCTGTACTGAGATGAAGATAAACAAACTCGTTAGCATAAGATTGAATATGGTAAGGATGTCGAAGTATTGGTTCACTTATGTTGCCTCAGTTGAGGGATGAATTGAAAAAGTGACATGCAACGATTTCTGGCCAAGAGAAGGAACTTGTTGAGAGGCAAGCTGTAAACCTAATTTATAAGATGTGTCTATGGGTGTGTGCATGTGAGCAGGGAAGCAACGATTGTTCAAGAGAGAGAGAGAGATGTATATGTGTGTGCAATGAGATGTGTTTCTTCGCAAAAACCAGAGAACAACCAAACAGTGGGACCCAGTACTTCCCTGGCACCATCTAATGGGAAGATAACTCACAAGGCTCTCATCAGATCCTTGATTTTGTTTATCCCAGTGGGATTTGGGTTGTAGATATGGTATTTTAAATCAATATTTTAATTTAAAGTTATTTATTGTTTCAGACAACTGTGCTTATTTACCAAGAAAAAGTGGTGTTGAATGATTTGTTTTGATCAATTAAACGAAGAAAAGAAACCCTTGTACAGATTTGATTCTTTAAATATATGAAAAGTTGTTGGAACCATGCTCACATTTTTATCTTGTCATCAAATTTTCTTCTTTTTTTTTTGGTTGGGGGGGACATTTGTATGATCAGATGAACTGTCTGATGCCTGAAAAATTGCTGAACTGAGACAAATGTGCAAAGTTTTTAAGTAATGTGCAGAAATGTTTTAAAAATGTGCCAAATTATTCACGTCTGTGTGAATTTTATCTAACAAGTTTCTGAACATTCAGAACGGTGCTGAACCTTTTAGAACTTTGCAGAACTTTTCTTATGTATGCTGGACTTATCTGAGAAATTCAGATGGGACAGAAGATATTCTCAAATCCATTTCTTTGCATACCTAATTCAAGGGGAATATTTATATTGCCATAGGAGATAAACAACAAATACTGAACAAAGGAATTCTTGCTATTTGTTCCAAATCATGCTGGAAATCTTTTTGAATACATGTTGTTTTTTTACACACACTAATATAAATAAGAAATTAGCAATTAAAAGTACTTTTGTGATAACTGAATAAATTTAATTAATCAAGCAGGAGTTTTTATTAACCATTTTGGTGTGAGGTTTTCCTAGACCATTTTGGTGTGGAGTTTTCCTAGACCATTTTGGTGTGGAGTTTTCCTATACCATTTTGGGTGCACAGTTTTCCTAGATCATTTTGGTGTGGAGTTTTCCAAGACCATTTTGGGTGCAGGGTTTTCCTAGATCATTCTGGGGACAGAGTTCTATTTTGGATGCGGGGTTTCTTAGACTATTTTGGGTCTGGGGTTTTCCTAGACCATTTTGAGTGCTGAATTTTTGCCCCTTGTGCATGTTTTCCCAATTTTGACCTGAAAATTCCCAATTTAGAGAAGCAAGGTTGGAAATTCAGATAAACAAAATAACTAACCTTTTGTTCACTTCTTGCTATTCTAATAAAAGCAAGAAGAGTACAATGAATGGCACATTATACACATACCCTATGTTTATTAGTCTTCAACAGGCACTAATAGAGTATGTTTATTAGTCTTCTACAGGCACTAGTAGAATATGTTTGACTCCAGAGATTATTGACCAACAGGTCTCAATGATCTGGACTCTTGGTCAAAGCATGTGGTCTTTGAATTAAACTCAATGTGCAGGAAAACCATTATTTCTTATTAGACCTACCATAACCATGACCTCTGATCTTTAAACCCAAGGATCAATAGGTTTCTTTATTACCCTATGAGAAAGCCATATACAAAGTTTGGTCAAGGAACTTATGTTAGAAATAAAGTTATTCTGCAAAACCAATTTTTCTCTGAAGCATAGTGACTATGGCATTTGACCTTTCAATCACAATATCAAAAGGCATCTTCCATATCTTAAGTGTGATCTCTCCACAAGCTTTGGTTCAGGTACATGGTTAAGGACTAAACGTTTTGTTCACAAAGATATTTTCGTCTTCGAATCACTGTGACCTTGACCTTTGACTTTTGGAACCCCAAAATCAATAGGCTTCCTTTTTACCTAATGTGTAAGTCATCCACAAACATTTATGAAGGTACTGTAGTATCAGAAATTTTCGTTGGGGACCAATTTTTGTGGTTTTCGTTGTTGCCCTGATCCACGAATTTAAATACCCAACGAAAAATTAGCCACGTATGATGATGACGCCCCCCTCTCCCCCTGCTAATTTTCTTACTGTGGGTCATTCCTAGAGATTGTGAACCTACTAGTATTTCATAAAATCAACGTCAATACTGTAATTTGGTAATAAAATATTAACTCTTACACGTATTTGTTTTATTTTAACCCTTTGAAAAAAAGAATTATAAACATTTTATATTGTTTCAATGCACACGTGTCGATCGATAAGATATCCAATAGCTGTAATTTCTACTCACTGCATTAAATCGATATGTGAGATAAGTAAGGAGAGAGAAAAACGAGAAAAAGGATAAGGTATTCAAGCACTAGTAATGCTGAAAATGAACGAAAGAATAATAAAAAATACTAGTATATGAAAATTAACTTTAATACTTATTCAAATCGATCCTTCACTCGAGGACAACTGTTGTTGAACAATTTAAATCCTCCTGAAACCACATTTCATTTTACCCATGCAATTTTAATCCAAAAGCACAACAAGCCTGTACAATACTAGAACTATTGCTTGAAGCGTTATTATTAATGAAACACTATGTATATACACTAATTACAGCAGAGTATTGAAGCTCACACTTCACTGATTTTCGGACAAACCCACTGTATCAACATCGTGTTAATCAAGTCTCAATGTACACACAAATGCTTGTCAGGTAAATAATCCCCAAATTGCAGAATTAAACAAGTCCAGCTTTCTCCAAACCACTGATAATTAGGTCCCATCTTTCACTCATTGTCGCGTGAGCTGCAGTTATCCATTCAGCCCGAATTGGCTTGATTAGTGAGGTTTCAATCAGTGATCACCAGTTGGAAGTGTGATTTTAATTATTCTTTGTACTCTTTATTTATTGTAAAATCTAGTGGTTGAAGTTGGTCTGTACATGAGGCAGGCACAAACAAACTTGTGATTCTACTGTATTTGAATTTAGTTAGCATCTTCTCACACTGATAGGCTCTAAACACATCAAATATTGCCACTGTCTGCTGATTGCATTGAGCAAAGGGCAGCCGGTCAAGTGTTTTGTTCCCTTTATGGACAGTGGTTTAAGTTAGAGATCATACAGGTGTACTTTAATAACCGATTGACTTGTTGTGTTGTTGGCTGCGTCGGCTTCCTTTGATGCTGAGCACTCAGAAGAAAACACTGTATAAGTGATTGATCTTGACATGTGTGTTATTTGTGATCATAGAGGAGGTAGTATTGTTTTAGTGTTGTTGGCTGCGTTGGCTTCCATTGATGTTATTTGCATGGACAAAAACACGGTGCCAGTATTGAACTTGTCAGGTCTTTGATTTGTGCTCATACATGAGGAAGTATTGTTATAAACATTCAAGCGACCGCTGTTTGCATCAGCAGAGTTTTATTCTTTTTTATTCTTTATTTTGGGTATTTGTAGAGGTTAAACCACGAAATTAGACACTTAGTAATATGCAAACTTTGACAGGCAAAACCACGAATTTAAGTACCCACGAAAATGCCTTTTTTTTAACAAAACCACGAAAATTGAGCCCCACGAAAATAAATCATACTAAAGTATATGGTTGACTACTAACATTTTTGGTGCAGAACCATTTTTTTTATTTTAGTCACACTGATCTTGACCTTTGACAATTGGATCCCAAAATCAATTGGCTTATTCCTTACCCTAAGTGCAAGCCATTCACAAAGTTTGGTCCGGCTATGTCATGTAGAACAAATGTTATTGTGCTGAAAGCATTTTAGTGAGCATGACCTTTGACCTTTTCACCCCAAATTTGATGGACTTCTTCTCTGCCATACATAGAGTTTAGTAACTGCAGACAATGAACAACTGAAGTCCATGTATGGAAGCCATTTTTCTTCTTTCACTCACAGTGACACTGACCTTTGACCCCAAAATTGATAGGCTTCTTCCTTACCTCAAATGCAACTCATCCACAAAGCTGGGTAACTGTAGATGATGGAAAACTGAAGTTATTGTGTGGGACCCATTTTTCTTCTTTCCATCAGTGACCGTGACCTTTGACATTTTGCCTCTGCAATCAATAGACTTCTTCCTTACTCCAAGTGCAAGCCATCTGCAAAGTTTTGGTAACTGTAGATGGTGGAGAACTGAAGTTATTGCACAGGAACAAAATTGGTAACAGATTAGTGTTCTCCCCTGGGCCTTTTATTGTAGCGGTCCCAATGCACTATCATTTCAGCCTGCGATGCTTCAGAACTCGCTGATATGCAATGCACCAATGCTGATATGCTTTAATGTTTCCCGATATCCTTTAAAAATTAATCCATTAAGTAAACATCCTATTGGCACATTCAAAACCCTATCATTCATAAGATACCTGTTCTTACCTCTTCTTGGGTATGTAAATTAAGATAATCTAGGATAATTACTCAGGTATCCAGCCATGATCCTTTGTACAGGTATGTGATCAGCCAGCGATGATGAGGTATACTGGCAGTGTGTGTTGTATATATTTCAATTCTTTCCACTACCAGCTCAAAATGTGAGGCACTTATTTTTTTAATTGAAGCAAACTCTTAATGATCATTCTGAAAAATGGACACACCACATTAAAAAAAATGTAAAATTACCCAGTGCCCGGTTAGCCCCATGTTGGTCTGGCTATGAAGATCAGAGATTGATAATTCTGAGTCAGATAGCAGGATTTCCCCAAAAGAAAGATCATAAGAAACAAATGAAAGGTTACAACAGTAAATGAATGATTTCATATACTTGGGTGAAAATCAGTGGATCAGATCATAAATCTTCCATATTCTAAATTTTGGTTTAGGTCAACTTACTTACCAATGGGTGAGATGAAGGTGGGGAGGTGGGAATAATGTACAATTATTGGGGCACTATCACAATCTATTACTTTTATTTTTTATTGCAGTAGTAATAGTAGTTGTTGTTGTAGTTGAGATTGTTGTCATTCTTTTTATTTTCTGGAATCTGTCACGAGGAGAATTCCATGAATCAAAATGGATTGTTCCATCATTTATATTTGAAATATTTCTCCAACAATAAACAACTAGTTTAAAATTAGAATGTATTGCTTTATAAGTTAAGTGGTGATATTTTTAAATCCGTATATTCGCTGCGTTAATACACACCATTTTATTTGTCAGAATCACAGATAAAAGCATAAAAACATCAATCAGTACGTTGTTTCTACAATCTTCATAATTCCTATACAGATGAAGATAAAAGCCCATTATGTCTTTGACATTTGGAATAAATATAACTTGGATAGTTTCATAGTTTATTTAAATTCAAAGACTAATTAGTTTTGACATTAAATCATCTTATAAATTAGGCAAATAAAGAATACTAAGTAAATATATGTACTTCTCTTATATTTCATTAAAATTATTGTTTTTTCACTTTTATGATGATAACATGCATTTCTGATGCTTCCCACATGTTTACCTCGAAGCAATCAAATTTTTCTGGGAAGATCACTGTAGGTGGATGAACATCATAACATAACGGCAAGGCATATAAAAATCAGTATTCATGACCATTATGTATGGAAAAGTATAAAACTTTTGTCACACTGGGTCGTTTGACATTGCTCAGTAACTTTTTCATGACAAATCAGCCAGCTTGGTAATGCTTACCCACAGCTTTACAGCATTAAAATGTGCTGTTTTTAGCTTGCTAATATACATTCAGTCTTGTTTTTCTTTTATTCAAAAAATTCCAAGTTTAGGTTGTTATCCACAAAAGTTTGAGAATCCCAAGGGCCCAGGCCCACTTCAGAAAATGTTAGGAAGAAACCTGTCATGAAAAAAATCCTTTCATTTACATAAGCCAAGAGATGTGATACATCCATGGTCTATTCAAATTAATGAACAGAAATTAGGGCATTTAATATCATTACTGGGTAGTTCTTTGCAAAAAGATATATATCTCAGCATCATTATTAATTTATTAATAATCAAATGATAAATTATTTAGAGAATCTTACATATTAACTTTGAATACCTTGTTTCACACTGTTACAACCCTATGGAAAGAACAAACGTAACAAAAAGAAAGTGAAACCAACAATGTTTGTAAAAATCAACAAACAATTTATTTCTAAATAATTAACGTGAAAATCCAAATACACTTACAGTATCATGTATTAAAATCCAAATAATCCAATAATTATTAGTGTCCTAATCACAAGTCCTGTATATATAAAAACTATAAAATGTTCAGAATAGATGAATGTTCCAAGTTAATGAATGTTAAAAATGAATCTTCATAATGAACGAATGTTCTGAATGAATGAGTCTTCGTAATAAACGAATGTTCCGAATGAAAGATTGTTCCAAATGAACGAGTCTGTAATGTTCCGATGTACCAACAATAATGTAATCCAGATCATCTTTCAAGAATATTCAAAGGCATCCGAAAGTCATAAATATAAATCCAAAGGTTGATGAATACTTCAGGTAACTCCATTTGATTTTTCAATAAATAATTCTAGTCGAATTATTTATACAGCATTATTGCATTACAGCATTACAAGATAACAGCACGGCTATTTTTTCAAACATCTGATGGTTCCAAAAGCTGATTGTCAAAACAGATGTTTTCAACTCAAGATTTAAAATGGAATGAATATAATTCATATATTCAGGTCTTTTATACATTTTGCAAATGGCACATTTCACAACAGGAAACGTGTCATATTTCGACCCAGAATGCAATACTAAATGCATCTATCTAGTGGAAAAATACTCGAAGTACGGTAAACAGCTCTGACCTTGAACAAAAGGTCAGTAAACATGTTGTTTATTTGACTAAAGTACAACTTAACCAATCTTAAATGTGCCTCACTATTTGACACAATTTTAAAGTACAGTCATAGGCCAAAAGTTTAGGCACATTAGGGATTCCACACACATAATTCCAAAACACACCCACTTGGATTATTGTTGGAACAATGATTTGTATATGTACTTCCTTTTTTATGGATTTTAATGTAAGTTGCTTACTGTATATACTCGCGTATAAAACGATACCAACTGCAAACTGCATAGATGCAATCTGCCGTTGCATAATGTGCTGGCATATCTGGGTCTATGCAGTTTGTAAGGACTAATCAGTAGAACAGACAACATCAACCCTGATCTGCCGGCGCATTATGTGCCAGCAGATCAGGGTCTATGTTGTTTGCATTTGGACCTGGATTATACGCGAGTATATATGTTACTTTATTTCAATTTTGAAAATTCAAGGATGTAAAATATGCCAGATGCACCTTCAAGCATATCATAAGAGGCAACTAATGTAGGCAACCTTTTTGCCCTAGGATGCATCCCATGACGATGTTCCAGGTGTAAAGGTTGTTTTAGATTTTTTAAAAGAGTGCAGTTTATATAAAAAATGTGACTCTGTATTTTAAGGATTTTAATCTTTTTACCTTTATCTTTGTTCTGTACACCTTTTGTGGTGATACATAAACTTACTTTGCATTGTGTCCCGATGTGCCATTAAACCCTAGACATACATACATGCATACATACATAAAGGGCTGTCACAAGTTTGTGCTGGATGAAACAGGACCCCGGACGGGCATCACCTTCAGCACCTCCCACCCTCAGAAAAAAACACTGCAAACTGTTTATTTTTTAAATGTATTTATAGTCATGTGAATAATAACTAAAAATTGGTATTTTAATGAAAAAGCTGTACATTTATTTAAGTAAAATACAGATTAAAAGAACATTATCCGCAAAATGGCACCGCATCCAAGCCTGGCATGGTTGCCCATATCGTCACCCTCTTTTGATGGCCCTGCATACTTACATACATTATTTAACCTTTACCAAAGTAAATATAATTCCAAAAACTCGAAATTATCATATCATGATGAAAAATAAAAAAAAAGGAACAAAGGAACAAAAGAAACTATAACTATAAATTGTTCTCCTTCTTGACTGTAACTGAACCATAATCTTTGACTACTTCTAGACTGTAGCTGAACCATAACCTCTGACTGCTTCTAGACTGTAAATGAACCATAACCTTCGACTGGTTCAAAGATTGTCTTACCCCAGAGGTTCTGCAGAGTTAGTGAATCTTGAATAAGAAAAAAAAAAAAAAAATGCTTTAGGCAAAGGTTTTGTATATCATTTTGTGGTTGACTTTCAAAATTTCAGCATGTAAGTGTTGGCAAGTCATATATATCATTATAATTTAAAGTAACAGGCACACTAATTATAATATAGTGTGGTTGCACCACATGTACATCTATCTTGGAAATAAGATTGATGCAGACCTACGAAAATGGCACTTTCCAGTGGTAAGTTATGACTGATGGACATCAGCACCACATGTACATCTATCTTTATTAATTACTGTCAGATGTTTAACAATATATTGCCTGTTATATTATTTTAAGAACTTGAAATGAAACCTTTTGTCATTTTCTGCACTGAGTAATCAACATCTAACCTATCTTTTTAGGTTTGTGACATTTTCTGTGCATGCCCATGAGGTGACTGCAAATAGATCATCTTTCACCAAAAACAGTCGAAGACAATAATATGTGTATTATGGGTAATTATTTGAGTTCCATAATTCTTAAAATGCCTGTTTAAGTGAATTTGAGTAAAACTTTTTACCAGTTAGTGGAAAACTATCAAAGTGAACCAAATCACAGACATACCTCTCTCTCTCTCTCTCTCTCTCTCTCTCTCTCTCTCTCTCTCTCTCTCTCTCTCTCTCTCTCTCTCTCTCTCTCACACACACTAGTGCATTTATCAACATGTTAATTTCTTGTTGATGACAGGATGATTCTTAAAATGCATAATTTTTACCAAAAAAAAGAGGAATCTATTAATTGCAATTAATAATGCAGAGTTTAGTCTGAGGTTTCATTTTACTGCACGAAGGGCCAATTAATTATTTATGTTGTGTGAAAAGTTAAATGCTAAAGATTTTGAAGAATATGTTGAGGTTTTGTCTGCATTACTTGGACTTTGTAGTACTTCCCAGATTTGCACATTTTAAAATTGAATGCTGGTTCTATAGTGCTTGCAATTTTAATTTGAAAAATTAGCAACATAAAACTGCAAATGTTAAATTACACAAAGTAAATTATAGCTAGAAATAACATTTTCTCTCAACACTTTTTGTCAAAATACAGTTTTGATGTTATTTGCAACTTACAATCATCATAAATACTTTTTCTGGTAAATTTTCTGCAAAATTAAAAATGTCCCATGTACCACTCAGGAACAACCACTGTGAGTACAGTATTTACTTTGCAACAATCAGAAGAAATTCAATGAGATCCTGCATGGATACCAGTCAGTATCCACTGGATACCCCAATATCCCATCATTTTCTCTGATTTGATCCTGGGTGGTTTTCCCGGTGGGATCCCATGAAATCCCATCAGTTTTTCCTAGTTGATTCCCAGGTTTTTTCCACTGAAATCACATCATGATACTGAAAATCCCATATTTTTCTCCCATGGGATCCCATGTGTATTGTAAAAGGATTTGGAATGTCAGGACCCGGATAAAGGTCTTGAAATGTTGTACTCAAAATTCTTAGATATACTTGATAAACATGCTCCACATAAACATAAATAATAAAAACACACAGACAGCCTCATTGGTATCATAAGAAAGTCCAAACTGCAAGAAAGCTATGAGATCAATATCACAAATTCATGTCATAGTACAGGGCATGCATCCCGATTACGGAAAACACCCATGCCTTATATCAATAAAATCAGTGGCTATCAACTACCGAGGTATGAACAAAATGGATTCAAATACAGTGTAATTACCTCTGTTTCCTTAATTTGTAAAACACTGCCTTGTACACTTTTATAAGTCGCCAATCCTGCAATTTAGCTTAATTGTCAAACAACAGCATTAGGCTCAATATATTTAGCCATTAATGCATTACCTGTAAGCATGAGCAAAAGACAGCTCATTATTCGTTATGAATGAGTACTAGTTAAAGGTAACAGCATGAAATACGGAGAACATTCAAGGTCATGTGTTTTGCTTTGTGCACAAATCTTATAGCTTTCAATGTACAAATAAGCAGACAATCTTCAAAACGGTGAGGGACTTTCAAATGGAGTCCCTGCTGGGGTATGAATATTAATGATTTTCCAATGTCTTTTAAGATCTGAAGAATGAAAATGCTGCATTTCGTCTGTGCACTTGACATTTTGTCACGAAAGTTAGATAGCACTCTTTCTTTTCACAAGCTTGGCAGGCAAATCATTTAGAATATGGGAGGGGTCCAATTTAGATTTAGGGGGCCCCAGGCATTTGTTATCCATTTTTTTTAGCACTACAAAGGACACGAGTTTCTTTCTTTAATTATAAT
This sequence comes from Margaritifera margaritifera, assembly GCA_029931535.1. NCBI lineage: Eukaryota > Metazoa > Mollusca > Bivalvia > Unionida > Margaritiferidae > Margaritifera > Margaritifera margaritifera. Next base: position 1,461,184 of record JAQPZY010001294.1, on the reverse strand, counting down.
TTCACCCAATAAGAAACAAAGTAGCGGGTTGGAAAAATAGCAGGCTAAATTGGAAAATTTGCCAGGGAGAGGTGGGTGGGAAGGTGGTACTGCCCAATGCTCGGGGTCCATCGGGCAGTTTCCTTAGCTGGTGGTCATGAGGGGGGAGGGGGAGGTGATGAAGCCCCCTTGAAGCTGAAATGGTGTGGTTATATAAACTCAGTCTAAAGTGTCTCTCCAAGATGGTGAAAATGTGAAATTTGTTTCAAATGAAATATCTTAGCTGATAATAAAAAAATTAGAATTAAGATTCAAGAAAACAGTCCAAACTGAGGTTTTATAGTAATTCACACACTAAAACCAACAATAAAATAATCAAAACTGAGGTTTTATAATATTTCACACACTAAAATCAACAATAAAAAAATCAAAACTGAGGTTTTCTAATATTTAATTCACACACTAAAATCAACAATAAAAAAATAAAAACTGAGGTTTTATTATATTTCACACATTAAAATCATTAATAAAAAAATCAAAACTTAGGATTTATTTTATTTCACACACAAAAATCAACAATAAAATAATCCAAACTGAGGTTTTATAATATTTGACACTAAAAACAACAATAAAATAATTAAAACTGAGATTTTATATTAATTCACACTAAAATCAACAATAAAATAATAAAAACTGAGGTTTTATAATATTTCACACTAAAATCAACAATAAAATAATCAAAACTGAGATTTTATAATATTTCACACTAAAATCAACAATAAAATAATCCAAACATAGATTTTATAATAATTCACACTAAAATCAACAATAAAATAATCAAAACTGAGATTTTATAATAATTCACACTAAAATCAACAATAAAATAATCAAAAAAGAGATTTTATAACAATTCATACTAAAATCAACAATAAAATAATAAAAACTGAGGTTTTATAATATTTCACACAAAAATCAACAATAAAATAATAAAAACTGAGGTTTTATAATATTTCACACTAAAATCAGCAATAAAATAATAAAAACTGAGATTTTATAATATTTCATACTAAAATCAACAATAAAATAATAAAAACTGAGGTTTTATAATATTTCACACTAAAATCAACAATAAAATAATAAAAACTGAGGTTTTATAATATTTCACACTAAAATCAACAATAAAATAATCAACTTCAGGAGAAGAGTACAGTGTCACAACATGGTTTATCCATGTAATTTATATGTGCTGAAACCTTTACATATAATTACACATTCATTTCTAAAAGAACTGAAGTAGACTCACCTTAAATTTATGTATATTTATATGTCACAGCATGTATGTTGAATTTCAATCAAACTCAAGCAAAATGTTTGACACGTTGATCGTCTGTTACTGTTCATATCATATATATGCAAGTGTTTGCTAGCCTATCTTATTTCATCTGTTTCATATTGTACTGCCAACCTCATCACAGTACTGCAGCTATCACATGACAATTTGTTGCAAAGCATTTTCTGGGCTTTTTACTCAGCCATCTGTCTTCATTGTTGGATCATGATTTCCACTCTCAATTGTGACTGATTGGGTTGCGAAAGCAAAAGACTGAACAATTATGGTTCTCTCTTATGGAGACTGAATCATGTGTCATACAGGTCTTTTATAAGGTGCCAAAAGAAAAAAGCAATCTTCTTCTACACTTAGACCTATCTGTATTGACCAGAAGAAAATAACAATCATAACTAGATGGAATACAGCGGTCAATTATTAAACTATTATAATGAAGCTTTTTTGAAATTCTGGAATTGTAGGTGGTGATTCATGTACAAATAAGAGGCAAAAAATTGCAGACTATCGGCTTCTATTGAAACACTTGCCACAATATAACACCCGTTACTATAACATGATTAAGGATATAATGAAGTACTATGGGTACCTTAACCAAAAATACCAACTGCAAACTGCATAGACCCAGATCTGCCATCACATAATACACTGGCAGATCTGGGTCTATGCAGTTTGTAAGGACTAATCAGTAGAATAAACAATATAGACCCTGATCTGCCTGCGCATTATGTGACAGCAGATCAGGGTCTATGTTGTTTGCATTTGGACCCGGATTATACGCGATTATATACGGTAGGCTGAACCATTGCACCAATGCCCCTTGTTTTTCATGTTTGCTGCGAGAAAGTTGCCTCTATGGTACCGTATATACTTATTTATAAGTCAATATTTTTATGATAAAAATAAGTCATGACATGGGGGGAAAGGGGGGCAACTTATAAGTGCGACATATTCATCTTTGAACATTCTGAGTTGAAATTAGAGCTCATCTTCTTGATGATAAAATGACAGTATTTCTTTTATTAAAGGTTGCACCAGCAATCCTGTAACATAGTACATTGTCACTTGTTTTTACCTTAGTTACTGAATTACACTCATTGGTGTCAGTTACCGTGGTGTGTCCTAGGGCAAGGCACTTTACTCCAATTGCCTCGGCACTAAATAACCAACTTGTGTTGCTGTGCTGTAAAGCACCAAACCAAACATTTGTTGGCCATGCCATGTGAAGCTCTATAGTTAAAGATACTTGTATTAATAACTCATGTAGCTGAAATATCCGTTCTGCTTTAGCTTTTGATCATCCCTTTTATATGGCCACTGTGAACGACATGTGGGTAAATTCCACAGATTTGACAAAGATGATGCAGGATATGCTCTCATTGTGTGTATTATTGATGCAGAAATCAAACCAAGGTAAACAAGTTGGCAACTAGAGTTTAAAGTCTTTCCCAGCTTTGCCAATCATCAAATGGATTTCTATTTACTTCTGGTGATCTATTCACCTGCGGTGCCACAGGAAAATACCTGTACCAGACTGTAATACCTGGTTGAACAACATCTATGCTACAGCCTGTTGACAGGTGTTTAAACAAACCTTTCAAGTTCAAGATGAGAAAATAGTGGCACCAGTGGATGGAAGATGGCCAAACAAGATCACAAGGGCAGGGAATCTAAAATGACTGCAATTGATCTTGTATATAAATGAGTGCTTGACACGTGGGAGGCTAATCCAAAGAATATGGTCATGAGATCATGAAAAAATACGGAATTTCAAATGCAATGGATGGAACATAGGATGACAAATTATATTGTGATTTGCTCCTTGCAAAGGGCAACAGTTTAAGTGATGACAGTGATGAGAACCATGAGACTGATGTTATGTTGGAAGATACATATGACATCCAAATTTAACAGCGCAATTCAGAACATTGTTTGGAGACTTATACAGCGAGGAGGATTTCATGGGGTTCGAAGTAGAAAACATAAGGACTAAAAAGTGAGTTGGAAAAATTAAAGTTGAATTTCAATACCGTTATTAAAAAAATCTAATGGATTATCTATTTACATTCCATTAAGTCCTGGCTTATTCTATACAAATTTTGTATGCCACTAAACACAAAGGAAAAGTGTCAGTAATTTGTGATGAAATATATATTTTTGTTTCGATTTTCTTAATGATGGCTTAGTGGATCTTTCAAACAGCAATTTTTCACCTCGATTTATAAGGAGGTCGTAGTAAAATGTTGCCATTTATAGTCTAGAAGGTGTGGGAGGGGTGGGGGCTCGACTTATAACCGAATAGGCTTATAAGCAAGTATATACAGTAATTGATGGACATTTCACATAACTCTTGGAGGAAGATAATACAAAATTAGTTGTTGTTACTAGTATATTTTTTTCATTTTTAATTAGGGCTTATTCAACACATAATTTATTTTTGAAAGGTCAGATGTGTGCTGACACACTGTAACACAATATAATTAAAAAGCACATGGTGTTGGGTGCTAATGTAATCCTGTGGCAATCATTTAATATAGGTTTTTGATAAGTCCATGCAATGAACTTTCCCACATCTAACATCTACTGTCTTGTGCTTTGTGGATATAGAGTGTTTAAACAATTGGGAAAACATAATGACCAATGAACTGCATGGGATTATTATGGGCACCTTATCTCCAATGTCCAACATCCGATATGTCCAGTTAACAAAAGAACACTTGATCTCATTTGTCAGTCATGTCCAGCAAATATGGCTAATTTAGGATTTCTGATATATATATATACATACATACATACATACATACATACATACATACACACACCTCTCCCTTTACAAAAAAATTCGCAACAGGGGTTCAAAAGCACAGACCGCAGTATAAACGAGGGTGCAAGTTACTGAGGAACCCCAGAACAATTAGGAAGGGGATGTCATCCTGGCTGGACATTGACAATGAGAAGACAAAGGGTGGGGGAAGAGACTTTTTAATGGTTAAAAACTTGTTTTATAATTGTGTTGGGAATAACTGTCAATAAAACGCTTCTCCAAATGTTGTTCGCTTTTCTGTATAAATTACAACTATTTTCAAGATAACCAACCTCTAAAATACCATTAAAAACATTACTCCAAGAAGTTTCAACATACATCTCATGTGTACCTCCGGAAACATGTTTTTACATCACTGTGAATGTGGATATATTAGAGTGTTATTGTTGATTCATAAGCAAGATTTCCTTTTTTCAAAAACTACAGATATTTAATTTGTGTAACAACAACTGTCAACATTGAAACTTATTTTATTGTTCTATTAGTAAAATATTTATGCTGCAATTTCATTGTAAGTTAAATAGTGAAATTACTGCTCATTCTTAAGCAAACCTCTGACTGTCAATTCAGGAATTTTAAGATCACCATAAACTTTGGAACTTGCTTCTCCATAATGAACCATATCTGTGAAACAAAGCTTTTCATGCACCGAATGCTCCTTTCACTTGCTTCCCTTGCTATCCTTGATCACATGTGTGGATTAGTAGGATAAACCACTGATTAATGTTAGATACTTTAATTATGTTACATACATAATATTTATAACAGTGTTCCATTGGTCAATTTAAATAAGTTGACCCAACACACTACTGTGACAGCTAACTCTTGTGCAGGTAGGAATTGCATACCTTTTAACTTTTTTTTATTATTCAACCCCCTTTATTTGATTTGATACAAAAGACGTAATCAACATGATAATACAAAGCAGGTCTACTTTTAACTGAGTGTAATAATACAACAAACACTTCCACAAATCGGAGATCAAAACACAGTCAACGCTTATAATTAGGTTCTCACAGAAATGCTCGCGGACATTGCTGTGACTGTAAATTGAAAATTTTCGCATTTTAATACAAGAGGGCATTTCACATTTATGATGATTACACTGAAACTGGATTAAAAGATAGAACTAAAACAAAAAATTTACTTAACAAAACTTGTTTAATCAGTATTTATTTCTTAAAGTGCTGCCACCAGTAGGCATTACTGACATTTTCATGGATCAAAATTCTGTCGAACACTGTTATTTACATTGTACTGAGACTTTTTTTTTTTTTACATTTAACAAACAATATGACTTCTTATTACAAGTTGAGAATTTCATGATGTTAATTCAAAACATCCGGACACTACTCAAAATTTTTTGATGATAAAACGAGCAATATATCAAAGTTTCATATACCAGCTTTGATTGTGATTTTCTTCACATTTAGCAAATAGGGGCCAATTCTTTTGGTATTTTCAAGGAAAAAATGGGATCCACACCTGACCCTGCATTATAAGTGAGTTCATGAGTTATTCGGGTGCAAGTTTTATAAGAATAAAGGAGATGTATGGCACAGGTACAAAATTTAGTCCAATGTTTCCAGCTAGGCAAGCTTTTCATCTGGGGAACAAATGACCCAAGTTTCATCTTATGTTTAGCAGAAGAAACAGTTCAGAAGAAGAAATCTGCTCAAGTTTACTCTTCTTTTATCCAATTATTTTGAATTATTACACTCCTTTTTAATCTGTAAATTGTTACTCATAACAACATATATAGTCTATAACTAGATCTCTCTTCACAACAGCATCTAACTCAACAACTGTATTTTATCTGCACTGAGCTTTACATTATACAGAACTGAATCATGTAATTGGTTTTGCTGAAAAAGGTAACCATAAGCTAGGATCAATTTACAGCAATTATGGGTAATGATGCATGTGGACATAAATGCATGCTGTTCAGAAGCCAGTGACAAATACATGTGGACATAAATGCATACTGTTCAGGAGCTAGTGACAAATACATGTGGACATAAATGCATGCTGTTCAGGAGCCAGTGACAAATACATGTGGACATAAATGCATGCTGTTCAGGAGCTAGTGACAAATACATGTGGACATAAATGCATGCTGTTCAGGAGCCAGTGACAAATACATGTGGACATAAATGCATGCTGTTCAGGAGCTAGTGACAAATACATGTGGACATAAATGCATGCTGTTCAGGAGCTAGTGACAAATACATGTGGACATAAATGCATGCTGTTCAGGAGCTAGTGACAAATACATGTGGACATAAATGCATGCTGTTCAGGAGCCAGTGACAAATACATGTGGACATACATGCATGCTGTTCAGAAGCCAGTGAAAAAAAGGGATGATAAATAAGTTTCTGTAATCTAATTAAAGAGCAGCATCTGTGTCAAACTGAAAATAATTGTTTACAATTACAAATCAAATAAAAATGTGCAACCAACTCATCTATATTTTTATTTGATATGAATGAAAACCCTAATTAAAAGAACTTCCCCACACAGACTTAGTGAATTAATTTTTAAATAAAATGATGAAGAGGTCATAACTGTAAGGGCAAATAAAAAACTAACTGAAACAACCTTAAAACCAGACATGATTGGAAGCAAAATGTTTTGCCATTTTGGCCAGTATAAAGAGGTCTGATTAATATCAGACTGGCCTTATTGGGACATAATTAGACTAATGTACAGAGGTCTGATTAGTATCAGACTGGCCTTATTGGGACATAATTAGACTAATGTACAGAGGTCTGATTAGTATCAGACTGGCCTTATTGGGACATAATTAGACTAATGTACAGAGGTCTGATTAGTATCAGACTGGCCTTATTGGGACATAATTAGACCAATGTACAGAGGTCTGATTAGTATCAGACTGGCCTTATTGGGACATAATTAGACCAATGTACAGAGGTCTGAATAATATCAGACTGGATTACATAAGAGATTGGATTACATACAAGCTGGTTTAGGGATGTTTCACTGTATATACATGTTTAAATACAATGGAAAGATCAAGATAGTTTCTGTGGAACACAAAGACTCACCAATGTGAACAGACTGCCATGATCTGTACAATTGAAAAAGCTTCAACACAAAATAGTCATATCACTGACAATGACAACAAGAATGTTGATATAGCAAACAGAAAAGTAATGTTTAGCTATCTTTGATTAAATTAAACTGCAATTTAAAATTCTAAAATAGAAGAAATCTAAAGAAGATTGTAAAAAGTCAATGAATTGTATACCACTGTATTTTCTTTAAAATATTGGAATTTCACTGTAGATTCAAAATTTGTCAGAATTTTAAATGTTTAAAAAAAGAAACATACCTTGTGAATCGAACCTATCCCAACAAGCCCATGCGTACAATTCCAGAACTCTTTGCTAAACACTTTTATTCAGTTCTGAGAATATATCATGGCTTGCTTATCTTGCACACAGCAGATCTGTGATGTACCTATTAGAATGAAATGAGTTTACAACCTCAGGTAACCAGTCACCTGTCACAACTACCAGTCTACGAACATACCGTATTTACTCATATGAAACAGTCACCAATGGTCAACAGTTTAGACTTTGATTTGCTGCTTCATAATGGACCAGCAGATCTAGGTCTTCACCATTCATGTTAATCACAATTTAGAGTGGACAGCATACACCCCAATCTGCCAGTCCACTTTGTTATGGCAGACCTGGGTCTCCAGTCTTTGCAGTTGTATGAAGGTGATACACAGGTACAAATACAGTATCAATAAATTCCCCCTGTTACTATTTATCTAAGGTGGTAGGAAGTAGAGTCTGGATCCACTGTTATGGGATTATTAGATCTAATCTATTGCTTAATAGTAGAGACTGGATCCACTGTTATGTGATTATCAGATCAGATCTATTGCTTAAAAGTGAATACAACTATCAGGAACAAGTTGCTAACAAGGAGAATTCTGCACAGTTTTGTTAATATAAAATAATCCTGTTGATCTGAAATATAGTTAATCCGGTCTTTAAATACCTAACCCACCTCAGACAAGTGTCTATATAAGACAGGTTGTTGATTACAAAAGGTATATTTCCACAATAATTTAACTGTATTAAATTAAAAACTTTGTTAAGCTTTATTTACTCTTCAACTTCCCAATGAAATTTCTGCATCTACACTTTAAAATACTGTATATACTCTCATATAAGGTGATACCAACTGCAAACTGCATAGACCCAGATCTACTGTCACATAATGCGCCGGCAGATCTGGGTCTATGCAGTTTGTAGGGACTAATCAGTAGAACAAACAACATAGACCCTGATCTGCTGGCGCATTATGCAATGGCAGATCAGGATCTATGTTGTTTGCATTTGGACTTGGCTTATACGTGAGTATACATGGTAGCCAGTCAGCAGAAGCCAGCTCTCAAAGAATAGAAAAGAGCACCATGTGCAGCTGAATAAATTAAAGACAAAAGTTTATAAACTTGTTGAAACACATACAGGTATCACACTTTACCTGAATCAAGTTTCAATCTTACACCTGTTTCAGAATCACTATCATTACTTTTCAGTCTCCAATTATGCTGATGTTGTTTTGTGGGTTTAATGCCATTTTTCAGCACACAATAGGCTGGCTATACATGGCAGCCAGTATATTTGGTGGACAATGAACCCAGGAAAACCTAGGGAAGAACCACCAACCCATGAGAAGCTACTGGCAAGCTTTATCACATACCCACATTGGCCGAGCCAAGACTTGAACACATATGGACAGAGGTAAGATATTTGAGTGATCTTTAAAGGCGAGCATCTTAAACCACTTGGCCACCTAGGGCCCTTCAGTCCCTAATTAAAAGTGACATATTCACTGATAAAACACAAAAGCTCTAGAAAGATAATGCTATTTTTTGCACAAAATCATAGTTCATGCAGATCTACCATATTCATTCATTTATAACAATCACCCAAAAGCAAACAACATAGACCAAGATCTGCTGTCACAAATACACGTTTCAAGCAAACATAGACCAAGATCTCATGTCACAAATGCACATGTTTCAAGCAAACATAGACCAATATCTGCTGTCACAAATGCACATGTTTCAAGCAAACATAGACCAAGATCTCATGTCACAAATGCACGTTTCAAGCAAACATAGACCAAGATCTCATGTCACAAATGCATGTTTCAAGCAAACATAGACCAAGATCTGCTGTCACAAATTCACATGTTTCAAGCAAACATAGACCAAGATCTCATGTCACAAATGCATGTTTCAAGCAAACATTGACCAAGATCTGCTGTCACAAATACACATTTCAAGCAAACATAGATGATCAGGGTCAGTGCTGTTTGTTCTACCCAGGATTTCAAGCAAACATAGACCCTGATCTGCTAGTGCATTATACTACAGCAGATCTGGGTTTATTCTGTTTGGTCATGGCTGTGAATTATACATGCATACATGTGATAAGTTTATGGTGCCAAGACACAAAAGGCAGGAATACTACCGGAAGGAAGAAAAGGATAGGATGTTGTTATATATTCCAAACAGGTTGCAATACACTATAACAAAACCTACAGGAATGGTGAGCAATATGTTCACATAAATATAACCCATCCTCTCCAGCATCCCATCCCTACATCACAACGGGGATGAGTCTACAGTCCAAAAAAGGGTGCAACTCTTCTAAAAATAGTGCAAGAACAATGATGGTCAACATACATATCTTCTGACGATGATCATAATATGTACTGTCTCACAGTAATCAACTAAAAACTGCAGGAGTAGTTGCATTCACAAAATTCTGTCATACACTGCATCCAGATGCATGTCAAAGTGGGCAATAACTCTTAAACAAATCATGGAAGCACAAAGATTTGTCATATGCATCTTTAGATGATGTACATAATACGTACTAAGTTTCACAGCAATCCGTAAAAAATCTGCAAGACAAGTTGCATTCACAAGATTTTGTCTGCATTCAGTGGGAGAAAAAAAGGTTAAATAACTCAAACAAAAAAACTGCTGAAGCAGCGATTTAATTGATATGTACATCTTACATCTTTAGAAGATGGCCATAATATGTATAAAGTTTCATGGCAAGACAAGTTGAAAACTATGAGACTAATTGCATTCATAATCTTCTGTCATACACTAAATCCAGCTCCAAGTCAAAAAGAGCAATAACTTTAACATCAATCACAATGGTCCTGCTTTAATTGTCGTGTGCCTCTTCAGATGATGACCATAATATATACCAAGTTTCACAGTGGTTCACTAGAAGCTGCAGGACTAGTTGCATTTACAAGATTCTGTAATCCACTGCATTCAGCTGCATGACAAAAAGGGCAATAACTCTAACAAAAATCATGTTAGAGCAGTAATTTGTCGATATGTGCATCCTCAAATCATGAATATAACATGTAGAAAGTTTCATGCCAATGTAGTGAAGACTGTGAGACTAGTTGTGTTCACAAGATTCTGTGATTCTGTCATACACTACATCAGGCTCCAAGTCAAAAAGGGCAATAACCCTAACAAAAAATCACAGACACGCAGTAACTTGTCAATATCAACATCATCAAATGAAGATCATAACATTTACTAAGTTTCACAGCTAGTCACTAAAATCTGTAAGACAAGTTGCATTCACAAGATTCTGTCATAAACTGCATTCAGCTGAAAATTTAAAAGGGCAACAACTCTTACAATAAATTTGGTAGCACAATGATTTGTTGATATTTGCATCTTCAGGTGATTACCATAATATTTCCCATTTTTAATGGAAATCCACTGAAAATTGCAAGACTAGTTTCACTAACGAGATTGTGTCATATACTGTATTAAACTACAAGACAAAAAGAACAATAACTCTTAACAACAAAGGTATTGTGAATGGCATATTATACAACTCACTCACTCATCCCTCGTCATATAAGGCTTCAACGAGACAGCACCACTGCAGATGGTCTGCAGCCTTACATGCGATGGTGTTCCATGTCAGGCCACATTCCTTCATCTCTTTCTCTACAGTCCTCCTCCAGGTCTCTTTGGGTGACCCCTCTTTCATCTCCTGCGTGTTTGGACTCCATCCATCATAGTGCCAGTTTTCCTGGTCTGCTTTACTCCTTCCCCCTCAAAATTGATAAGGTTCTTCTTTACCCTAAGTGCTAGCCATCTACAAACTTTAACCTACTGACTATATCCATCGACGCTGACAACACTGGGGTGCAGCATAATCTCTCCTGAACCTCATACAGGAAAGCTAATAAAAATTAGAATGTCAGTTCCAGTGACCCCGACCTTTCATCTATCTGCTTCGTAATTAATAGGGCACTGCCTTTGCTCAAGTGTAGATGGTATATGAAATGTCCTAACAAGACTCGCTCAAAGGGACTAATACTTATCAAAAAGAATTTCCTGGAATCCTAGATAAGACCATTTCTTCTTTCTAACTGCTGAACATTGAAACAATCTCTGATAGTCTTGAGCTATAACAAGATTTTCAAGGTGGCCACCATACTGGATGTAAGATTGGCACCATTTCATTTAGGACCAACAAGACATCATAAGAAGCCTTTTGGTAAAATTTGTGTTTTTGCTTTTGTTTGTTTTAATGGCACTTTTAACATATTAGTGGCTATATCATGCCAAGGAGATGGAAGCCAAGTGCCTTTCCCAAGGACACACCAAAGCAGTAAAGCTGGGCTGGCCTGGGTGGGTAAGATGTAAAATCAGCACTATTTTCATATAGCACCACCTAGTGATCTTAAGAAGTCTTTCAGCAAAAACCACAGGTTGATATGACTAACTGAACTTGTCCTACAAGAAGCCAATACCATACTGTGATACACTATTTTGATGTTTTACCAGTTTTTATGGATTTCATGGTTACTACAAACCATGAAATTAAGAACCCAACAAAGAATCATCCTTTTGTGTAAAAAAAGACTTCTACACCAATTCATGGATTTTAAATTCCATTAAAACAAAGTTCACAAAACCATGAAAAGTGATACCTATGAAAATAATTCATTCACAGTATCTTCTTCCCCATTTCTGAAACAATCCTGTAAGGCAATCATTTGACTTGAAATGAGTCAATATGATATGGATGCCCATGTCAATATGATGCAATCAGAGCGCAAAGTTCAAAGTCAAACAGGGGCCATAACTCCATAAAATGAGGCCAAAAAAATATTGAAAATCAAACAAATATAAAGCTTCATGCCAAATTTGGTTTCAATCAATCAAGTCCTTTAAACATTACTGACTGGAAACTAAAGGACAAAATTCAAAGTCAAACAGGGGCCATAACTCCATAACATTTTGCTGGAAAATGGTAAAAATAACATTTTACCTAGTTCTTAATGTAAAGTCTCATACTAAATTTGGTATCAATCCATGAAGTCCTTCAAAAATTATTGAAAAGAAACAAAATTTGTGATGGATAAGATGTGACTGGATATGATGTGTCCTGACAAAAGTTCATTAGTAACACTATATGTCTTCTCCATACATATGGCGGGGCATAAAAATCAGAGATGCAACCATAAGTTTTTATAAGATCAAGTCCATCTTGGCCATACAGCCAAAATCTTCATCTCTTATACAGTCAGAAATATCTAAGCATAATTTAGATTTAATTGTACGAGTTTAAATAGTAAAGTTAGTGACTAAAGATACAGATGGAAAGAATCAAGCATCACATGGAAATGAAGGATTACTTAAACAATTATTTAATAAATAAAGATAAATGTCAATATCCCATCATGATACAGAGTCTCCAATTCTGTAACCTAATTATGGTTATACTTAACAGCTTCAATGAAAACAATCAAAGAACAAGGGCTCAAATATAACACATGCATACTAGGAAAATGGGAGTTAATTGTGGAAAATGTGAGTTGAGATTTCAGAATCTTGCATCTTTTGCAAGTATGTACTAAAGGACTAGGTACTACAAGGGTCAAATTTGGCCCAACAACCAAAAAGCTCTAAGTTTTGTACAAAGACTCTTTAGGATGCATTTTGTGCAGAATAATAAAAATTTTGTTGAATTCAATCAAATTATGCATGCTGGAGGCACCAAAAGTTTACCTACATAACATGACGTTACTTCTGGTTCCATTACGTTATCGTGATTTTAATGACGTCATGCATGCAAATTTTAATTTTTAAAGACTTGTTGATGATTGATATATATATATATATATATATATATATATATATATATATATATATATATATATATATGTGTGTGTGTGTGTGTGTGTGCAAAACACGGGAACTAAAGGACCTTGAAAAAAGACTTCTGCAAATATCAAAAAAACATCACAAAATCCATAAGAAAAAATATTTATTTTATGCTAGGCAGTGAATTACTGGATTTTCCGAGTGAAATAATTATGATATTCCACTGCAGTGAAAAATATGATATGTTTTCACTGACCGTCAATAGAGATGGATAACATTATGGGTAAGAAATTTCAATCCTTTTTGTAAGATCCTTGCCTGTGTATAAAGGTTAAGGTGGCTGCTTTGCATCCAAGCGAACCGAGTTCAAATCCAGGAGGTTGTAAAAAAAAAAAATTTTTGTTTTGTCTTCTGTTATATCTTCAATTGGAATATCTACTGATATTTTATGTGCAAATAATACAAAAAACAGAGCAGAACATAAACGGTAAAACGCTGACATTATCGCGCGGGATGCAGCAAGAAATCAGCTACTTCAGTGTGTTCTACAAATTGCTAGACAATACGCTTGAGCATAAAATAAAAAGAATATTTGCTTGCTTCGAGTGAAAAACGGATATATTTTCACCCACTCGATGAAATATATCCGTTATTCACCCGTTTCAAGAAATATCCTCTCTATATTCAACTTCACTGCGTTAATTTTATTTATTTATTTTTATCCAGAATAACAGTACTTACCCTAAAAACAAACATATGGTGTGACATTTACATGCATAATGTATGGTAAGAAGAATATTGACATCAATTCCCTTGTCGATAACTATTCCAATACAAATGAGCTAACAACATAGCAAATACATTAGTATTTCGCCATACAATTATCGTCACAAAAAATCTAAATGTTGTACATCGTCGCTGTATGTTTAAAAGAACTAATTATGTACACATGTATAACTAGAACACATACAGTATATAACTTGACTGGAATGTACAAGGCAATACTATTAAATTACCGTTTGGTTATTATTCTGAGTTTTTATAAAAATATTAAGCAAGCAAATGCATGTTCTCGTAATGACCTATTCACAATGAATTTTGTGTCAAATTTACACAGTCCAGAACAGTATGTACTTAGATCTTTCAAAATGATATATATTATTAAAACTACAGAGAAATCTGACATAACAATATTGACTGGGGTTTTTTTTACCTGGACTAATTACTTCGCAAGCAACTTGTAACTTATTTTTAATGATTATTACTCTTCGATGTCAGCTGTATCATCATCATCACCAACGTTATCATCATCATCATCATTCAACTGAGGTTCAGGAAGGTATTGCGCATCATTCAAATAAGAACTCCAGTCAGACATCGAATTAAAAGGTGCATTTTGATGACGTGCATATCCAAGGTACCAGATGACGGCTGCTATGTGCGCACACCTACCAACAACACGGGCTCCGGCTCGACATTGGCAGTACCAACCCTCTGACTGAATATTGATCATAATCAAGCCAGAGTTTGTAGGCTCTACTGGACACATGCCGGCTCTGAATTTTTGCCATTAGAAGTCCATTCTGGTCTTTATGCACTAATAAATCATAACCTCCATCCTCACTAAGGTGCTCACGGGTGTAAGATTTTGCTAACTTCAGTTGATATACTCCAAAAGTAATATTTCGCAAGTCTTCCTCATCAAGCCTTGGAAAGTCAGGAATTATGGTATCTGAGGCATCTATCTTTTCCCAAGGATTTCTCATCCTGTCTGGACCCTCACGTTCCACCTTCTGCATGAGCAAAGAAATTTCTACTTTCCTGGGAATCGTACACAGGTCGGCTCTGCATGTAAGCGGACATTGGACCACGAAACTATGTATACGTGATTTGTATTTATATGAGCTATATAAAGTTTTTTTTGTATTTTGTAGCAGCCACATGGATTCTCTTTCTATTAAATATTTATGGTGTTTAGCAGATTGTTTATTAGTGGTGAAACGATACACATCTCTCACGCATCGATACGATTCTCGATACACAGCCTACGATACGATACATTATCGATACACATATCAAATTGATGGTCTTTTCGTCTTTAGTAGGTCTGTCAATGGTAGGGTGGTGCCATTTTTTATGTGTTGACATATTGGGTGTATTTCCAGTATGCAGATTACAAACAAACATAGACTTATCATCTGTTTATATGCCATTCTCATCCTTTACAAGATTAAAAAAAAATAAAAAATACTTCCAAACAGACTAGCTGTTGGTGATTTTTATTTACCCTTTTAGGCCATTTCAGGCTGCTTCATTCGATCATATGCATGACTCATTCTTGTCACCACGCCCTTTATTTTACATTGAATTAATATTTTTAAAACATCTTATTACCAATTTTATGTCTTCACTGGAATTTTGAAGGAATTACGGTGTTATCTTCAAAACAGAGGAAACAGTGCAATTTCCTCGTGCAAGGAAATTCTTATCTAGAACAAGTCCGAGTGTGGGAGTGGAGATCACTAATAGCCAAATCCTTCACATTGTACTTCCTGCAGATATAAATCAACTGCCGCGCCCAAGGACATTTGTTTCTGTCAGTGAAAAAGGAAATTATTGATAACACCCACTCCCTTTCTACAAATTGACGAGGTGGCTATAACTCGTGCGGTTTGGAATCTGCCCCCTTGCCGATTCTGTGCTATTTTTTTTCTTTCTGTTCGCTGATTACATATATCAACGTAAAAGGAGATATTCAAAACTTATTCCCCATGTATGATTTAAGTACTTTACATATTATTTAATAGTCACTTTTGTGTGAAGTTTCTATGTTGCTTTGTATATATTTGGAGAGAGTTTGGATGGCCAATATTTCAGTTTGTCACGCAGTGAACACGCTACAGTTAGTTATGATTGGTGGTTATTGTTTTACCCTGGACTTGAACAAACAATAACTACTAATCAGAATTACATGTAACCTATTTCACTGCGTGACACACCGGATGTGTAGCCTTCAGTTCGATCCAAGTAGAAAAGATGTGATGCAACATATAAATTTCGCGTAAAAGTGGTTATCAAATGATCAGTAAAGGACATGGGGAAGAAATCTGCAATGTCTTCTTTCCGTTGATATATGTTATCAGTGGCTGAAGATGCAGACAGGATAAACTAATTAGCATGGAATTGGGGCGGGAGAAGGGGGCATATTTCGAACCACGTGAGTTAGTCACCTTGTGTTAATTTGTAGACGGCGAGTGGGTGTTGTCAATAGCTTTTATTTTGTACTGACAAAAATGAGTGCATGTACTTGCTACGGCTGTCTCAGATGAATTCAAAATTGCATGAATGAAAAGGCAAATGACTAATAATTATTCACGACTGCTGAAGATTAAAGTAACTTGCATAGAGTAAGTATCGTTTTGTATCGATTCTTCCCCTCTTGTATCGATATTGGTATCGATATAGAAAAAGTATCGATACATCGATATATCGATTAATCGTTTCACACAAATTGTTTATATAAGATATGGTATTATAAATGTTTGCAAATCAATATACATACTCATTTCATAGTGCGTTTCCTCACTAACCCTTCCAGTTATAAACATAGTGAGTTTGGAACTAGAGTCCCCTGGAGAATCTGGCACCAGTTACCGCACTGTCGTTAATTCTCATGGATTATCTTTATTATTGATGAAACAAAATGTACCTTATATTGAATGTTAATTATTTATTCTGCCATTGCAAATTGTACCACAGTGCGTCTTCAATAAGTGATGAACATGAGGTAGGCCTGACTGGTTCCGTACGGAAACTGCACTGACCCTCAATCACTTTCTATGACTGGAATTTTTTTTACCAAAATATTCAAAACGGATTAACAAAAGTTTCACAGTATTGCATACCACTGTATATAATGCTCTTATAGAGAAATATTTGTCCAAAATACCAGTCTGATACAAATATTTTAAAAACCAAGCTGGATTTGCTTATTTCTTCATAACACTCGTCGTCTGCAAATCAACACCGCCTGAAATAATTTTTAACTGTGAAAATTTTCCTTAATATCTAAGAATATGTGTGTCTGATAAAGTAAAACTACATTTAATTTCATACTTTACTCATTTATTGTGACATAATATTTGTAAAACGAAAGTTACATACCTTGTAAACTGCTGCTGCGATAAAAACGTCACTGTTGCCTGCCGTATTATCTAACCATTTTCTTTAAAATTGGCGTATCTCACATGAGTGAAACAATATAAAATTTTCTGAGGTTACAACTTATCTAATAAGGAAAACGTCTTGAAAGTTTCCCGTTGTTTCATGACTGCGGGAATAGTTTAATATATATAAATACATTATAGTCAGACGAATTTTTCACATTTTCCGCATTCTACGCCTCACGCGCAGCTGCAGATGACGTCATCACACGCGATAAATATGAAAAATAAAACGTATTATTAAAGACAAAGGTATGTCTATACAAAATAAATAAAACAGCTTTTAAAATAAAGAAAATACATTTTGAACATTTTCTGAGGCCATTACAGTGATCTAGAGTCCCTAGTCCTTTCTCCATGATGTACAGTAAATCTTTAGTAAAGTATGCAAAATCATGTACATAATTCCAAAACCTAAAACGAAGCTTGTTTTGGCATTGATCAATTTACCACATGATATGCTGTTCAGCATGTAGCCTAATATTGTGGCCATACATGTACCTACTTCATGGTCCAAAAATATGAACTTTAATGTGTGTATAAATCAGGCTTCAGTTATAAACAAGAACACGAGTCCCTCGATGGGACTGGCATTCTACTGAACATTTCCAAGAATTCAAGATAAGACCACTTCTTGTTTTAAACTGCCAAGTGCAGAAACCATCTCCGATATTCTCAAGCAATACGATTTTCCAATTAGTCACTGTGGCAGCCATATCGGATATAAAGTTTGCACCATTTTCATTTAGAACAAACTAGGCATCATTAGAGGAGCAGCAATAAGATATTCAAGATAGTCTTTGTGGCAGCCATATTTGATACAAGATTGGCACCATTTTCATTTAGAACCAACCAGATATCATAAACAGTCTCTTGGTGAAAAACTTATGCTGATATGACCATCACTTATTAAGGAGTAGCAATAACGAAATGGCCACCATGATAGGAATCACCCTTTGTTTTCAATCCAGTGAGTCAATGCAATTAAATTAATGAAAGGCACTTGACTGACATTAATATCGATTTCCTTCATGAACTGATTAAATAACAGTAATGATTCATTAATTTTTAACTGATTATGCAGAGGATCAACTTCCATGTTTGAAATTCAGTTTGAAGCAAAGCGATTATGCTAATTAAAAAACTGTGTATATATTTAAACAACAAAATGTATGTTATGATTACTTTAGAAGCAGTTGTTGAGTTTGGTGATCTTTACTATGCGGATAAAATGAGCTTACTAAATTTTTTTCGCAAGGAAGGTAGTAAAGAAGATTCACAGGAGGAAAATTCATGTGAAAGTGGGGATAAAAAACGCAAGGCTGCCACTGAGTGAGGGTTCCCACACTCTTTGAAACAAAAATTTCCATGTCTTTTCCAGGTTTTATTCTCGGATGAAATTTATTTTTTCAGGTTCACTTATGACCCTTACTGAACAAAATTAAAAACATTTTGGATTAGAAAACATGCATTTTTAAAAATACAAAACTTTCTTTTTTGACTCTCCCATAACATCTGAATTACACATGACCATGTACTAAACCACAGGATGTATCACTAGAAACAAGTTTAACAAGTAAAATTCATATAAATTTGCATGTGACTCATTTTAATTTACATAACAAAAATGTTAACTTTTACTCTGCTTAACTGCATATATTAGTATGAAGAGGGTATGTTAGAAATGGGTTGTTTTAATTTTGACAATTTAGAAGAAAAATATTTTTTTGGAAATCAACATATTCATTTCGAAGGGAAACATTTTCCAAGCAGTCATTCTTGGAGTGAGTTGCAACAGTTATTCATCCCTTTTCATAACTTTACTTAATACAGTACACTTACATATATCACTACACTATTTAAGCTGTTACTAAAAAAAACCACTAGCACTCAATGCAACCTTGATACTAGAAGGGTTTTAAACCTGCTGTCTTCACTCTGAACATAATATTTTCATGATCTGAACCCATTTTAGTATCAAGCTGCACCATGAGCCTGTGTAAATAGCAAAATCAACTCCCTTTGTGACATGTTCTGGACTGACAACAAGTAGGCAAAATAGGCAAAAGTAATTGCTAATTGACATTTGCTAGAATTTTAAGCAATGGTGAAGTTCAGAGTTTGTTAAGGGTAGAAAATACACATATATTCTGAAGGTGCAAATTACATTACTCAGCCCATGGACAAGTAAGTAACACAGTTTCCTCAGCTCAGCCAATTTTTACATGGTTTTCCTGAGTTCTACTTATGTCTGGTTAGTGCCCTAACATCTACTTTCAATATAATCTGACTATGGACTGTATATATAATGTAGTCATTTTCAACAACACCTACAACATCAGACTCTGCATGGAAAATTTCCCCAACAGTTGATATATTTCTACATATTTAGCAAGGTCTGACAGTAAAGTTCACTATCAATGTGAGTTGAGGGTGTCGAATTACTATTGACGATAATGCTTAACACCATGTTCCCACCCATACAGAAATATCTCACCAATTCACATGAGCTTCTCATAAGCTGCACATGAGAACCTTGTTAGAAATGTATGCAAATTGGGTAGATTTTGCAAGCTCATGTGTGCAGTTTGTTAGATCTTGTGAGCCATTGAAAAACTAACCAATTTTCTCATGTGCAGATTTTGCTCACGTGAGAATTTGAATGTTCTCATGAGAAAGTATAACTTAGAAAATATTCTTTCCCCTTACATCTGACTATGTTTGAAAATAAGGCCGAGTTCTAAATTCTCACGTGAGAAATTTGGACTTCGATTCTGATCCGACACATTTTAGATTTTTTCTAAGTTGGTTTTTCTCATGTGAGTTAGAGACCCATCCCATTCTGCCAGCATTCTATTAAGAATTATGCTTCAAGAATTTTGCTTTCAAAAACCAAATCAAATAATAAAATAAAATCACATCAGATTAAATGCGGTTTTTCGCGACTGAGAGGTAATCCGTTAGAGACTATGACGCAGGTTATTTCCCTTGTTTACAGTCAGGAGACTGGTTTACTGACCGCAAAATATACACATAACTTTTTGAAGGTACTACAACAAACAACTACCATGGTAGCCTCGCTTTCAAATAGGCGCCGTTTAATTTTAAAAAGAATTGAAGCTGGAACTGTCACAATTTAGCTCGATAGTTCGGGAAATTTCATTGCAAGCCCAATACATGTGCAGCAACTGACCATAGAAACCAGGAGATAATTTAAAATCATGGAATTATCATGTTGGTGAGTAAAATCAAGACGCACTGTTGTCAGTTATTGACAATAGGGTGACGAGATTAGAATCCTCGAAGTACTATGGTTCGTGCCCTCAACGTTAATTTTAACGTTTATATTATAATATTGGGAGAAACTATTGAAATGGCCATAGAAAGTGTTCAACTATATCTGCTTCATTTATTCATTGTTATAAAGTCTCCAAATTCTTTGTGAGCTACCGTTTTTCCGAGCGTGTCTAAATTTGCCTATTGGCGGAATTATATCTATGGTTCGTGCACATGAAATAAAGGCCACGTGACGTAAGATTGGAATGTGATAATTAGGTCAATGTTTACTTTAGAAATCGATCGTGTATGATGTCCCCATATTATTAATATTTGTATATGCAATACAAATCATTTCTTTCAAACGCATATCGACTGCAATGAAACACTTATAAATAATAATGGCAAAAATATAAAAGAAAAAAAAAAAAACATGATGCATTTTTTATTTTTTTTCTTCTTCAAGTTGTCTGACAAAATTATCATATTTAAAGATACTGTAAAGTTTTACAAGATTTTTTTTCATGCTATTTCATAGCAAAGATTTTTTTTCCCCTTAGGCCCAAAAATAAAATAAAAATATGTTTCCGGTCGGCCGACCGTCCCTGTTTCTAATTGCCGACCCTAGCACTTTTTCCCCACCCCCACACAATTTTTTTTTAATTATTTTTTTAAATTTTTTTTTTCATTAAAAAAAAATCACATTTGTGCATCTAATTGAGCCGGTTTTCATGCCCAGTACTTTGAAGTGCTTGAAATATTTTTGCTTTATATGTAATTAAAAAAAAAAAAAGACTACTGCCTACCCTAATTTTAAAACCAGTGCAATAGGAAACGCACATATTTTTTTTTTGGGCCTTATATTAAAATATTCAATGAAAAATTTCATACTATATAGTTTTTCATTGGATTTATTTTTTCTAACATGTTATAAGAAGTGCATGTTATAATGACCAAATTTTTACATTGCCTTTGTGGTCTAAAAAATCTCTGTCTTGGGTTTCCCGCTAATCAAAAGGTAAAGAAAACCAACATGTGAACAGCGGCCCTGGCTTGAATGGCTAACACTCACGCCAGGGCCACAAAGTGTATGTCATGAGTCAAATTTGCCATTTTCATTGTGTTTTTTCAATTTGATTTGTATTAAGTATTCAAATATGTCTTAATCAGCACTTACTGTTACTGTCAACGAATGCTAGTGACCCAGTTGATTACGTCAGGATCTCAAAACAAGCGAGAAACACGAGAAACATGGTGCACGAATCAAGGATAAGCATGAAGTTCGGATGGTTGACGATAAATTACATACAAGCTTGTTAATCTCATTTATTTTTTTTGTTAGGGACTGTTTTTCTTCAAGCATATCAAATTCTACAATTGTCTTCATGCAGTGAAGTTTGAACTTTAAATGAGGCAAGTTCAGAAGTCGTATACATGTAGGTATGCTTCTAATTTTTATACTTTTAATTTTTCAAAGAATATGGCAGTGGATCTATTTCAAAGGTTTTAAGGTGTAAAGTGAGTTTATTTCATATTGCTTTTTTTGTGTTTAAAGACGTAAAGTACCCAACGTTTGACAGATATGATGTTGCAGCTTTCAAACTAAATGGTCATGAATAACACTTACAGATGTTTCTAAGACTAGTGAAGTGATTTTAGAATGTTGAATTAAAAAAGAAATGCCATTGCCAAACAGGTATATATTCACACTTGTTGTCCAGGTTACATAGTACATGTTGCTGCATGTATAATCTATTTCAGTGTACTGGAATCATACAAGAAGCAGGGAAGGATTTAGGATTTTATTCTGAGAGGATTTGTTTAGAAGAGGTGGTTCAGTGCAATTCAAATGGCTAACATTCTTGTTTTTCACCTAATAGTGTACGATTTTAACAGATGGGGAGAGGGAACCTTTAACCATCTGACAACATCCCCCTCCCCAAAATGGATTTCTATATGGAAGTGAAGAAAAAAGTGCCTAATCCCATACAGAAAAAAGTGAAGATTTCCCACATATTCAAGAAAGCGGCTGTGAGAGGTGCCTTTGACTGAAGAACTTGACTTTCTGTGTACCACATATTTGAGAAAGCGGCTGTGAGAGATTCCTTAGACTGAAGATCTTGCCTTTCTGTGCATCAGCCTGAATTTTCTGGAATCTTTCTTTAATAATACATTGGATTTGATCTAGATCATACATCCACTGTCTCCTTAATTGGCTCCGCGTGCAACAATTTTGCAAAGAATGCAGTATGCTTAATTTAAAAAGACATTGTAACAGCTAATGACATATATTTTGTGTTCAGAGTGTTTTACAAAAGAAATTGGACAGAATATCAGTACATCATGGTACTCTATTGAGAGGTTTCATTTTAACAAACTTTTAAATATTATGATAGAAACTACTGATATATTGCACAAGCTTGTACAAAATAATGTTTAACTTTGATAAATACAGTTTTAAGCAATTATGATAAATATTGTTTCAAACAATTATGAATTTGTATTCATTCATTCCCATGTCATTTCCTTTGATTTATTCAGATTTTAGGGGTCCCTAGTGAAACTGTATGATTAACAGCAAACAAGCTGGAGTATGTGTAATGAGTTCTAGAAAGTTTGCATATGTAAAACAAGATACATGGCTCAAAATTAGGATTTTTTTTCACTAACCCACAGGATCACCAAAATAATATTTTCATTGATCCTGTCTAAATTTCGCTGATCTGGCTAAAACCAAACAGAAGCCAGTTCAGTTTCTAATTCAACATTTATTATTCATTAACATCAACTCAAAACAATAACTGTATTTCACCAACAACACAGTCTCTCCTGTGTCACACTTTAGCCATTAGTGTCCATTTTCCCAGCATTTCTGGTACTTTCTTTGTCTCTTATGTTCATCATATATATGATTACGCTCCCTTGTCATCTAATTTTTGCCATTTCGGTGGCAGCTGCACACCTTGCAAATACTTCAACATGTTTACAATTGTCAGTGCATAATGCACTGAATGTTTATCAACAATAATATAAATATTAAAACATTGTTTGGTATAATTTTGGATTATTCATTGAGTCAATAAAGGCAACCTTTTCTGATTGGTCAATGCTAGCCTGAGACTGTATACCTTTTGTTATCATCAGTAATGAAATCAGTGATTGGATGTAGTACACCTAGCTGGTTTCATGTGCGTGAAGACCATTGCTTTCACAATAATCACACTAATTTGCTTGACGAGTGAACGAGCGTTTTACACCTGCCCATTTGTGCTGCGATCATTTATTGTTACAGAATGCATGCGATATAATAATTACAATAATTAAAAATTATTTTTATCACATATTTATATGAGTTGTCTTTTTTCTCATGTGAGAAACCTCACAAAAACATGCATAATTGAACTTAAATATGCTCATCTTCTAGATTTTAATATCACTTTGAAAATCTCTTTACTGCTGCTAAGTAAGTTTTATTATAGGAACTTGGTTCTTTTTCATTCTTGTCAGAAATATTTATCAAATGCAAATCAAATCCTAGTCATTTTTTTTTTCCTATTGCTCACGTGAGCAAGCTCTTGCTAACATTAACCATTCCTGCTCATGTGATTTTCACATGAGCAGACTTGCTCATGTGAGGAAATGCTTGCTCACGTGAGCAAAATCTTGCTCATGTGATTTTCAGATTTTGTTAGATTCTATTGCTCATGTGAGTTCTACCTAATTTGCATGTTAAAATGCACATGAGACTACCGGTAACATGAGTTAGATCTCACGTGAGAATCTTATGTGCAAAAGGTTAGCCAAATTTGGTGTGGGCAGAGCAAACTATCAGATAATAAGCAAAGATTTATCACAATACATTTTTGTTGACTTTTACAGATCAAAAGGGGGACTGTGGAAGATAAACTTTATTATTTTTTTAAAACATTTACCAAGATCGCACATCGCAGACAATTCGTTGGCATAGTTTGATGCTTATCTACAACATAAGAGAAGATACCTATATAGAGTGGAGTAAGGTGCAAACCAGTCTACCTGACTAATTAGATTGCCTGAGCAATTGGACTGACTACACAAATATACTTAGAGTAAGCACCCAAATGATCCATACAGCAATTGTATCTCAACTGACTGAAGAGTTCTGCAACTTCTAAAAATTCCATTGAGAACTCAATAAATGTATCTCATAATCAATTCTATTATGACTCAATTACATATTTTTTCTGTCATCAAGAGGATGCTAAAAATTCACAGTTTTTCCCCGACTTTGATCAATATTTGTGAAATTAAAGGGCTTTTCCCAGTTGGGAACAAACCAATTCTTTCTCCTGACTTTTTCCTGATTTCACGGTAGCATGGGAACCTTGTGAGTCTGAAGTAACTATTCCTCCAAAAAGACATAAGCCAGACTCTGTGGCAGCAAAAAATGTCAAATATGACACAATTAAGAGACAAAAAGTTTCAGCCACATTGGGCTCATAATTATCCAAGTCTTGAATCTGAAAGGATGATGTTTTGCAGTTATTGCAAGAAATATCCAAAACTAGCACAGGTTGGAAATTCAACCAGTGTATTTGTCAGTGGAACTGACAAATTCAGGATTGAACCAATCAAATCCTATGACAGTTCTGGACCTAATAAGGCCTGTGCAGCACAGTATATGTATGACACTAACCAGCATGTGTCGAAATCCCTGAAGTTAGAGTTTCTACGAAAGGCCATTTTAAAAAACTGAAATGAGAATGAACTTAAGAGAAAAAAATGTGAGCTCTCTTTAACACAGTCTACACCATAACCAGTTATGGAAAACTTTTTTCTGATATGGAAATGCTGTGTGCACTCCAGGAGAAGAATCACTGATGGTAAGTGACTGAAATTTGTGGACAAGTGAAAAGGTAGGTGGGACAAGTGAATTTTCTGAAACTACTTGTCCTGGACAAGTGGATGAAAAAATTAATTGATCAGCCCTGTTCAGTTTCTGGCCACATCACAAAAATACCTGCAGTCTTTTGACATGTCACCTTAACAGCAGATTATGACGGCCAATTTCAACATTTATCTTGCTCCACAAAAAAGAAGTCAATCCACAGCACACTTAACTTAGGTAATGCCTTCAATCATTTTCAGAAATCTTTATCACTTATGATGTAGTAAAAAAATCAATAGTTACGAGGCCGTGTAAACAAGTTCCATAGCTTGAATGGGTATAAAAATAATATAACATATATACTTGCTTATAAGGTGAGCCCAAATGCAAACAACATAGACCCTGATCTGCAGTCACATAATGCACCAGCAGATCAGGGTCCATGTTGTTTTTCTATTGATTACTCTTAACAAACTGCACAGACCCAGATCTGCTGGTGCATCATGTGATGGCATACCTGGTTCTGTGCAGTCTGCAGTTGGACTTGACTTTTAAACAAGTATAGATGGTTATTATCTAGTATTCCAAAGGACACTTCCTATTAATTGTTAAAGAATTCATCTAACAGTAAAGTTTCTCTCCTTATTTAGATTCATTTTGACTTGTGAATACGACAACTTTTGTACTTATGTGCAAGTTAAAGAATGTCAAAATTGCCAATTATTACATTACAGAGATTTTAAACTGTTCTTAAAAAAAAGTATCACTATGTGAATGCTCTTTATAGACAAATTAACACTTATGCTATTATCTAAAAATCAACTTCATTTAACAGAAAATACTTGGCTAAGTCAACAAACTGATGTGATATTTTTCTCTTATTTATTTTGTTTTTGTTCCTTATCAAAATAATATATACAAGTCTTGAAATATTTAAAATATATTGGACAATATCTGAATATAAACTATTTAAGTTGAGTAGATAGACCAAAAATATACCTACAAATGAATAGTTCTTGATCAATGACATATGAACTTTTTCTGGTGTTATAATCATTCTTTAGCAAAATGAAAGGTCATTATTTTGTCATGTCACTAAGAGAGTTCTAACAACTGAATTCACACAACTGCGAGTAACCAATTCCTGTAAATGATTAAAATGATTATTCAACTTTTAATTAAAAAATTATAATATCAGAACAACTAATGCAGAAATCAATAGCTTCTTAACCTCTTCTACAGCTGTGGCTAATTTTATTTCCCCTCTGTTCATTTGTCTTCTGCTGTTATTAATACATGTAAACTCTCATTTAAATTTTCCCAACTGGATTTTCCTATTTTGTTCTACCTCCAAATCCAATGCTTTTTTTGACAAAAGTACAAACATTGAACAATATGCTGGTACAAAGAAATTTATTTATTATTTTTCTTCATTTTTTATTATATTAGAGCAAAAGAAAAAAGAAGCATCATGGTATCAGTTTTACAGTTAAAGGTTATTTACTGTGAACAAACATTGTATTATGCAATCAAAAACATCAAGATGCTGGTTGTTAACGACATCCATTTACTTAGTCTAAGCTTGATACAGTCCATACAGACTTGTATATCTTACAGCGAATTTTGTCACAAGTTGAACTTTTCTTTTGATGTCATCAATGTTATGTTCAAGATACTTTTTTTTTGGTGGATGAGCTAGAAAACTATTTTTCCAAAATATGTAAACCTAATTTTTAAATATATTATGTGCAACTTCAGTTTCATCTAAAAACAAAACAAACCAGAAAAAAGCATATAATCAAAACATGCTAAGTCGTTACTTTAAGAAAATAATAGTGACTATATGACATTACTGTAATTAGTATTTCATGACCTAGAATGGATGGCCAATTTTGTCAGAAAAGCTGCTGAAGACCTGATCACTAATAATAAGACCTCTTCCTAGTTTTTTTTTGTGGGACAGTGCCTAGTTTTTTGGGGGGGACAGTGCCTAGTTTTTTTGTGGGACAGTGCCTAGTTTTTTCTGGGACAGTGCCTAGTTTTTTGGGGGGGACAGTGCCTAGTTTTTTTGTGGGACAGTGCCTAGTTTTTTGTGGGACAGTGCCTAGTTTTTTTGTGGGACAGTGCCTAGTTTTTTTGTGGGACAGTGCCTAGTTTTTTTTGTGGGACAGTGCCTAGTTTTTTTGTGGGACAGTGCCTAGTTTTTTTTGTGGGACAGTGCCTTGCATGCAAATTGTGCTTCTATTTATATGACTTTCACATAGAATATTAATGTCAATGTCTCTACTTATAGAAAAGTGATACATGGTCCTATGTCTTACCGACTACTAACACATGCTTATTAAAAAATCCTCACCATTTGTTTGTCCCTCAAGGATCCTTTACATCTGGCAACAATTTTGCAACCTGTGAACTGTTCCAATTCTTTTACTGTCATCCCCCTTGTATCCAATATCCTTCCAGCAAAGTTAAACTGAAAGAATTTAGATAGTATAGATTTACTGCCGAATTGAATACAGGAAGATTCAATTTTTCTAAACTATAAATTGGTTGAGAATCTTAATGTTGAGAACATATTTTGCAGAAAAGATATCATAAAATCTGAAATAGGTAGATAGCAAACTCCAGCATATACTACATCACCAGGGCTCAAACTAGGGTCTGAAAATTGGGAGAAGTGACATCTGCCAGATTAAAAAGGTTACAAAAATAGTGAAAAAAACCAAAGTAGAATAAGGAAAACATGACGTACATTATAATTTTCATTTGTAAATATGTATTATTTTATTTGACTGATTTAAAATAATAATTTAAAGTCTCAACTTTGATCCAAAAATAATCAAGGGAGTTAATGTGAGGAAATAAAATTAACTGGTTCTGACAATCAAGGACCATAACTCCGCTAAACAAGGTCTACAATTGAATTCAACCAAGATCTTATAAAAAAACAAGCTGCATACTCAAATCTTGTATAGATGTCTGTCAATTCTGTGAGGACTTTAGTCCTCTTCCAGATACACACATCCACCTATTATCAACACACTGTAATGCATTATAAAAAGTTTAATGGTATCTTAATGCCTGATTGATAAAATATGTGTCAGTTTATCTATATATACAAGTTATCACAAGGGTCACTATGTAATAATCATGCAATTTAGAATTTCAAAGTTTCCAGGTATAAGTTTCAAAATTGGTTTGTCCAGGACATTGATAATGTACAAATAAGAGTCAAAGCACAACCCCTTCACCAATTATTTGGCAGTGAGTGGATTATAGACACACTCATGTGTTGGATGGTGAAGAGTATATAGATCATGGAACTCAAATGGCTTATGCCTGCATACAACCTTATCTAGTGTATATTAGGAGGGAAGGAGTTATGTGGACAAATGGCTTACTCTTGTCACCAGTGGGACCATTGCTCAACCTCGGATACTGGAATGGAGTTTGCCTATCTATGAGGGTAACTGATGAGGCAAGTAATTAAGCAGGCATGGGTAATCAGCTGTAGAACATAATATCTGACCTGTGGGGCCTAGACAAACATAACACCTGTGATACCAAGGGCACACTGGCATGCCCAGTTTTCTTAGTGTAGGTTGTCAGTTCATCTCCCAGGATCTACTGTAATACTCACGTATAAGCCGATACCAACTGCATAGATCCAGATCTGCGATCGCATAATGCGCCAGCAGATCTGGATCTGTGCAGTTTGTAAGGACTAATCAGTAGAACAACATAGACCCTGATCTGCCTGCACATTATGCAATGGCAGATCTGGGTCTATGCAGTTTGCAGTTGGTATTGGTTTATACAAGAGTATATACGGTACTGTATGAAACTATTGGCCCGATTATCCCATTATTTGTGTTTGTGTTATTTCAGAATGAATACTAGTAATAGGTTTGTACTAGGTCTGCTTTCTGAACAATTATCAAATTAATAAGAAATGGATTTAATGCAGCATAGACATGATAAATATTGTACATGCTGGAGAACACTTATTAGCTTGCATATAAAGCACTTTGTACTGTTGCATGAATGGTATAAGGGAGATAACCCTGTGTGCCATATACAATATAAACATTTGAAGTTGTGGTCCTCTTATGTCCAAACTTCAGTTGATTCAGACCCCGTTTCTAGTGAATAAACACAATGTGAAAGCATCGACAAATTACTCAAACACCCACCCACCCCAAAACAGTACAAGTTACATTTGTCTATACTTTAGTGAATCCTTGAGTGCTTTTTGTTTTTATTTACTAATTTCAGCCACCTGTTATACTGATACAAGGTTGAGGAGTTTGAAGCTTTGAGTTGCTGAATGAGATGGTGCAGTCTGGAAATATCAAACAAGATGATCCCTGTAGCTAGTGATGTATATACATGAACATGTCCCCAGATATATTTAATAAGTTGTAAAAATTTGGTTGCAAGAACTGCTTTAACTGATGGTAATAGGATGCAGTTGGTTGTATTTGAATCTTGAACTAAATATTGATATTGCTTCATATTGATTACTCCCATAACTTCACAGTCAGAAAAGTTAGCAGCATGAACATGCATTGGTTTAATTCCAAATTTCCTGTTATTAATTATGTTAATAAATAATTTGTTGCAGCTCATGGGACATGAATGAAGGGTTTAAACCCACTGTGTTAGTACAATCCAGGGAGATGACAAATGCACAAAACAAAATTATGAGTGTTTCCACTAAATCCTTGAAAAAAAATAGGGTACCAGTAGGTAGATTTTTTTTTCTTTCAAGTATACCATATTTGTATGAACAGAGCATATGGTATATTCTCTGAATAAATGACAAAAAATTACAGAAATCTTTCCCCCAAAAAAATTTTCTTTGCAACAGCCCCCCCCCCCCCCCAAAAAAAAACTATATTTTTTTGTAGACAATAGGGTAAGTCAGGTTAGCAGAAATGCCTATTTTGTGTGTGACCCTGTTGAGCATAGAACTTGACTGGCTCATGTCTGCATACAACCCTACCTTGTGTATAGTAGGCAGGAAGGAGTGATGTGGAAAAATGGGTCTATACTCTTGTCACCAGAGGGACATGCTCTGTTTCTGGTACCAGATAGGTGTTTGCCTACCTACAATGGTAACTAAGGAGGCAGAAGGTTAAGTAGGCATGGGTAATAAGTTGCAGAACCTAATATTTGATCCTGTCCAACCCATTACCTTTAGTACCAAAGGCACACTGGAATGACCTTAGTGCAGGCTGTCAGTTCATCTCCTGAGATCTATGGTATTCAACTATTTGGTTTCCTCAAGTTGTGGCCAGATTATGTCACTATCTGTGTTCATGTCGTTAATAATACTAGTAGTAGACTATTGTACTAGGTCTACTCTTAATAATATATCTACATCTGTCTGACAAAACTGTCAACAGTCGTCATCTGTTTCAGCCTCAAGCATAATTTACATTCATTATGTGGAGTTCTCTAAATTATCTCTATACATATTACCTGGCCTCAAATTTACCGATAAAGGGCCTTTATCTTTATTTTCTTCTGATCATAGTTTATAGTGATAAAGCTATAGCCACTGTGGTTGCTCAACTGACAGCAATTGAACAACTGATTCATTTTTCTGTGTTTTTTACCATGTCCACATTTTTACAGATCCATAACACCTGCTGAGGTTGACATCAAAGAACATGGTGTTAGACTAGTCAATCATAGCCTGACATGTCTAGATGAAAGATAGCGACATAATGTAGGAAATAACAATCTCACAATCAAATGAGTCTTATGCTGCAAATAAAGTTGCATGTGCTGTTGTTAGAAAGTGTTAATGACATTTTCAGGTCACTGCATTTTGATTCTGAAGGTCACCAGATAGTAACCAGTGGACAATTTTCACTTGCAAATGCCAATTTGTGGTCTCAAATGAGACCACTTTACTCACAACATGGAGCACTGCATCCTGTATTAACTACTTATTAAAACATCTTAGAAAATGGAGAAAAATACAGATAAAATGTCTTCCATACAATGCCAGATGACAATGTAAATGACCTCAGCCAAGGTCATTGTGTTCTATCAGCTTAAAGTCTTCATTGTAGTCAGCTCCTTGACATCATGTGCCATTGCTTGCAGCCTGCAAATAACAACATACTAAATACAGGCAACTGTTTTATGTAGAAATTATGACTGATGAATTATATGTAAACAACTATGTCTGTTTAGAAATTTATTTTTGAAGGAGCAAGATAACGATGAAGAAAAATCACAGTACCAAACTTCCATATTACAGTTTACCATGAAAGTATCAACAGGAAAAGAAGTACCAGTAACTATCAGCCTTCTCATTTTCCTGTGGACGCCAGGTATATTACTGTCTCCTGTACCGGCTGAGTCATCCATTTTTTGTTATTCAAAAATAATTTTTGCAGTTGCACAATATTTATATGTGACCTATCTTTACAGTTTCAGCCTACTAGTATAAAAAGGTAATGAGAAAGCTGAACTATAATATTAATCCCTCACTTATTAATGGTTACAAAAGAATGTCATATTAGTCACTAATCTTAGTAAACCTGTAGTTGTTAACTATATTTTTTCTGTGTTTTCTTTATTTGAAAATAGTACCACCCTACTAATGTCAAGGCATATTCCATTTCCCAAAATGATGATTTTTCCCTTCATATGTCACTATCATTGGGCATTCCCAAATAAGACGTGAAAAACTGAAGAGCAAGTAACATGAATGTAAAAGACATAACTTTTTAAAGAGATTGAGATTGAGATCTGTCATCAATTTGAGAAAGTACCGACTTTTGTAAACAATGGCTTACCATATTATAGGTTATTTTATACAATATTTTCAAGCAGATTTAGATTCATCGACTGAAATGCCTCTGTACTTCATCAAATCAGAGATATATATATCCTAATAACTGGTAATTATATCAAATAAAATTCATTTTGAGGAGTAGACTGTAAACATATCTTGTCACCACATGTCCACACTTATTTACAATAAATAAAAAACAAATATCAAATTATTTAACATTTTTATGACAGATCCAATAATACATGACAAATAAATATAACATTTACAAAAAAAACTATGGTTCCAAATAGTGTGGTATTGCAAAAAAAACAGTACCCACATGTCACTGCAGGCTCCCTGTACAAATCTTTCAAAAACTATATACAAAGTACTAATATTAATCTTGACAACAACATCGTTGACTCCAGGAAATTTGATATTTATACTACTGCAGGTGAGACAAAATACTGCTCCTTTAATGCTGAAACAAACATACAGGGGATAGCACCATTGTTATGCAAATGAGGTTTCCAGTTCAGTTGCAAGATCTGTTGAGTGGGCCAGAGAAGCTTGTTTGTAATTCATATTTTGTAAACCAAACTGCTCCTATATGTCATCATTACCATAAGAAATAAAGGCATCCTTCTATTGACGAAAGATGTGAGTGCACTGGTGTAATTTATTGTCATATATATTTATGCAAAACATTTGGGAAAATGTGACGGAACAAAATTAATTTTGAATCTGCACAGAAAATATGCACCATGGCATTTTATAAACCACTTTACACATTTTGGATGCAAGATACATTAAAATTTACAGGAATATATTCCGAGTACTTCAACAACAACAAAAATGCTACTAATTTTAACTCCACAACGTATTTCATTTACCCACTTTGGATACTTTGAAATTAAAAATCAAGCTTGAAAGAATAACAAAAAGAGGTCTTTTCACTTAATATATATTATCTCCCAAAAATATCAGAACAGACCAAAAAATTGATGATTCCTATGGTATTAGCAAAATATTAAGTGTCAATTTAAATCACCTGAAAAGTTCAGCAATGTTCTAGCATTAAGGGACACCCCCCCCCCCCTCATGCTGTCCCTGTGATCTAACTGCTCAAGAGCCCATTAGGAACCTATCTGCATATCAAATGTGATTGGGTGATATCTGGCAGAAAACATAAATTGCTTTCGAACATAACACTGTTACAGCTCAGTTATATATATATATATATATATATATATATATATATATATATATATATATATATATATATATATATATATACACACACACACACACACACACACACAGTTGAACAGTATCTGTGAAAGAATGACAACATATTCAGCTGAATAAAACTTATTAACATGTTAGAGGATCGTAATCTATGGCTTACATTTACACTCCACCGATAAGCTACCGGCTGTTGTCCGCGTGCGATGGTGTTCAACGTGGCTTCGATAACCGACATCAGGGCAAGTACCTGTGTTCCCGCTGCGGTTTTCCTTTTTCTGCCCTCAAATAGACTAGCAAGAGGGTGATGACAGCATTTAACGACGAGATATCATAATATAGTTTTCTCTCCATCTCATCTCGATATGGATGCAGCATAAGCGTAACGACAGTAAAGCGTGCATCACAAGTTCATGTTGCGCACACGCTGAAGACAAAGCGACCGACACTCTATTGCTCAGACTAAATAAACACTTACCTCATTGTAGAGCATTATGAATTTGGACAGAATACCAGACCATTCAGATACCCTCGGTCGAATACCACATATCGATGAAATTTGGACAAAGTAGCAAAAGAAACGGAAATTAAGCATAAAATATAATATAATAAACACCCCAACCCACCGTCACTTTGATTTTTAATACTCTAAAATCATTGCACCCTTGAAAATAAGTACTGTTTACGTATTTTTAAAGAATCCTGACACATAAAATTAAATGAAAAACGTGTATGCAATAGCCTTGTCTGATAAAGTTAGGAACTTTCTTTTGATCATACAACTGTTAAAGTGCGTGATGGAGAAGATTTGGTATTGAGAAAAAGACAAATATACTCATTTGGACAGAAAAAGTAATTTTCATTTGTCTTATCTTATGGCCAATCTAAATGTTGATGCATGTGCTACTATCAGCTTTGGAGGTCATTCAGAAAAAGAAAATGAACAGGACCACGTGCAACCGTAACAAAAACTGGGTTGAGAATTTACCTGTAAAGTTCACGCATGTAGTATGTTATCGTCACTACTAGTTTGTGTTACATATGTAATGATCATGGTTTGTACACCTGCAGTTTAGTATCCATTGAAGGGAGCCGAGGTACCACGTTTGGTTAAGCGTCGGACACGTAATACAGTGGTCACGGATTCGACATCCGCCCACGCCAGTCCAGGTCAGGTGCCTCAGTGTGTCCTTGGAAAAGGCACTTAGCTCCCATTTCCTTGGCATGTCATTGCCAATAACGTGTTATAAGTGCCCCTGCCTTGTGGAACTATGATATTCATTTAAGTTCTCAGATTATAGATAGATGGAACAAATTACTATTTAAATGTCTTGTGGAACTTTGATATTCATTTAAGTTCTCAGATTATAGATAGATGGAACAAATTACTATTTAAATGTCTCACATGATTTTATTCCTAACAATGACAAACATATTCTGTAGTTGTAGATGGGTATGTATATTTGCACATAAGACACCTATGAACTTCTATGTCTTAAAATACTTCTATATTTTATATTCTATTTTATTGTATATTTTAATTTAGATGTATGGACCATGCAGTCTGAAATAAAGAGTTCTTATCTTATCTTACCCCCCCCCCCCCTACATGCAGGTTTGGTTTGTTAGATAAAGGCAAATAACAGTTATCAACCTGGTGGAAGCAGTGAGATGGTTGATGCGCACCAGCAACTAAACTCGACCTTTGGAGCAACTTTATAACGAGGGTTTTGCCCTCGAAAATATGACAGAACAAAAGATACAAAGAAAGCGACTGGCAATCATCTAGCATCTTACTACTCATTAAACTACTAGCAATTTCTGTTAGTTTGACTATTGTAAATTTAGCCTGGCAAAAAAATGGAACCTGTAAAATACTATTACAAAATACTATTTATTTTCGTTTTGTCTCGTTTAATTTCTTCTTATACTTAATTTTTATTTGTGTGAGAAACTGTACTTTCAGGATCGTAGTAGAGATGCATTAAATGTCATTCTTTATCAATCATTTACAACGGTATAAAAACGTCCAGACAAATTGTCTTTAGACGTTATCAATAAATTAACAGGACATCCATCTTCAACAGGAACTTTTACTTTCAGCAATTTGGAACTTTTCTTCAATTCTTTCAAACGAATGAATGATTTCAGATTTATGTCAAATTTTGCCATTTAGATGGTTGTTTGAGAAATATACTGAATCACCATGTACTTTTTAAACCGAACTTGTTTTCATAAATTCTATATTTGTTTTTCGGCTTTTGTTGGATCGATGTAGATTGACCTTCTGAAGTTTGTGATATTCCAGTTGCACTGTACATTCAGCCGAACACTCTATATATATATATATATATATATATATATATATATATATATATATATATATATATATATATATATATATATATATTATTTCGACTCTATATTCTAAGAAAAATGTAAGAGAAAGAAAGTGAAACCAACAATGTATGTAAAATCAACAAACAATTTATTTCTAGACAAATGAAAGTGAAAATTCTAAAGATGCTTACAGTAACGTGAATTAAAATAAATCAAAATATTCCAATAATCCTAAGTTTCCTAATTACAAGTCCTAAATATAAAATGTTCCGAATGAATGAATGTTTCGAGTGAATGAATGTTCCGAATGAATCAATGCTCCGAATAAATGGGTAGTCTTGAATGTCCTGATGTACCACAACAATAATCTTTAATGTACTGATGTGCCCCAATAGTAAAATCCACATCAACTTTGAGAATGTTCCGCAGGTATCGAAAAGTCATATTTAAATCCAAAGGTTGATGCAAGCATTTTTGGGTATCTCCAATAAATGTTCCAATTAATAATTCCTTTCGAATTATGTATACAGCAATACAGCATTACGGCATTACAGTACTGCAAGATTACATCACAACCGCACAACTGGGATTCCAAACAATCTGATGATTCCTAAAGACTGATCATAAAAAACAAGAATGTTTTAATCACAAGAATTGGAATCCTTATAATGCGTTCCGCAAGTTCTTTGCAAGTGGCCTATTTCACAACAGGAAACGTGTCATCTAACTATCCAGAAAGCAATACTAAATGCGTCTTTTGAATGGAAATATTCTCAAGAAATGGTAAACAACTCTGACCTTGAACTCATATGTAGTCAATATCTTATTGACAACTTAACCAAACTTAAAGTGCGACTTATTATTTGACACAATTTTAAAGTACAGTCGTAGACCAAAATTTTAGGCAATTATCACAGATACCATATACATAACAATATATATATATATATATATATATATATATATATATATATAATGACACCAAAAGTGATAACGGCGCAAATGCAAAAGTTTCCCATCATTTCGAGCTAAACAAGCTCTTCATCAGAGGACGAAACAGTTTAAATGCACAAAACAAACACTAAACACAAAAGCCAAGAAGTATTCTTGACTTCTACATGTTTAAATAACATGGAAATAAACAAACAAAGGATAACAATAGAAGAATGAAAGAAGACATTTTTTTTTAAAAAAACTGTCTAAAACGGGTAAACTGCATATCTATGTTATGCTGCCATCAGCCCGCGTCAAATAGGTATTGTATTCCTTCTTTATACTGTTCTGCTTAAACAATCATGTTACCAGGATTTATGATGCTTATTTAAGTGAAGCTCATTATTGAATGTAATATGTAAACCTTCATTTTTTTTAAAAAACATTGCAGGACATCTTTTTTAATGTTTGCTATCGACAAATCAACATTTTGTTTTCTTGTATGTTATTTTGTAACTCACCTAGCTTTGAATACAATTTTGTACCATCCAAACCTTTAAGCAAATACACATTATTTCTTGATACTGAGATTATTGCTTTTATGTTAAACTTTTTGAAACAGTTCTATCACCTCTATGAAAACGGTGGAATCTAACACAATGTAGCTTTGTGATATTATTTATGTTGTGACAAAATTCACACTTTGTTTTCCGCTCTACTCAATGCAAAATGGATTATAATGCAGCCGAGAAAAAAAGAGTGTATATTTTTGTTTAAATAAAAAATGAGTGTTTTCTATGTACGTCTGGTGCAACAGTTGTTGGGAAGGAACATCCTCTCACTCTCATAACAACAGCTGGTAGAGCAAAATAAATTCGACACCCATTCATCTTTCTATGACAAAACTAATAATAAATACAAATAAAACTATTTTAGCAAATCTTGGAATAATAAAGGAATGAGGAGTGATATAAGTCAGCTATATTTGTGATGGTATTAAGTTCAGAACATTTGAATATTTTAAGACAAAGTTAAAAGGGAAATCTGGTACTTTTTCTAGGTCTTTATAATGGTATTCAACACTTTATTAGATCCAAAACAGACCAACTCATTTGTTTTCAGATTTATCATCCGTGCATACTGACCCATATTAGAATATTATTAGTTTTGTAAGCTCTATGAAACATAGCATATATTGACAAAATATTTCCACATAACAACATAAATAATCCTGCACTGCAGGACCCATCAGAGACCCATCAGAGAAGTGATGTTAACATAAATAATTTAGAAACTCTACTCTTATCAGTAATCGTATTCACATTGCATATAATCTGCATTATATTAAAATCAAAATGGAAAATGATAAGTATATGCATGCATTTCTCTTACAGACTTTCTTCCTGGCTTTTTATTTTTTACATTAATTTCTTGATGTCTAAATCTCAACACTTTTCTATTGACAATATGCTAAATATTGTTCTTAATGGCTGTTTCGTGCATCAATATGGAAGAGCTGCTATTTATAAAAATAAAAGAATATATACTCATTTATTATACAATATATATATATATATATATATATATATATATATATATATATATATATATATATATATATATATATATATATATATATATATATATATCCACAACATCTTTTATAGCCTCTATCAACTCCCCCTGCCAAAAAGCGCAAATTTCTGTCGCCAACAGCAAGAGCCATTTTGCAAATGACAAACCTTTCTGAGCAAAGAATGACGTATTATACAGTAGATTATATGGCAGAAGACTCCCATCAGCTTCTCTTGTAGAGAACTAAACTTGGTATTCACTTCCCACTGTTGGGGAGACAGTACTCCAGTAAGCTAATGGATGACCAAAATCTTATGTTTGTGTATTTTACAAGTTTCTGAAATAAGTATGGTTTAAACTAATAATGCATGACTAGGTATATTTCTGTTTCTTAAAAGTTTTTTTTACCTCTCTGTAATGACTTACAAAGAAACTTAAGTATAAGCCAATTGTTGACAATATACCAACTTTGAACTATTCCGTATATTTTAGACCATATACTGGGAATTATATAAGTTACATGCATGAAAGCCATTCTCCTTTAGTTGCATCACATCTGTTATGCATTATTGACCTAGTTTTCTGTTTCATAAAAGCTGTTGATATATTTTTGAAGTTGTAAAAAAAAAAGGTAAATTTGTCTCAAGTTTCATTTTGTAGATAGACCGTATGGCTTGCAAAAAAATTTGATCCAAATCCTATTTGCTTTAACATCAGTATTTTTTAACCTAAAAGAATCCTTTCGGTAGTGAAATTATGATTTTGCATATCTCGGGAATTATTTCTAATTCAAAACAAGCAAAGTATTACAGAAAGAGGCAGTTTAGTTACATCCCCAAAATAAATGTTTTAATGTTTATGGAGAATTTCTACAAAACGGACAGTACGAGTCCTCAATAATACCAAGTTTGCATAGAAAACTATTAGTTGCCAACGTTCTGTGAATTAGTCGGAATTGGAACCATCGACGTTTTGAATCTTTATTGACTGAGTATATTAAAGAAGAAGTTCTTTCACGATCATACAACTTTGGAATATTTAAATTCACTGAACCATTTTTGTTCCCATTTGGATATTTCATCATTAATTGAGACTATTTTGAAAAAACTTTGTATAAATCTTTATTATAGATCCTAAGATGTGAAATTTGGAATGTGCAGAAGGGTCTTTCACAAATATTTTCAATATCAATCGAAGATAGTTATTAAAAATATTAGTTTTCCGCATGTATGTAGCCAAATACCCTAACGTGTTTCTTGAGATGAGAATTGACCATTACGATCTAAAAATATCAATAGACCGATTTTGTTGTGTACTCTCCAAATATGAGTTTACCGTGTTCGCGCGCAGATGCTTCGTGAGAACCAGTCATCGATTTCTAAGGTCTGGCCTTTAAGCTAAATAATTTGCTTATAACGGAAATATAATGAAAATCTACTCAATATATTTTAAAGCTATATATTACATAAAAGCCAGCACATTAGGTAATTGCAGGTTTTATAGTCTAAGATATTCAAACACATTAACGTATGTGACTGCGTTATATAACACACACGCGCGCGTATAGTTAAAAAACGGCGCGCGCGCAGGGGAAAAAAACAGCAACAATTTTTCCCTATGTTTCGATCTAAAGCAAGGTCTTCCTCATGTGAGAATAACAAACACGAACACAGAGGTACACGCACCAAGAGTGACAAGCATAAAACAATAAATATTTACATTTTGGTACAGAGCAGCAAAACTATCTAGAAGAATGAAAGAAATATAACAACAAAAAACAAAAGCAAAAATAGAATAAAAAAAAATAAAACATCAAAAATAGAATGTTTAGATATTTTACTTATTCTTGTCATCTTGTTCTTTAAGTTTTTGCGGTTGGTTTACACTCCCACTTTGCGGGTCCCGGCTGGCCGAGTAGTCTAAGGTGCTCACCTTTACAAATCACTGACATCTCACCTCAGTCCTCGTGGGTTCGAGTCTCGGGCTCGGCCAACGTGGGTATGTGAGAAAGCTTGCCGGTAGCTTTCCGTGGGCCGGGATTTTCTCTGGTTCTTCTGTATAACCTATCATGTGCTGAAAAATGGCGTTAAATCCATAACAACCAACCAACCAACACTTCCACTTAGATATATTCGAACTGCTAGACTGCTAGTGAAACCGGCGCCCAACAAAGCATATGGCTCTGTCGGTGTCTTTATATTTATATATATATATATATATATATATATATATATATATATATATATATATATATATATCCTGTTTTAAAGTTTACAAAAAAAGTTTGATAGTGGATGATACCGGGATGTTCTCTAACCTGTATGATAATATGTATGCATGATGCAAGACCAGTTAATGCAACTCATAATATAGCAATGGACTCTTTTCGACATGAAACAGAAGATTATATATATATATATATATATATATATATATATATATATATATATATATATATATATATATATATATATATATATATGTGTGTGTGTGTGTGTGTGTGTGTGTGTGTGTGTGTGTCATACGGCAAATACCATCTTTACAAAAGAACTGGATCAAAAAAGATCGTGTTGGTCAGGGAAATAATAGATTTAAAATAAAAACTGGCCAACAACAGTGCCAATTTGGTGTGAGACCAGCCCAAGCGCTTTCAGAATCTACCGATTCCTTTTCCAAGGGCACAAAGCCACAAAAACAATTACACAAACAAAATCTGAACAAAACATAAAACATAAAAACGTCAGTACTATACGGAATCCACATGATGTTAGCTGTAGTGAATTCATCTCTTTTCTTGGGTTAAATCATTTAATTTCATAGTACGTCATTTGATTAATGTTATTTTTTTTCGATGATGCCTGCCCATAGATTTCTGTAGTAGGAATCCAGATGGACTATATACTTAGATGAGAATTAATTACTCGGTCGACATGCGGGTATGTCTGCTACTCACGAATTCCTATACTACCGACTTTGTAGCATCACTTTTTGGTGATGTGTGCATGGTCGAGATGGTATAGGGGTTGGTGCTTACAGGCAAGACGATTGGTGCCGTAAAACGGGTTACGAATCTCCGTAGAGTACGAAGTAAAATTCTCTAACTTGAATGATAATATTATTTATTCGATGGGGAAACAGCTTGCTCTGTCTGAGTCAGCCGAACTACCTTTGTCATAGAAATGTAATCAAAAATAAGTCTGACATGCCCCAAAACAGCGGTTGACCAAAGGGATCATATGTTGAAAAAAAGTTAAAGATGTTGTGTAATATTCGATAAGGCCGGATGAATTGAATAAACAATAAACTGTTACCATTATCAAGTTTCACATCAGCAACATGTATTTCGAAGGGAATTGGAAAAGATATAAAACGTAATGAACAGTTGAAAAGATAAGGATTGTGGGAGGAGGTGGACAGGAAAGTGTTTCCATATGCAATGTTAATATAAACAGTAATCATCCACTATGACGTAATTTGGTGATTTATTTTATAGCACAGAGGACCCCCATCCCCCAACACCAGTGGTGTACTGGCCATTGGGCATACCGGGACAAATCCCGGTTGGCCGTCGCAAAAAAATCCGTTTTTACCGGTGTTTTACTGGTGTGAGCAAAACCCCGGGCCTGTCCCGGCAGATAAGTCCAGGCCCGAGTTGCTTACCCAGTACACGCATGCGCAACACCTATGGTCATCCGGACGATCCAGAATCGCCGGTCAGAGAGACATACTTAAAATAAAAAGCCGATTTGCACGTATGTATCAACAACACGTATCATTAGCAGTGCCGGTAATATATCAGTTTTTTTCTAAGGTGTTGAAGCTAGGATTACACAAAAGTTTGTCACAGGAATATCCGTGCTCTTTTAATTTATTTTAAGTTCCTTTAGTATATCGACGCTCTTTCTGAAGCAGAAATATGACTACAATTCACGAGAGAGATAGTGATAATGACACATTTATTTTATCTCCTTTCCAAGTGTATTAATTAGTAGTAAGGCTCATACTTTGATTAATACGTGCAATTATGAATAAAGAAATCAGTATACATGCACACAATAATATACATCATATCGTGTATCATAGAATATTAACTTTAGTGAGTTAGATCTATTCATGTCGGTCACAAAAGGTATCACACACAATCTTTGGGCTCCCATTATCAATCATGCATACCTATCGATTTTAATGTACCCATTGATTTTAATGTACCTATTGATTTTAATGTACCTATTGATTTTCATATAGCACGACATAAATATTAAAGTAAGCGTATTCCTGCACACATCAAAATATTTCGAAATATATTGTCATATAAATGTCTTTAAAAATAATGCAAGTGGATATCAGTAATAATAGAGAAAAAAATGTACACCTGCACTTAATTATCATCAGGCACAGCAAATTTGTGACGAAGTAATATTTCAAATTTTTTTTCTAACAATAAGTTACTCACTCAGCTCAAATTTGTTTCCTTGTTTTTATTTTCTTATGATCTTTCCATTTGGATCAAATTTAGTGAAAGGGAAAACTTATCTTATTGTACGAGCAAATTGTCACTGTTGAACATGTCATGACTGGGAGATTTTTTTTATCTCCACTCTGTCTCTGTAATTATCAATTCAATTGTCTTTTTCTTCAAATTTATATTTGCTCATAACTCATAAAATCTCATTAAATGTCTGTTTCTCGGAAATTACGTACGCGCAGCTTGTTCTGTTTGTTTTAATGGTTGGATCTGTGAAGTGACGAAGTGGTTCGTGTGTGTGTGTGTGTGTGTGTGTGTGTGTGTGTGTGTATCTGTGGTGCATACATATACAACGTGTACATTAAGCTGGTTCCAAGAGGAAAGACGCCCAACCGTTCACTAAGCTTGGTTTTTATCAGGGTTATAGATGAATCTCTGGATATAAGACGTCTATAGACTTTTAAGTGTATTTTAAACTTTGATTCTGAGTAAATGATACCAATTTTGCAATAAACAACGTTGGAACTGACAGTGCCATGGGAAGCTAGAATGGATGAGGCCGGCTAAGTATCAGCCACTCATCCATGAGTGCCAGTAGAATGGATAGAAGGCCTGGAATCTACCAATGGAAATAGGATGCCGTGGCTTTGCAGCACAGACCTTTTGGCGTGCCTTGGGAGTCATCGGGATTACAGGACCTAGCCGCAGGAATTTAGTAACCAAGGTTGGCAAACACGCGGAGGAAACCTCACATTGGATTTGGCGAAAGAGAGAGGAGCGATGGAAAAGCTAATCGGTTCCGGGCTGAGTCTGATCAACCCAGTCGGCGCACCCCTGGAGAGTGTTGTGGGTCGGCGCCGAAACACTCTAGGATAGGGGATCCCCACCTGATGATGGTACCGATTACAGTGCAGAACTGTATTCATATATCAAGTGGATACAATGTGTATACCGCCGTACAACAAGAGATTCTCGTATTCTCGTGGCA
This sequence comes from Margaritifera margaritifera, assembly GCA_029931535.1. NCBI lineage: Eukaryota > Metazoa > Mollusca > Bivalvia > Unionida > Margaritiferidae > Margaritifera > Margaritifera margaritifera. Next base: position 1,417,123 of record JAQPZY010001294.1, on the reverse strand, counting down.
AATGATGTAATCGCTGTTCGGGGGCCCAATTAGGGTAAGAAATCAACAATTCAGTAATAACACACATCATCGTCGTGCGTAGTATAAAACTTAAAATTACCAATTTTAAAATATGAAATATTTACAATCGTTGTTAGTCTATACAATCACATATTCAGTTATTCTCTGAAGAGGTAATGCGGACACTTGAATTTAGACCAACAAGTTGTAGTAATTAATATGAATTACTAGCTTAATCTCATTTATATATTTTGGCACATCATCAATTATATCAATACATAAAGTCATACACAATTGCAACATTCCGTGACGACGTTAAGTTTTCAATAGAACGACCTTTATTATCTGCCATGTTGTTGTTGTTTTGTTTTTTTTGCAATGAGCGATATGTAAACAAGGTCAATAATGTGACTTATGCTTGCATCATTGTAAACCATCATCAAGTCTATGACTTTTATTCAGCCAAGCGGGACGTGATTCGGCTTTGGGTATTAGATGTATGAGACTTATATTTGGATAGGAGGTAAAGGGAAAGTAGATCTTTTATGCATTTTCTATTGATTCATTATTTTCTTATTTATTTCCAGAAAAGGAAACATTGTTGTAAAAATTTCAAACACGTCTATGTAACAAAACTACCGCTATAAACGACCGGCCGATGGTACAAGTACCATATCTATTTTGAACGGAAGTAGTCAATACCGCGAGATTAGGGAACCCGCGAGAATAAGGAGAAATCTTTTGTCTGTTTTTGTTTACATTTTGCATAGGCACGTGCCGGCGAAAGTTAACGTACTTGCAGTCATGGGTGACCTGTAAAAATGACACAATTCGGGGGTTTTACGCAAATATTCATACACATTTCACGCTTATTCTTGTAAAAACAAAACCAATCTGTTTCAAAAGCAGACATACATGAGAGTATATGGTCGTTTACTTCTTTTTCTGCTTTGTGAAAAATTCAGTTGACGTTTATTACCGCCAAATAACGTTCAGAAAATCCCCATATGTCATATCGCCGACTATGAATAGTTGACCTTTCAAGCATGAATAAATTCGGATGTAGAACTGTCGGATTTTTACGTATGAAAGCGGAGAAAATACCAGGTGTAATAAGGTAGCTATTTTGAGAAAATCGTGAATCGCAATCGCCAGCTCCCTCTAGTAGCGGTGCCTGTTGCTAATCAAAAATAAAATAATGATTACGAAATCAACCAATTCAGATTTTCAGACCACATTATACGTGGTTGGGGATGGCTTAACAATATTGCCAATTTTTTAATTTCTGAAAGAAGCACGTTAGGAAAACTGTCCAATGTCAGGAAATACACTGCAGGTAAAACAAAAAAGTAATTTGTTCATTGACAACCCACCCACCCTTCGAGTTGTTTTTCCCAACGGTCATTCGACGAATGATTCGTTTTAACCAATATTGCGAGTCTCAGGATTACGGATTTCACAGAATATTCAGTAAATCCATGCTTGTTTGAATATAAATATAATTTTTATTTTAATTAGGCATCTTGATGTGGCTTTTTTTTTGTCTGTGTGATTTCTTGTCACTGTTTTATTATCATTGTAAACTGGATTGTATTATTGAACCACAGACTCAGAACCGTTTGGGCATTTTGTACATCATTACATGGTTTCACGCTGCTGGTAGTCGATGTTTGTATATGCCTAGCTTTAGGTTTCCAACACATATGTTGTGAAAAATATATTTTTACTGAGTTTGGAACCTCACAACATTGCTAAATACATTTAGGAATATAATATGTGCAAGGTTTATTTTTAGAATCTAATCATGTGGCACTGACTATAATATAGTCCATGGAATTGTCATAGTCCTTTAATTAACATGGTCACCCGAAACACAGTAATGGATGGTAATGGGGATGAAAATCCAGTAATGCAAAAGACAGTACAGTAATGTAGTAAATAACAAATAATTTTGTTGTTGTTTATCCATTGACATTAATATGAAAATTGATGTCGCTGGTGGAAAGTAATGGAACTGCAACTTGAATATATAGTAAGGTATACTATACTATGATAACAGATATAAAAATAGTACATGTATAGTCATGGAACTGAGCATAATTATATTTATTTTTATTTCTGTCTTCAGTTTGGAGACTTTTTATTCATCGTTTTTATTTTTCCAAGTTTTGATTTTAAAGTATTTAGTGACAGTAATGGAGAGGAAATGCAGTAATTGACCCAGAATTACAGTAATGGAAAATAGGCATTATGCATGAGCAATATAGAGATTATAGATGTTGTTGAATTATATAAATAAATAAAAAATATATATTTTTTGTTCAGTTTCCTTTTGTTGTTGTTATTGTTTCTCTGTTGACATTAATATATTTGATGGCACTTGAACACTAATATACCGAACAGTATATATTATTCTATGGTGCTTGAGTACAGTACTGGAACACTAATATACAGAATGGTATATACTATTGTATGGTAGCAAAAAAAAATGACATATAGCCGTCTAGTCATGGAACTTAATATATTTATTCATTTATTTCTGTCTCCATTTAAGAGACTTTTTTTTAAGTTTTAATTTGTTTTCATCAAAAATGGTTAACTGATTTATATTTTAGGACCAATGGCTAAAACATCGATAATTTTATAGCTATCATTATTTTATTTTATAAAATATTTATAAAATAGACAAGACAAACTTCAGTTGCAGAACCAATTAAAACCAGTAGATTATGCTTTCATCAAATGCCACTTATTCGCACCTCTGAAAGACAACAGTAAAAAAAGCAAACAGTAACTTCTAAAAATGATAAAATCACTATACCAAAGACACCTTTGGGAGGGAAAAACCTCACAAGAGAAAAAGGATGAGAGCTGATTGAAGTAAGAAGATAGCAAAATACAAATTGCAGATAGTGTTAGAGGTTGGTAACTGGGTTCAGGCGAATAAAAGTTATATGTCTGTCTATATATGTATGTATTAATTGAATTGGGACACAAGGCAAACAAAAAAGAATAACAAATTAAAAAATTAGATAAAGAAAAATTACAAAAAAATTGAAAAAAAATCATTAAAAAAAACAACAACAAAAGTTTGTACATTTTAGTCATTTTCATTCAGTTTATATATATATATATATTTTTTTCAGTTTATATATATATATATATATTAAATGACAACAAATTATTTTTTTAAAAAAAAACAACAACAACAAAAGTTGTTCAATTTTGTAATAATTTTTATTAAAACATGTTCTGAATAAAGCACATTGGTTAACAGAAATATGTGTGTTTATATGTATCATACTGTTTATTGCTTTTCTCCAACAGGTTCTCATTATAGGACCTGCCACCTTAAGTGGTTGCGCTCTGGTTCTGTGGGCGATGATTTCTAATGAGTAAAGGTCTGTCAACAGTATAGTGCATCTACACAACAAACGCAATAATAATAAGGATATTAAAAATTATAAAAAGATGGATTTAATAACAGTTTGATACAACTTATTTTCAATTTTGGCTATCTAGAACATGGGAATATACGCTCTTTTCTTAATTAATGGTAGAGTTTTTAAGAAAAAAAAAAAAAAAAATTAACGTACATAATTCCCATTCTAAATTCAAGAAAGATCTGACGTGTGAAAGCAGGGTCCTTGTTCCCGAGTCCTGGGTGCACTTAGTGTAGCTGATGCTTTTGCCATTTATTCTCACCTATCATCATTAAATATCATCATCATCATCATCATCATTGGTTTTAAAGCTGGTTCTCTGAATGAAGATTATACAGCATACTCAGTTCCATGTATTCTTAATTACATGCCACCATTCAAATAAACAACAACGACATTAATAAAACAATATAACAACCCAGTTAGTTATTTTTGATTTTCATATTTAAGTCCATACAATAAAATTCTAATATTCAGTGGTCCATTACTGTAATTCCTGTAATTTCTTGTACAAGATGTAATTCCTTGTACATTATGGTATTTCCTCACATTACTGAAAATAATGATTTTAAATTATACTTAGAAAAATATAAACAATGACTCCTAACTGGAGAACTACATACATACATACATACATACATATGTATTTTCTATCATCATACATGTGATTCTACCAGCGGTAGGCCAAAAATACCATTTTAAAGGTCGTCTACCGCACATACCGTTTTATAGTCAACATCTACCGCTTATGAAAATTAAAAGAAATTTTTAAAAAATTGAATAAAAAACCCCATGCACAGTATATGTACGTGTTCTATCAACACATTAGAGAAGCTAAATAGAACCAGTTTACTGGGAACCGGAAATGTTACACCAGTACAACAACCAGTGTGATGATTCGTGGCAGAGTAATAGGATTAGAATTGTTCAAGAACAGCTAAGATGTGTACACAACAAGCTGTTAATTGATTACCTTATTGTTGTAATCTGGAGGGTTTAGGCCAAATGTGGGATGTTTTTTGAGGTGTTATAAGTAATAAAGGGATCAAAGGTTGTCCATGATGTCTTCTGAGCCTTTGATGAAAATCGGCTAACCTTTGGTTGAGGAGAGATAAAATGGAGACCGACCATAAAAAATTATTTTGGCTGACACACTAGAGTAAGTATTTTGATTTTTTTTTGTCTTGTTTAATTGTCATTGTATTGTTCATGATGTTTTATGAGGAATATTTATGGGCAGTTCTTACATTTTTTGTTCAATTCATGTAAAAATGCCGAAACATGTGCTTTCTGTCAATCTTAAGAAGCCACCGGCTAAGAAATATTACAAGTTCAACAATGCTTGGATACCACAGTTTAAATGTGTGCAGGCTAGTAGCAAAGGTCCTGAGTTTGCATTATGTGTTTCAAAGGTACGGATCTTTTGTATTTCATAAACTATTTGAAGTTTTCATGCACTTAAATTAAGTTCAAGTCCTAGATAAAATATATCAGTTAAAAATATATTACAAGATAATTAATTTTAAAGTTGGGATAATTATTCATAAAAGCATAAATACATTATGTATTTTTTCATTGTTTATTTCAGGTCTAAATCAATCTTTATTTTTTTTAATTTACAGTTATGAAACTTGCCAACAGATTATTGGATCTGAGCCATGAAGAGAAAGAAGTCCTAGACTCAGAAATACATCATGAGTCCAAGTCAGGAACTTCCTCCTTGGGGTGAACATAGCTTGTACTTGGAGGAGTATTGGAGAGCAGTCAGCAACTTACAAACCCAGCAACAGGAAAACTGAAGTTAGAACTTCTTTGCAGGTTGATCATTGTTGCCCTGTCATTGCCACATTCTGATGCTGATATAGAGAGGGCATTCTCCATTCTTCACAAAATACAAAGTGATTCAAGGGGAAATATGGATTAGAGAACTATTTAGAGCCTGTTATGTGTGAAGCTTAATAATCACAATGAATGTCATCAGCGGTCACCAGACAGTGATCTTGTGAAGGAAATTCAAAATGCTATTGGATTTTATATATATAAAACTCTTGCAGTGAACTATAGGATAAACAACTCCTCCTTTTTCATTTACGGTATATTCAAGTGGTGTTCCATTATCATACCGCAACAGTACCATCATATATCATATTAATGTAAATGGATGAACAACAACAACAGTATAAAAAAATTATGTTTTTATTATTCAGCAAAGTCCATAATCAATACTGTATGTGCAAATGATTAATTTCTTTCTCCATTACTTAAATGTTTTTTACATTACTGTATTTTGATCCCCATTATTGTACATTACTGTACATTACTGTGTTTAGGGAGACCCTAATAAACGCCAATGGCTTGGATCTAGTTTGCTTATGGAATCACATGATAACGACAGATTGATAAAGAAATTTGAAAATATTTACCATGGAGTAACTAAGTGTAAGAAAAGATATATACCATAAAAGAAGTAGTCATGAGCATGTGAGCATTATGTATCTGATCTTACTACTTAAGTCTCATAGCTGAACCATTAGTTTTTGGAGAGCAACTGCAGCCAATGCCTGTGCCATGTATATTCCTGGGAGGGGATATTATTATTATGGGGTTGCAATTGTGGTAATTATTTACAAATATTTGTCATGACTCGTATATCATTATGAACTTGTGCCAGAATGTAATGGGCTGAAATTGATTACTCTGTTTTCATTGGGGTGCATTTGTTTTTTATGTCTACTTTGGTACTCATAAATGCTAAAATAAATGGTCTATTGATGTCTTGATTACTCTTAGCTTTTGAAAGAATATTGTAAATAGAAAAGATCTTTTTAATACTGGAAATGAGCCTATAAAGATCATAATTAACAGGAATTTGCTTGTTTTGACATGTGAATTTGATGACTTTTTTAAGTTTGAATCACTATTATCTCCAAACAGTCAACAATGAAATCTTTATTGTAGTTCTGGAATGGTCTATCATAAATTAGCATTCACATTAATCTGAATACATAGAGAGTTAATCTGAATACATAGAGAGTTAATCTGAATACATAGAGAGTTAATCTGAATACATAGAGAGTTTGCATCCTTTTCATTTGAAACAGAATTTTTCAAATTCAGATCAAGATTACATGTGCAAGTATATTGTGTAAATGCAGTTGATATACAGTTTTGACTGAGGTACAGGTGGGTGGATGATTGGGGTGTGAGTATGTTATATACATGTACACTGTCATGATTGTGATGCAAGACATCTCATCCATGAGTGAGATCTGGCCTGGAAATAGTAAACATCTAAGCTTGAGTTTGAGACTGAGGTTTTGGTTTCAGCCTATCAAAAGTAACTTTTTAAATGTAAAGATGTCTATGATTGATTGAAACAAAATCTCGAGCTCAAACGGTGTACTATCCCCAGGCCTGAATTATTACAAAGATGGAATGTTTGCGTTTTCTTAAATAGTATTCAGAAATGTACACTATGCACCTCATTATTTTAAAAGTTTGCAAATGCAAATGAATTTTCTGATTTGAGTTGTTATAATTTTAATTTTTTTTACCTTTTTCCCATTTCAGAAAGCTATAGAGCTTGCCACAAAGGCAACAGAAGAAAATGAAAAGAAAAATTATGAAGAGGCATTAAAGCTGTATGAGCATGCATTAGAATATTTCCAGCATGCAGTCAAGCGTAAGTATGTAAGTATGTAATCTCTCATGTTATTGGATTACATTAATGTGAATGTGAAGATAGATCACTTAGTGATGAGAAATTATTATTATTATTATTATTATTGTTGACAGAATTGATATGATGCTATTAGATGTAAAGCCTGTTTTATCCACAAATGAAAACCCCCACAGTAAAGAAGTAACACTGAATTGCATTCTCAAATGTAATTTTACATTAATTAATAGATTGCCTCCCCAATTCCAAGTGTAAGGCAAAAGTTGATGAATTGATCCTGTATCTCTCTAGACTGTAATGCAGATGCGATGTGCTGTTTATGATTTTTGTGAGGTATTTTGTAAATGAAAGCAGTGACATTTACAGCAAAGGCATTAATTAAATTTTGCATGTTAGATCACAAGAGTGCATATATTTTCCAAAATAATTTATAGGTCAAGGGGTAAAGTTCAAGGTCATAATGGAATATCTGTTGAACTTTTGTTCCTAATTGACAGCAGAAGCAATTTTTAGTGTTAGTTATTGAAAATTCCCATGCTATTACCTTCATTTAGATGTAAATATTAAATTGACAGTTTGCTGTTTTTTAAATAGAGTAACTTAAAGAGTGTGCTATTGCTAATCACCATGCTGTGTCTTGCATTTCATTAGTGAGGTATAATCTCGATTTATTTTCAAATGAGATACCATAAAATCGAGATACATCAAGTGTAGATATGACAATGAACGGGTGGAAATTTCACTTATTTCCCCCATGACCCACATACTACTGCCACAAATGCATATTCTCAGATTTTCAAGCTTTCAAAGTTATAAATCAAAGAAGCTATGTGTATATCCCCATGTCTGGGTAAATCCACTTGCCTGATGCCTGTGTATATCCCCATGTCTGGGTAAATTCATTTTTATCCCCATGTCTGGGTAAATCCATTTTCCTGATGCTTGTGTATATCCCCATGTCTGGGTAAATCCACTTGCCTTATGCCTGGAACACTTTGACCCACAGCAAGCTGACTGTTATATAAAAAAAATTTCCAGCCTTGATGTACCAAATTCTTTTTTGTCTAACTAGATGAAGCACAAAGTGAGAAGGTGAAAGATAGTATACGAGCAAAATGCCTTCAGTATTTAGACAGAATAGAGAAACTAAAGAAATATATCAGCGAAACCAAGAAAAAACCTGTAATAGATGGAGGAAATACCAGTAGTGGAAATAAGTAAGTTATGACTTATTATAAAGATTATAGCCTACAACATCATAGTTAGATCTCAGTCAACCAAACTATTCAGAGAACATGATTTAGATAATCAGGAGGTAGGATGATTTTTTTTATAGATCTTGTAGAGTCTGACATATATTTTTGGGCACATCCTGTAAGTTTTGATTTACTGCTGATTTAGATGATCATGAGTGTGATGGTAGATTTTATGCTGTAAATCATGTTTCATTTACACTTAAAGTGTTAATGCAAAGCAAAGTCCCAAATGAAAATTATGTACAGTAAAAGGAATATTAAGAGACTGGATACTGTGGTTCCATTAAATTTGTTCATTAATGTTAGGTATTTTTTGCTTTCACTACGGAATAGTTTACAGCATAGTACTTGTTTTATCTGCAGCATTTATTCTAGGATGCAAAATTACAGGACTAGAATTATGCATTCATTTCTTTGTAGCCAGAAGGACTAGTATATTGAAAAATTTACTAATCCTGCTGTAACTTCACTAGTCCTTTGCATAAAACAATGCTGGCAACTTTACCTGCAATCGGACTATTCAAAATACGAAAACTACTAGTCCAACATGAAATTTACTAGCCTCTGGCTATCGGACTACCTCTAATTTCGAGCCCAGCAGTTGTATAATTCTCTCTCATTTCTCAACAGTTGCATCAAATAATAAAAAGTTTGCACAAACAATTGCACTTTGCTTGCAAATCCTTAGTTTATTTTAATTTTTTTTAAAATTAGATACTTGAGAATACATCCTAACATCATTCTGCCTAACTTGGGAGATCAGTAATTCTAGACCAGTTCTTATCTTCACATCGAAAAAAGCAATAGACTGAATTTTAATGTAAAGTTGATAAACCAGGCAGTTGTATTTGATTGTCCTTGGATAAATATGCTGTGTTCAATACTTGACTAGCACACTACAGTTGGCTGATAACTAGATTAGCCTATGATGACTATGCATAAATCAGTTGTTACTGTTGCATGCATTGCAAGTAGACAACTCATTATGTTTGATGTCATATCTATGAAAGTTGAACCAAAAAAAGTTCATCTCTACATGAAAGAATGGATTCAGTAACAATCCTTGCAAAAGTTAACAGTAGACAGATCTTCTACAAAATGAAACCAGACTGTTACACTGGATTGGTGTGTGTGTCAAGCTCAGTTGCATGTATTTAAATCTTGTACATTTATGATTCTGTATTTGTATTTGAACCCACTCTACATTTAGAAATCTTATTTTTCATATTAATGAGGGAATTTTTCCCAAAAATTTATATTTTACAATTGTTCACTTATAAGCTGTTCAGAAATATACATAATTTGAATCACAATGGTAATACTAGGGCAAAACTAAAACTTTTGTCAAGTCAGATCATAGGGCAGCCAGTAAGTGCCTAAGACTGAGAATTGTATCAACTCAGCTTACAGGGCAGCAGGTGATCACCTAAAACTGAGACTTTTATCAACTTGTACCACAGGGGACAGCAGGTAAGTGTCTAAGACTGAGACTCATATCAACTCGTACCACAGGACAGCATGTAAGTGTCTAAGACTGATACTTGTATTAACTAGTACCATAGAACAGCAGGTGAGCACCTAAGAGTCTTTTATCAACTCATATCACAGGGGCAGCAGGTGAGCACCGAAGACTGAGACTTGTATCAGCTCAGACTGCAGGGCAGCAGGTGAGTGCCTTAGACTGAGATTTGTATCAGCTCAGACCACAGGGCAGCAGGTGAGTGCCTTAGACTGAGATTTGTATCAGCTCAGACCACAGGGCAGAAGGTAAGTGCCTAAGACTGAGACTTGTATCAGCTCAGACCACAGGGCAGAAGGTGAGTGCCTTAGACTGAGACTTGTATCAGCTCAGACCACAGGGCAGCAGGTGAGTGCTTTAGACTGAGACTTGTATCAGCTCAGACCACAGGGCAGCAGGTGAGTGCCTTAGACTGAGACTTGTATCAGCTCAGACCACAGGGCAGAAGGTAAGTGCCTAAGACTGAGACTTGTATTAGCTCAGGCCACAGGCTGTAGGCAAATGCCAAACACTGAGACTTACATCAACTCAGACCACAGGGGAGTAGGTAAGTGCTTAGGATGCAGTAGGGATGTAAACCAGATTTAAGAACAGCCTTTTCTTACTAATACATATTAAGGAAGGTTTTGAATGTACTTTTATAAAATGTTTCTTTAAACAGTAATCACATCCATCTGTCCTTCTAAACTTTGGTTTTTGGCAACATTACTTTTTTAGAGTTCATTCATTGGATGGCAGAGTTCAGTTCGATCTAGGATTAATAGACACAGGGCCAATGGCCCCTCAATATTTTTTCAAGTGACCATGTGACATTTTTTTTTGGACCAGTATATTTTATGAGATTTAATTTTTTCCTTTGGTAGTTGTATCGCATTGTAATGTTGTATTGTTATTGTTTGTTATCCTTAAATATTTTATATAAGATAAAATGGAATGTATTTGTACTTTGTCAGGGTTCTCAGGGATGTTAAAACCAGTGTAAAAATTAGTATATTTGTAATTTTTGACATATGAAAATGTAAATAGTTGAGTCCTCTGTACACAAGTATTTATCTGCGAACTTCTGCAAAGTGCAAAGTGAGTATCAACCGTGTAATGTTGAGGTTATTAAATATTGTTCATTATGCTTATAAGATGTTTGTTAATTCAAGATTTTGTATGACATAAAATGGAATGTATCTGTACTTGTCAGTGTTCTCCAGAATGCCAAAATCCATGTAAAAATATGCATATTTCTAATTTTTGTTGCATGAAAATTCCAACAGTTAATTTCTTTGTATGCAGTTTTTTTCCTGCAAACTTCTCTTGTTTGATCTGTTTCTACAAAGCGAGTATCGATCATGTAGTGTCCTGGTTACCAGCAGAGTCCAAGTGATTGAAAAGGGGTTAGGCAAAGTTGCAAAGGCCAGATCTATGTAGATCAGGAGATTAAGACACTTGTTAATTGGTGTTGGTGCCTTATCATCGCTTTGATCAAAAGACTAATTACATGTACATGTTTTGATACCTCACTTCAGTAAGCATCATTCAGCACACCTTAAGCTGTCATGGTTTAAATCCTTCCCTGATGTTTTGAACACTTTGCATTTTATTGTATACCATATTTAGAAAAATAGTGCCAAGATTTTGAGACTTCATGGTAGTCTTCCCTAAAATATAAATTATTTACTTTGTTTGTCAGAGAAATAGAAACTCCCATGTTAATCATCATAAAATCAGCGGTTTTTCAGTGTCAAATATACTTTTATTTTTGAGTGAATATCAAATGTGTGCTTTTCTGATGACAACTTTGCATATTTTTTTGGTGCCATGTACCAGGCTGCAGATGAGCCTGATTCTTGCCAGACTGGCAGACAGAAAGTAAATAATGTATTAAATTCTGATAAAGAAAACAATGCCTAAGAGACTGCAAGATTCATGTAATGGATAGTTAAAAGGTGTGGTTAAAAATGAAAGAATGGAGGAAGACTTCTTTCAGTTGAAGGTGGTAGGAAAATCACTTGCAGGGATGAAATATAATGCCTGAACTCCTATTTAAACATAGATATTGATCCCTGTCGGATGAAGAGTGTGTAATTGTTGTATCCAAAAATAACCTCTATATTTACATTTAATGTTGCTGGTAGACAAGTCTGGGTCAAACAAAAAAATTCTGTTATTTAATACTGAACACAATCTGTGTTGTGGTCAGGTAGATTGAAGTAATTATATACCATGATATCCTTCTTTTTGTGAATGTCACTGAGGTGTTCTTTCATTCTCACTTGAAATTTACTTTTGGTCTTGCGTACATATTGTTTGCTGCATGTGTGACATGTGAGTAAATAAACAACGTTATGTGTGGTACAGTGACCTTTTAACTTGGAAGTATAATTGAGGTTTGTATCAGTGCTTTTAAAGATTATGGATTTTTCCTTTTTTTTGCAAATCGTGCAGTTGATGGTATTTCAATCCAGTACTTTATTTGTGATCAGGCAGGTTAGTTATTTTGAGGTTCTGTATAAGATATTGTTCCACAAGGATTAACATTTTGGGCAAATTGTGGGCAAATTGTGAACCTTGGGCGCAAGTTGATCTAAAGACCTCAAGCTATTTTGCCTTTGAGGCTGTACCATTGGAAGTAGTCAGTGTCCTTTTTGTAACTTGACATGCATGGATAGGAATTTTCTGGTCTCGTTGCAAAAAAACACTGAGTATGTGGTTAGGAAGTAGCAAAAGCTTAACTTCTTGGCATTCCTTAACCAGGTCATCCAGATTTCTTTTTGGTTGTTAGTGACATCTCTTCTAATGACTTTTGTTGTAGAACTAGATATAAATGCTGATGCACTCTCAAAAAGGCTCATTGGGCTCTCGATAGGTTTGATATTCAGTACTAAAGTATATTGGTATCCTGCAGAGGGTTGCCTTCACTTCTGGTTAAGTTAAGACTGGAAGAAGAACCTGCCTGAAGGAAAGTGGAGGCTTTCCCTCACATCTGTTGGGGTGACTAGATCATCCCAGCAGATGGGAGAAAATGCCTCCACCTTCCTTCAGGCAGTTTCTTCTTTCATTTGCTGGGATGAGTCTGCAGGATGCATGCTTGGCAGTGTATAGGATGTACTCAGACTCTTTTCCAGACTTTGCTGTTTTCGCTAAAGTGTTGCTGGTTTTATCTGTGATGTCATTGGCTTGTGAATGAGGTTTCTCGTCACATAATCGCATCAAGACAAAGAGCCATGGACGTTTGAAATAATAAACTGTAATGAAATTGATGAGTATGATGGAAGGAGGCCCTAAAATTAAGGATTTTGATCCTCAACCTGTAGTGGAGAAGTTTGTTAGTTTATTTAATGAAAAAAATGAATGTAGTATACTACGTTGCTTCAAGATGAAATGAAAAAAGTGGATGGATTATGGTCATTTGTTTGTTATTCCGGTGTCTTGGAAAATTTATTTATTTGAAATGGAATTGAGCTAATAATTTAATACAGTAATATAGGAATTAAATTTAAATCTCTTCTTTTGATTCACAAATAATTAAGACTGGCAAGGTAAAGACATTAAGGATTGTTATGTTTGTAACATCACAAAGAATCACAATTATCACTGTTCTCAGTTTCCTTAGATTTTAATTCTTTTATTATAATACAGTGAAACCTCAGTATACTGGAATCCCCTCAAGGCCGAATTTTTTTTTTTTTAGTCCTGACTTTTTCCCTTCTTTAATATAATTTTTGCCCAGTAATCTGAAACCCCTCAATTCTGAATACTGAAACAAATTTTGATCCCAAATATAAATTGTACACTTATAAAATCCACATAACACAGAAACTCAATTCAGCTTGGAAATATATTGTAGCTGCTAAATTCCTGACACATGCTGAAACAGATTAATTACTGTTAGCAAGTATTGTAATGGGCTGATCGGTGAGACGAAGACCCGAAAAATGTTCGAAGGGCACACGAGGTTAAAACAATACTTGATATGCATGCTGACACCAATTAGGGCTGGCAATAGGCTAATCTGAAGTCTTTGCACCATACAAAAGAGCCAGCTTTTAAGGTGAATTTTTAATAACTGAATGCTTGTAGGTAAGCCATTTAAGAAAGACTATGTTTGTCTGGTTAGTATCTAATTGTGATCTATGCTATTCATTTGTATACATGATCAATAAAATATTGTTTGCTTGTTTTGTTTTAATTTAAAATCAGGGCTTTATTAACCTGGAAAGTGGGGTCACTTTTGATGCTTTGCCAACAGAGATAGACAAAGCAATATTCTAACAGTCAGATTCACTCAGTGACATACCCTGAAGTTTTAGATTTTATACAGAGATTAAAAAATCCCCAAGATGGCCACAGCACAAGAAATGGAGTCAATAACTCAAGCCACATTAATTAAAGAAAGATATAAGAAAACACAGAGAAGGCTCCACTCCCTCTTCAAGTCAAGCTCTTGAACTGTGAACACTATGAATTATACGAGTATTTAAACATTGTCGAATATCATTCATAATTCCAGTGGACTTTCGTAAAGTTATGAAAGTATCGCATTCCTCAGATGTTTCTTGTGATGAGGACTGTATTTCTATGTGGAACAACTGTATTTATTCATGTGACAGGATTTGATTTTCAGAAGGAACGTATATTGTTCAGCTAATTCTTCATTTAAAAAATGTATTTAAAAAAACAAAAAAACAGTTTTCTTGATTTTGTGCACTCTTACAGACACAGACACTGATGCTTTCATAATTACATTCTCTCTCTAACTCTCTTCACATAAGCGCTTAGAAAAAAACTTTTTTATCACATATGCAGAAACCTCAGTAAACCAAAAACTTCTCAAAACCGAAATATTTTTGGGGTCCCAAGGGCATTCAGTTTTGAGGGGTTTTACTGTACTAAATATTTCACAATGAACATTGGCAGTCTGATGACATTTATATTGGTGACACAACAGTACATGCATAATGCCCTGAATTATTGCAAGGAGAAAAAATCTCATTATTGGGACTCCAATTGTTAGGTCCGAGACTCAAACTTTTAAATTCCAGACTCCAACTCTCAGAATCGTATGGAGAACCCTGTTTGTACTTTGTTCATACATAATTGATCAAAAAGAAATAAAATATACTTGTGTCTTTTGACTTGATTCTTCATTGTAATTATCATACATTCCGTGGATTTTATGAAAAGCAGGTTATATTGTGGCATTATCTGCAACTGATAAATTGTTCATTTGTGTATACTTGAGAAGTTTGACCATTTCTAACAAAGAACTTAATTTACTGAGGTCAGTTCGCTCTTTTGCAAGCTACTATGCCTCAGTCATAGTACATTTTATGCTTTCACATTCCTTGGACAGTGTGGTCTGCACAGTATTTTGGAACCTGCATAGAAATTTCCCTTATAGGCTTCAAGTGGCATTCATTTGCTGCATGTCTGTTTAATATGCTTGTTCCAAAATTATCTGTACCATTAGTTATTCAATTGTTTTTATGTTGGCAAATACAAACTTTACATTTCATTATATTTTTCTTGTGCTAAAAAACAAATCAAGTGAATATTGTGGTTTCTTCAGCCATTCACTATTGAATGTTTTAGTATGACATCGTTTTTGCATCCCGATAGGATACGGAAGTATCCACTAATGGATTTGATAAAAGGGAAGTCTGTGCAGACTCTTCAGGTAGGGTATTACTTGGAGCATTTTATTACTTGGAGCATTTTAGACAAGAAAGAATAGGCAGTTCGGGTTTGCTTTTCATTTTGGACATTTTGTGTATCTCCCGGTCAAGGTCACATATTTGAGCATGGTATGAGATATGACTGGTTATTGTTTAGTTCATGTTCACGTTGTGTAATTAAGCTGTGCCGTGACTTATACCAGTCTGGTAAAAACATTGTGTCATCTAAGTGATTAACATTGTTCTATATGTTTAGTACTGGGAAAGAACATAATTAAAAACAAAATACTGACAGATGCGTCGATATACTTCCACACTAGTGTGCCTGTCAAATTGTAACTATCAAACTTTGTGTGCCAATGGCACAAAAACATCCTCTGGATTGAACTCTGAGATTGTTATTGTAATAAAATTTGTTTTATGTTGACGAAATTTCAGAGGTTTTTGTTTGTCAGCATGCTGCATCATCAATGGGTGGAGTTGTGAGCCCATGTTGTTCAGTTCACTCAGTTTTCATTTCTGCACAGTAACAATGTTCTTATTATTGGATTTCACTCAAATTTGGACTGCAGCTTTAAATCCCCTTGAAGGTTGTTTCTTCTAAACTTCAGCAAGGATGGCCCTTTAGAGGACATCAATTAACAATAACTCTACTGAGCTCTTTTTAAGCACACCCAGCACATCCTGGGCCCTCAGATGCTAGTTTTGGACCCCACATGTTCCAACATTATGCATTCTGTGGACCATCATTGACTGGATTGGGGCCGTCAGTTTTCTGAAACTGTGACTCATGTTGATGAACATTTTTTCTAAAAGTTTACAAGAAAAAGTCCTTGTTGTAGTTGGCAAAATTGTAAACAAATAAACAGAAAAAAGGTTTCTTATATAAAAAAAAATGTAGGTTTATAAAATGAAAATTTAAATGAAACCAGAAAATGGTAAAAGTCAAATAAGACTCTTGTAAAACTTTTTTGATTTGCTCAAAAAGTACAGAGAAACCCTGCTGTAACATGAATTTGGATATAACATGGTCAAATTGACTCACCTGGACTTCAGTTTTTCCATGTGGCCCCCAAAATTTCTGAAGACTGTGAGTCCAAGAATTCCAAAGTCAAATGTCTACAAGGAGCTCAGGGCTTCAGTTAAGGAATAGTTTTTGAATCAGCAGGTCTAACAAAGTTTTTAATTGCCTCTTGTCTTGCAAGAGAATAGACATCACGTGCCTATAGTTTCTTGTGACTTCTTTCTTGCTAATTGTTCTAGGAAAAGTTGTTTGTTCTTACTCAAGTGAGCACATGAATGGATTTTTCAAGCCCTGGTCAGATTAGCAGAAAAAGACAGTATTTGAAAATAAACGTTGTGAAATATTGTCATTTTGCTTGATGCATGTCACTTGATTTTTGCCTTAACTTTATGATCATCTACTAGTAGAAATGTTATTTAATGGTACCATTGTAATCAACATTTTTGAAACAGATTTTGTCATTATTTTCAGAGACAATGATTCTGACGGTGACAGTGGCAAAGAAGGAGACCCAGAAAAGGAAAAGTTTACCAACACATTATCAGGTAGGATGAGTACATGTTTATAGAGATACCAATGCATTATCAGGTAGGATGGGTACATGTTTATAGAGATACCAATGCATTATCAGGTAGGATGAGTACATGCTTATAGAGATACCAATGCATTATCAGGTAGGATGAGTACATGTTTATAGAGATACCAATGCATTATCAGGTAGGATGAGTACATGTTTATAGAGATACCAATGCATTATCAGGTAGGATGAGTACATGCTTATAGAGATACCAATGCATTATCAGGTAGGATGGGTACATGCTTATAGAGATACCAATGCATTATCAGGTAGGATGAGTACATGTTTATGGAGATACCAATGCATTATCAGGTAGGATGAGTACATGCTTATAGGGATACTATTTACCAATGCATTATCAGGTAGGATGAGTACATGTTTATAGAGATACTGTTTTCGTCCATTTATAATGTGCACTTAGCTGCAAATAACCAAGATTCAGGGTCTGTTCTAGTATGCATAATTGCTGGATTAATGCTAATTTCAAAACAATCATGTTAAAAAGTGAACAGAATGCTTGAAAATTGTGCATTATATTTTTCAGTTCTATCAGTTTCATCATTAAATCCCTTCTATATTCAGAAAATCCCGCTCCCTCCACCCATTTGTTTCAAGTAGAGGTGGGAATTTCTCCCCAAAAGTTTCAGTTTTAAAATCGACCCTGTAGACTTGAATCTGATGGCACATGATGTGGAACATTTTATATATTTTCATTGCTATCAGTTTTCATGGTTTTGTGAAATGGACAGTTTCATCGGTACTTGAACTCATGGACTGAAGAAGGAGACCAATTGTATCATAAGTGTTCCTTGGGTCTTTAAATTCAAAGTTTGTAGCAACTATGAAAGCCATGAAAATTGGTACCCCACGAAAAAAGAGTGAATTTCCATTTTGTTTGAAAAGAGATATATGTTGTTTGAAACAGTAATATTCCAGACTTTGTTTAGTGCAGTTTAATAGCTGATGATATACAGTAAAACATGTTAATCTAGATGTATATATCCAAAACACAAATTCTTTCAGATTTCTTTGATCATTACTTGAATTGGTTCATTTGAAGAATTTCTTGTTGAACCAATGGAAACAGGCTGAACAAGAGTTTCGTTAATGAGACTTCACATTACTTACATCCTGTTGCTGCAAACAGGTCAAAATTATCATTTGATTGGAAATTGATACCTCCTAAGTCAATTTGTCTTCTAAAAATCATGAACTTGATACAAATTCTTTTTTTATATGGATATCTGATGCAGATATGCAATGGAACTTTTAGAAAAAAAGTCATCACTGGGTCTTTATTATTTTTTTTTATACCAATGCTGACATTTTGTCAACACATAGAGTGAACAAAATAAAGAAGATTGAATTTGGGACATGATTACTAGCCATATATTTTTATGGTTTAATCAGTTTATTTGACAGCTCAGTCATCTTATCTAATGTTTGTGAAGAAGAATTTTACCTGTAGACAATTGTCATTCAACTAAGCTTATTAGTGATCACAGTCAATTGCTTACAAATTATATTGCAAGCCACATGTGCATTATTGAGTTATCATCAAATTACTGGTTGTTTGACACAGCCCAGTGTCCCAACTAGGCAGGTACAGAAGGGTGCTGTGCCCGACCCCCAACTATGCCTGCCCCTATTTCTGGCCTTTGATATTCACCCCATCACTTTTTCATTTGTAAGATCGATGCTGTCTTTTTTCCCAGTATTTTGTTCCTTATGATTGGCATGTTGTCTTGGTACTGTGTTACTTTTGTTGCTGAGACCAAAATGGACTTTCTGTATGTGCCATGTGCAAAATTTTGACCTTGCAAACATCTATGAAAAGAAATGTTTTCAGATGTAATATAACTTTATTTATTGAGACTGGAATAAAAAATATAATGTGCTATTTATGGTTACATAAGTCATTTGATAAGATGTGTGTTTAGGGGTAGAATTTCTTTAGTACATGTATATGAGGTCAGCAATCATGCAAATGATAAAGTTGCAGGCAGGGATGATTCCAACAATAAAAGTTTGGGGACCCCATCCCTAGAATTGGGAATTTTTCATCGCAAAATGAGTATTTTGGGGAATTTTTAACCTTCTAACCCTCATCACTCATAATTTTTGTTGTAATTTGTTATTATATGTCCTTTTATAGTAGATTAAAAAAATTAGTTTTATAAACCAAAATTGGTTATTTCATTGTGTTCTTGTTTTGTATAGAAGTTGCCTTTTAAAATAGTACTGTTAGAAAAAATTACTGTTGTCGTTGTGTTCTTGGTATTGAAAAAACAGCTTTTTTATAACAAGTCCTTAATATGAAACAAAGTTATCTGTTTATTCATCTAACATAATATAAATTGAGGCTGCATTATAATAATTCTGTGCCCTATGATCAGATGGCACCATTAGTTTGTTTCCCATCAAACTAAAGTTCTGTGTTTTAAAGGATAGGAATCTTTGCAAAATATTTACCAAGCACACATAAGTCAACAAACTAAAATACTGACCACTATTTAAAACTATATTTGATTACCAATATGTACAGTCAACTATCAAACAGCAAATAAATTCTAATTAAATAAGTACTATATATCTATCATGATGAAAATGGGGAGCTGTCTGCTCTCGTCAGCATTTTGAAGATGCACATATGTTGTAGAATCCAACAGGGTCCGCGTTAGAAGTGATTCTGGCGAAATAGTCACCTTAGAGTCTGTCATTTCACTTAAACAGGCCCATAAGGCGAAGTTCACTTTGCCTTGCATTGATTTCACTACATTATCCCCACCCCATTTCGTTTCAATACAATGCACTAATAATCAAAGTAAAACATCGACTTTTGTGTCTGCTTTCCCTTAAAAGAGGAAGGTGGAAAGAAAGAAAAATAAGTCTTATGTTCTGCAATCAATTTTGGTGCTAATTGGATGATCATAATAAATACCAGAAATTACATTGCTGTCTACAGAATTCGTACTGAAAATTCACACATGATCCTTGAAAACAAGTGAAACAATTGAATTTGTATAGCCCAATTTAAACCAAATTATGACTCAGTGGACGTATCCAGGTTCATTACTAACAAAACTAATCATTTTATCCAATATTTCATC
Organism: Margaritifera margaritifera; assembly: GCA_029931535.1. Taxonomy (NCBI): domain Eukaryota; kingdom Metazoa; phylum Mollusca; class Bivalvia; order Unionida; family Margaritiferidae; genus Margaritifera; species Margaritifera margaritifera. Next base: position 1,396,849 of record JAQPZY010001294.1, on the reverse strand, counting down.
ATATTGACATATGAAAAGAGGACATTTGTTGTGGAAGATGTTCTGATTTTCGACTGTATCCTATTTTCAAGGTTGCCGTTGTCTGTTATACATCAGATGTGGTTAAGCAAATAAGTTTTAATATTTGTAGGAACTTTTAATAATATGTCATCATCATTTTAATAATCTGACATGAAAATATGCAAAATATTAGTTTAAAGTGACTGTTTTGAACTTTCTACACCCACCTCTCCCTATTTTCACCAACTTTGCCCTATTCTAGCTGAAGAGAGGTAAATTCGCATTATGGTCCAGTTTAGACCCTGATTTATTTTGATTAAATGCACTTAAAAGCAATGCCAAGCTTTTGTATGATTAAGATGACTTCTGGTCAGATCAAGTTAAAGTCAGATCTAGTAACGTGTTACAGATGTGAATGGAATGAGGGAAAAGTTCTGGTAAGCCAGATTTACTAACTATTGATTGGGATATTTCAAATTAAAGATTATGAGTCCGTTAACGGAAATTAGGGCCCTAATTAATAAAGCAGAATCATCCCTGTGCAGGAGATTCAATTCTGAAAAAGGCCTCTAGACTATTCATTTTAATTCAAATTTATACTTTAAAAAAAAAGTCCCAACATATTAAAAATGCTCATATCATAGTACTTTTAGAGTTCTGGGGATTATTTAGAGTCAGAAGGGATATAGACTGTTGCTTACTTGTAATGTAATGCATGATAAGTTTCTACAAATATTTTTGACAATTAAAGTTTGTAAAGTTAATTAAAAGCATATTTATCTTTTGTTTTTAGATTGGCACATTTTTATGGCTGAATATGTATTATCTCCTGTACACTGACATAAAATGCCCTTTTACAAGAATTTCACATGCTTTTTTTCTGGGGAACTGGAATCATGCCCTTTTCAGATTCAAGCTGGAACATTTTAACCCAGGAAAGAGACCTAGGACATGGTTACACTTAGGAGGTTTTCATTATATAACATTTACAAGTCTTATTGTTATTACTGGTCCATTTTTTTGCCTGATATTGGGTGATGTTTTCAAGACATAATCAGTCATATTGTTGAGATTTGTGTCCAAATTTTTAACCAGAAAATCTTAAATTTAAAGAGTTGGATATGCTGAGTAGTATGAGAAACATACTAGTATAGCTTTATCTATATTGATAGAACTAGAACAAATTTGATTTTTTTCTGCCATGTGAATGGCAAGACATAGGTATTACTGCCATTGTCAACAGTTTGTAGGTCCTATATCAGAGTTTTGAAAGTCTTAATATTTCTAGATCAGTTCACGTATTCAACTGCAACTTTGGTAGAATATTACTGTATGTCTAAAGTTTTTTATCTGCTATGCTAGGATTTATGTCTCTGCTGCATAAGCAAACACATGTCTCATCATAATACCATTCAGAGGCAAGACAGTATTTAGTGGAATACATTTTGTTTTAGGTGCTATTGTGATGGAGAAACCCAATGTGCATTGGGAGGATGTAGCAGGTCTTGATGGAGCCAAGGAGACCCTTAAAAAGGCTGTGATTCTACCTGTCAAGTTCCCTCATCTCTTTGCAGGTAACATCGACTAACCCTTTACTGCACAAAACACTGGATGGATATAGGGTATGCTTTATTTCAGCATGCAAGGGGTGATGTAGTCAGTTGCTATGACAACCAAATCCAGCCTTGATTTTGAAAAATATATGATAAAATTACATGTTTTTAAATATTCTTTTATATTGAGCTTTCTTCTTTCTTGCCAAATCAGTCATAGTTTGAATTTTTTCAGTTTATGATTGAAAAAACCTAGATTTTCTAAGTTTCTGACATACAGTAGATTGTCTGTGTTCTACATAACCTATGTGTAACGTGTTTTGTTTTCATTGAAGTGACAAGATTGGACACTTAAAGTTTGTACTTATATTTTCAATATATTCTGTGTTTGTAGTTTTCTTTAATACTCAGAATCTCTTAAACTTTACAGTAGAAGAAATATTTTGGTCTAAACATTAAATTAGTTTAAATTGCAGCAAAAATCTATGGTAAATATTTCAAAATGCACAGATAATATTAAGTCACTGAAGCTGATTTTATAATATACAGTCAAACCTGTCACTAGCAGCCACTCATGAGAAAAGGCAAAACTGGCCATCGCACACAGATAACTGCTGTACACAGGTTCACCTTTTAAAATTAGTTGTTGAACAAATACCATGCACTGAATATCATTATCATTATTATTATTATTACATTATCAAGATTGTTTTATGTGCACTGTAAAACAAAATCATAATTACGGCTCTATGTTGTTCTCTCCCAAATGTATGTTCCACACAAGATTACTGTATCTTGCTCACTTCAGTCAGTCCTATAAATGAAATCATCACTGACTTAAAAATATGCACCGATCTTAGTTTGTTCACGCTATAAAAGCAATATCAGGATTAGTCATTGGCTCAACTCACCAAGATCGAAAGACAGTCAGCTTATGTGAGAAGCCTGTGATGAACAGAAAATCAGAAGAAACCGTATATGGCTATTCGTTGTGACCCATGAACTGAAGCTTCACCAGCCTTTGCAGACACGTTTTGAATATTGAATAACCCCTGACCCTAATGAAAAGGGATGTAACTCTTATCTCTTCTCAAAGACAAACTATTCTCTTCAGAGATAGCTTTAATTCGCAGGCAAATTGATGAAGATATCTAACTATACTTGTCACACTGGCACAAAAGGTGACTTCCATTTCTGCTGCGATAACAAAGCTACTTTTCCCACCATCCAGCAAACGAATTGCTTCAACCCTTTACCCTAATGATGAAAACTGCCTCACTTTTGATTTTGACATAGTGACACCTTTGAGTTACACTATCAAAGTGACTGGAGTACGGTAAGTATAAGCAAGATAAGAAATGTTTGAACATCGATTCACATGATATTCCATTATCTAAACAATGCCTTCCTCATGAATTAAAAGACTGACCGGTCAATGTTGTAGATATGCTCCAGTGACCGCTTAAATCAGGGAGAAACCAATATTTGGTTAGGAAACACCTGGCCGCTGACCACAGAAGGCAGGTGACCATTACATACAGGACATTTATATTGGAAATTTCCCGAGGGGGGAGGGTAGAATGACTGTTGTGAACAGGTGACCTCTGAGTAAAGGTGACCGTTAGGACAGGTTTGACTGTACCTCCCAAATACAAAACTTTATGTTGTATTGATATGAATGCCTGTATTCAAGTTGAGAGAAGTTGAAATAAAGCTGAAAAATGATAGAAAATTCATAAAAAGCATGAAGAGAAAAGAAGTATAATCAGTCATATACATGGACTTAGGTACTGTGCTATTTTGATCCAGACAAGTGGAATATATTATGATGAACACTGTTGATGAACAAAACTCTCATCAGTGCTGCAGTGCTGTACAAATTGGATCGCCCGATGTCTGGGATTAGTTCAGTGTCTCAGCTGGACAATTGCCTTACAATGAGAATTTAGTTTTGGGCAAGTGCATTTTTTTTAAAGATGAAAATATTCCATGTGCTCTTTTAAAAATAATAAATTCACTCTTTACTCATAAAGAACCTTGTTTAATTATCCCTCATCCAGAGAAGGACAAAGGGGGAATTTACAGAGTATTGTGTTTAGTATATACCCTATGCACAATAGACATGGGCTGGTTATCTGGTGTTCACTTCTAAACAGACATGTTTTCTGGTATGGTTCGGAAAACCAGTGAAAACATGGAATATCATATGGTGGGTTTGACAACCAAACATATTTTCTCCGGTTATCTTTGTTGCCTCAGTGGGCAACTGTCCTGTGGCAAAGTTTACTAAGTTGATGTTTAAAAAATCAAAAGCAGGGAGCATGCTGTTTCATAGCGGATTGAATGCTCTCGACACGACTCGTGATTACCTGTCCCTGTGGTCTATGACTGACATTTGTATAGGTCAATGAAGGAGGCAGGGGTACTAATATTATTAGTACTATACCTGTCCATGAACAAATTTCAGATTGGAAGAACATAAAAGGAGGATGACAAATAGATGGTCACAAGTTGTAAACTGAAATTTGATATAAAATTCATTGATCAAAGACAAACATATGAAATGTATGCATATTTGAAATAATTGATTTCTTAATAGCTATTTGAAAACAAACCAAAAACATTCTGTATAATAGATAGGCTCTAACAAGTCCATTTCAGCTGTCGCTTAGTTGTGTCTCAGGTGATTCTGGTTATTCGACTTGAATTGTAGAGTAGTAAGTGATGAATCTAAATTAAAATGATAAATAACAAAACTCCTTCTTGCTGTTCTTATTAGGTTTAATTACTCTGATTTTATTTTACAATCATTTTTACTAAAATTGTCACTAACAAGGTGGTGTTGGTGTCCTGTCAGAGTCTCAAAGTTGGAGAAATTCTGGCATCTTTTACAATAGGGACACGTTTTGGGGTGTAGGGTAGTTACAATAGAGGCATGTTTTTGGATGCAGGATAGTTATTATAGGGGCACGATTTTGGGTGTAGGGTAGTTTTATGGAGTAGGTTGAACAAATCTGATAGCCTTCTAAACTAGTTCCTTTGGCATCTTAATAATTTGAATTCATTTTCATGATATACTAGAGTTTAACATTGTTGTTCTGTGTGATTTTTTTAACAGTTCCTAAATGAACTTTATGGCAACAGGAAATCTGAAGACAAATGTATTGCCGATAGACTGGATGCAACTTAGTGACATCACAATTATATACAGCATGGAAAATTTTATAGCCCAGATTATCAATGAAATTTTGAAATTAATTGGGCATATCTTTAAAACTACTACCATGACTACAGAACTCAAGATAAGAATTGAATAAAATTGGGTATTTTGCTCCCTGGTTTGGAACGAATTGCATGTTTTGAAATTTGATGGTGTATTTTGTGAACACCCCAAACATAAGCTTTACCCCGCCGGACTGAGTCTTAATCATCAAGAAGTTAATCATGCCTTTTTGAATGTGTCAAACTGTTTAGTAACCAAGACTAATTCAGCGTACGTTCGATTACATGGCTCTGTTTAATTGAGTATTTTCACAGTAATCAAGTACTATCATTTGAAATGTGCAGGGAACATCTTGAACTTGAACTAATAGCCTGGGCAACTTAAAATCATTGTTGGGCAAGTTAAATTTCACGTAAGTACAGTAGTTAAATTTTTATATACTAGAAAAAATTTTAAAAAATTGATTTTCAAAACCATTTTCCATTTATCAATCCTGGCCAGGCTAGTAGATCAAAATTGGAATTGTCACTCACTATGTATTCAACTGTCAATTTTGGTACAATATTTCTTTATACCTAATGTTTGTACTCAGACTGCATTAGCAGAAAGCCAGATCATCATGATACCTTAATTTGCAGGCGAGACACAGAATTTAGAACCATTGTTTACTATCTAGGAATAAGAAAAGCTGACATGGAATCTTTTTTAATTTATACACTTTTACTTTGTAATGGGCTAGTACCATGTACATGTAAACTTTAGAAGTTACAGCAACACCAGTTACTTAGAGATCTTTGCTTTATGTGTTTGAGAAATAACTTTGAAATCACATTATTTTGTTTTTACAGGTAAGTGGAAGCCTTATCAAGGAATTTTACTATATGGGGTAAGCTAACTGCCTCACTGTATATCATCTTTTCATACCCCCACATAGGGTATATAGAAATCCTCATGTATGTCTGTCCATCAATCCTTCTATCATGCACACAGTCAATTTAGTGGAACTTGTCCCACAGTTTTTGATGGATTGCCGTGGAACTTGGTAAATGTTTTGATAATCATCTGAAGATGCGCAGATGAAAAAATTACTCTGCTCCCTCAAGTTGTAGCTGTACTGGTCATATACCAGAAGAGCTTATGGGATGGCGTATTGTCCATTGCCCATCTGTCCATTAGCACAAGTTAGTTATCACTCCTCGTCCTAAACTACTCTGAGGATAGCTATGAAACTTGACACACACATTCATCCCAAGATCTAGTTAGTTGTAAATATTAGTGCTGCTTAGGCATCCATCTTGAAAATCTTTTTATTGCTTCTTCTCCATCATGGGATTTCTCCCTCAAATACATTACACAATCAAATTAAGTCTTCCCTGAAAGACAAAAAAACGCTTTTCCATCTACATTTTATATATAAAGGGAAGTAACTCTTATAGATTAGCTCCCTTGTTCCCACTGGGTGGCCACCCATACCCCGGATGTTACCAGTTTAAACTTTTGCTTGCAACTGTGAACAGTGCTTCCAAAGAATCCATTGCAATTTATAATCAGTTTTGACCATCCAACATTTATTTTCAGTGGTATAGTAAGTCAAAATGTTGAACCAAAAATAGTTGGTAGAATTGGCATTGTCCAATATCATCACCACACACGTGTCCACACTCACATAAACACAACCACACAGATGTTAAATAAAAAAATTTAAAAAAAAAAAAAAATATATATATATATATAATAAGTTTCTGTCTTTAAAATCCATTGGATAGTGGAATATTTTCTTAATTAGATACATTCTTTGCTGCTCTCAATAGTTCCATGAGGAGGGGGGGGGGGGTTGAAGGTAATACAAATGTAATTTGTGTTCATCTTGGCACTCATTCGAGACTGGATGTTCATAATTCCCCAAAGATCTTGTTGAATTTTTCCAGCATAGAAAATGATCTTTTTGCATCTGCATTTCCGTGAGGGAGTGGCAAACATGTTGTGTGGTGTGCTATGTCGACAGATGTTGTACACTCCAGAATGACTAATGTCGATATGGTGTTTGCAGTGTGTGCAAAAAATAAAATGCTCTCCTTTTCTGCTGCGCTTCATAAAGTTAAACTATGTCCAAGAGCTAAGAAATGTGGTTTTGCTGGGTTTTGCTCATTTTGCAGATGGCTCATCTTTTCCTAAATCACACCAGCATTTCGCCATTTTGCCTTAATAAATGAACCACACTTTTATTCTATTTCGACTACCAAAATAATCATGTTTTGTGTTTTATATATGGAGTCAAATCTGACTTCAAAGAAATGTTGCCGCTGATCACAAACTTGCGAATAATCTTTAATAATGATGGCTTAAACATTCTCATTCAAGGCAGTGATGTGGAATAATTTTTGTTCTTGAACACACATCTCAATGATTATACCTAACTCAAACAAATTGGATTGTTTCACTTAGTGTACTTAACCTATGAAAATTAGCCTAATGGACTCTTCCACAGCAGTGTTCAAAGGACTTGACACAACATCATCCTAGCTATTCTCAGCCAATTAAGTAATCTGTGAAATAGTGGTTGCTTATCTCTGACCACCGTACATATTATTTGACTCCATGATAATCGGCTATATAAACTGCCCCAAGGACAGTTTTACATGGGATCTAAGCAGGACTGTTTAATGTTTATACAGACTACATGCTTCAGACATGTATAGTGGTGGTTAAAAAATGTTTCCCTTTTTTTTATCTCCCTAAGATTATTGAAAATCGTATTTTTCTAAACAATGTGGGCAGAAGATGTTTGGTCCAACATCTTGAAAAGGCAATTGCAGGGCCACAAAAAAATGGCATGCTCTAAATCTTCTGAATGCGAAGTATTGAGCATTCATCCAAATTTGAAGTTGCTGATCAGTTTTATGGGGGATGTCTAGATGCTGCCCCGCCACAATTCAATTGAAGCTATATTGGAATCACATATAATAAGCATGCTAGAGCAAGCTCTCTTGTTGAGAATGTTGATGAGTGAGTTGGATGAAACTAGGACTATTTTTAACCCATTTTGGCAGCCCACTGGTTATAAGTCTCTATCCCTGCCCATGCATGGGCATGCGGGAATACCTTGCAACTTAGCTGGCCAGCTGGGCCTGCAAGTTGTATATCATTCACTGTACACCATCCTGGCTGCCAACCCATTGGTCCAGTTGTCCGGACAATCAGTGTACGGTTAAGGTGGTCATGAATCTGTCATCTTGGACTGGCACATGGCACATTGCTTGATGGCATCCTCTGGCTGACAAGCCGGACTGACCATATCCATGATACTAGTACATGGCAAACCAGCAACACGTTTGGAGCCAGGCAGCCTGGCCCAACTGACTGTGTCAGACTGGCATTCACCAGCCAGATCACACTCCATGCTGGACATAACTTGTCCAGCTCTACTAGCATAATCTACATGTAGATTCTTTTTTATGCATGTTGATGATTCGGCATCATCTTGATCATACGGAATGCAGAGAGTACAGGAGGAGGACAAAGCCCCCAGTTGATGAGAGGACTTGCCTGAACATTCCTATCCAACCATGGAAAGGACGGCATTGGAAGAGATATACAGAATTCCCTCCTCCACCAGAAGTCATTACTATTTAAAAGGTCAAGACTTAAGTGGATGTTGATGACGGTGATGAACATCCATCCTTCAGAATTTTACCACAATCGTCAAAGATTGCAGAAATTACCAGGTGTCTCTTGGATAAAATTCACAACGCCAGTAATTCGAGGGCCTTCTTTTTGGTGAGTCAGTTACCTGCAACTTTCTCACCACACTGGTACAAATCACATACTGATGTTTATCATTCAGATGCATTGCCTAAACAAGCTTATTACTGCCATCAGCATGTCTGCTTCACTCTGTTATAAAGTGGACAGACAGGTAACACCACGTCTAAGTTGGTCAGGAATGTTGTGTCGACTTCCTCCCTACTCAACTTTTTGTGATCTTTTGCCTAGCTGAGAAGGCCCGAAGTGACCATGCCTGGGAACTGGTATGCCGTATTGCCAAGGTAGTCAATAGGGCTGCTACCCACATGATGGTGAATGCCCTAATGGCATCTTGTAACCTTGACTTGATAAGAAGAAACACCCTTGTGTGATCTTCTTCTCTTAAGCCACATCATGCAGCGACCCTGTGCTCCATCCCCTTTTGTTTCTCCCTTTTGTTTTGGGGTTGAATTGATGAGGGGAGAAAGCAGGTGGCACAGGTGTTGCTCCATCAGCTCTCCATGTAAGCTCCTATATCTGCACAACCTTGTCAGGGGGCGTACTAGAGAAGGGATGATCATAAACAGAAAGACTGCAGGGGTAATTCTGAGCAAAAAGACAACCTTTTTGTGACCAGGCGAGTTATAGGCAGCCATATGCCTCTAACTTCCACAGGCAGGCTGGGAGGGGGGAGAGAAAACAGGGTTTCTCCTCCTCAAGCCTCCTGCCAACCATCAATGACTTGCTGTCCCTCCCACCCAATGAGGACCTGCCTGTGAGCTCCAGACTCCTTCTGTTCTGCCAGACTTGGATCAACCTATTTCTGACAAACAATTGGGCCATCCAAGTCATTTTGGAGGGGCTCTGGATCTCGTTCATCTATACATCTCCACTTTCGTCATCCCCCTTCATGACGGAGATCCCAAGCAATCTCACAAAGGTTGACATTTTACAGATTGAAGCAGATAGAGCTCACTCACCATTGTTCACAAAATGGAACCTGTCTTGGGTCTTGATGTGGCTCAACTCGTCTAACTTCAAGCCTTTGTCTTACACCTAGCTGAGGCAGTCATTATACAAGATTGGTAAAATCTGGGATATGTGCTGATCTGACATCCAATATGGTAGCCATCTTGAAACTGTTGTTAGTGCTACTCTCCCTGAATGGAAAGAGGTATTGAATTGGGGTTTTTACTAGAAGACCTATTATGATGTCTGGTTGGTCCTAAATGAAAATGGTGCCAATCTGACCTCCAATATGGCCACTATCTTGAAAATCTTATCACTACTCCTTCTGGATGGATGCTCACATAAACATGGGATTTTCACCAAAAGACTTCTTATGATGTATAATTAGTCCTAAATTAAATTTGTGCTGATCTGACAGTCAGTGTGGCTGCCATGGCAGCCATATTGAAAATCTTGTAACCACTGTTTCTCCTAAATGGAAGTCACATTGACAATTGGATTTTCACCAGAAGACTTCTTATGGTGCTAGTTGGTCCTAAATGAAATTAATGCTGATCTGACATCAAATATGGCCACAATTTAGGCCATCTTGAAAATTTTGTTTTTATCGCTACTCCTAATGAATGGATAGTCATATCAACATGGGGTTTTCAACTGAAGACTTCTTATGAAGTCTAATTGGTCCTAAATGAAAATGGTGCTGAACTTACATCCAGTATGGCCTGTTACAATGGCCATCTTGAAAATCTTTTTATTGCTAATCCTTGTGAATGGATGGTCATATCGACATAGGGTTTTCACCAAAAGATTGTGTATGATGTCTAGTAGATCCAAAATGAAAATGCTACTGATTTTACATCTAGCATGGCCACCATGGTGGCCAGCTTGAAAATCTTGTTATTGCTTCAGATGGTTTCAAAACTCAGCATTTAAGAAAGAATAAACAGTCCTATCTTGAATTCCTGTACATTCTTTTCAGCCAGATGTTGTTAAAATTATTGGCCTGTTTTAAATGCAGCTGAATGCAGTGCATGACAGAATCTTGTGAACACAACTAGACTTACAGAATGTTATGAATGTCATCTGAAGATGTGCATATGGACAAATTACTGTGCTCCTGTTTTTTTTATATAAAGTTATTGCCCTTTTTGACTTGGAGCCTGATGCAGTGTTTGACAGAATCTTGTGAATGCAATTTGTCTCACAGTTTTCAATGGATCGCCATGAAACTTTGTATATGTTATGCTTATCATTTGAAGATGCTCACATCAACAAATTACTGTCCTCCTGCATTCTTTTGGAAGAGGTATTGTCTTCTTGTCTTGCAACTTAATGCAGTGTATGACAGTATCTTGTAAATGCAAATAGCCCTTCAGGTTTTTATGGATCACTGTGAAACTTGCTACATATTATGGTCATCATCTGGAGATGCACATATCAACAACTCAGTGCTTCTGCGATATTTGTTAGTGTTGCTGCTCTTTTTGACTTGGAGCCAAATGTAGTGTGTGACAGAATCTTGCAATCGCAACAAGTCTCAGTTTTAAGTGGATCACCATGCAACTTTGTACATGTTTTTGTACGATTTTTATTTGTGCATTCAATGATTTTTTGGCTGAATCCCACAATTGTGCATCCTAAAATAGACTGGATCTTTTTAGCCTAAACTTTTAAATTTGAAATTCTTTCTTGCATTTATTGAGAGGTTATAGTTTTCCATTTATATTTTGTTTGCAGTAAGGTCACAGGGAACTAGAGATGCATATAGCACTGAAACATCAAGTGGCTAAGTAGCATGGTACACCTAAATACCTCAAATAATGTATAGTGTTGTGCTGTACCAAAGTTTCTTTCATAGGAAGAGAAAATGTTAGTTTTGAATGTAACATCAAATAAATTTGTATTACATTTTGCTATCTTACACAATAAATCACCTATTTACAACTTTGTTATAGGGTATATAATTCAAAAGTTCATGATTTGATCTTTAGAAACACTGGCCCCTCATTCTTAAGGCATTCCCTCATTCCCATGCAAGCTTGGGCGTTCTAATCCACATACCCTTGGGTCCCATTGTTTTTAAAAACTTGGTGAATAATCTATAATAATATCACATTTACATGTACCTGTATATATTTGCAGCCACCAGGGACAGGAAAATCCTATTTGGCCAAGGCAGTGGCTACAGAGGCCAACAACTCCACCTTCTTTTTTGCATCAGCAGCAGTTCTTGTGTCCAAGTGGCTGGGAGACTGTGAAGAGTAAGTCCTTCTCTGGTGATACTGTAATTGTATGATGCAATTCATTCTTGCCTGCTCAACAGAAATATCACAACATTTACTCTGGGCTAGATAAATCTGTTGTACAATAGGGGTAGATAAGATCACACATACCAAAGATCATGTACCGTATTTACTCACGTATAATCTGATACCAACTGCAAACTGCATAGACCCAGATCTGCTGTCACATAATGCGCTGGCAGATCTGAGTCTATGCAGTTTGTAAGGACTAATCAGTAGAACAGTATAGCATAAAATTGTCACAAAATATACTATTGATATTTAGCATTTAGTACAGGCTGAAAGTATTTTTTGTTTGGTCCCAGAAGTTGTAGTTTATCAGGAAGCTGAACATTGCAATCACTTTGGTGTCTGTGTGTATGTCCATCCATTCATACCTGCATCTGTACACACCCTAGATTTACCTCAATTTTGAAGTATTTTAATTTCATTTTATAATTATTTATTTTTTTTGCTCAATAAAGGTGGGTACCATTTTGTTGTTGTTGTCAACACTTGACTCCATCTGCCATGAATATTTAAAAATGGATGGAGTCAGAATATTACTTACTAACAACATTCTGTGATTCCACATAGTCTACAGTTTTTAAAAAAAAAAGACATTTATGCTATTCTTTTTCAACCTAAACAGAATGGAAAAAACTGTCTTGAATGATATTTTTAAGCATAAGTGTTGTAAACTTATAAAGCCAGTATAATTAATATTTCTTAAGAATAAAAATGGGGTTGGGGAGGAGAATAAAGTTGTTTGGTCTGAATGTTACAGCGTTCAGGCACAGTAACTTTGCTATGAAAACAGGTTAGATGCCCTCAGAACTTCAACAATAGTTTGTTGCATCCAATGATATGCAGTAAGCCATATCACGAGAAGCAGAGAATAATTGATTGAATGAAATAGAACTTCTGATGGAAACATGGAATACATTTTGTGAAAAAAGGGGTATTTCATAATGGGCTGTTTGTTATGAGTTTACTGTATCTGTCTGTTCTTATTTTCATGGTGTCATTGCTACACATTATTAGCTGGCTGTCTACAAACCTTTAAGTGTGTGTGTGTGTGTGTGCATGTATGTGTGTGTGTGTGCATGTGTGTGTGTGTGTTGAAAAGAAGTTTTTTTTAGAAATCATTTTCAGACAGGGTGGGGTGGGGGGTGGGGCTTTGCTTTACAGTAATGGGCCTTGAATATGTTATGCCAGGATCTCTTATTCGGCAGGTTAGTGAAGACATTGTTCCAGTTAGCCCATGAACACATACCCAGTATTATATTCATAGATCAAGTAGATGCTCTTTGTGGATCTAGTGGCGAGAATGATTCAGAGTCAGTCAGACGCATTAAAACGGAGTTCCTGGGACAGATGCAGGGTGTAGGAAATGATAACTATGGTATGTAACATTATGGCAAGGGACTTTGTAGTCCTTTAATATCTAAATGGCCCCCATACACACTGATAGCTTCATTATTATGCTGATTTCTGCCACTAGTTTATTGTTATCTGCATAATTTAATCCCTTTTTCTGTTACTATTTGTTTTCATTGTTTTACTGTTGACTACTAATCATTTATGCAGCACCACTTTGCTTTTCAGTTTAATATCAATAGTTTAGTAAAAAGGCAAATTTCTTCAGCATATGTAATGTTTTAACCATGGTTAAAGTCTTTTCTGCTTTGAATGATTAGCCCTATAATTGCTTCATTTATTTCTCTTATGAGCATAAACAGAAAATTTTAGGATATGAGGGCAGTGGTTTTGTCAAAGTTATGATTCTATGTGATGATATGTTTTTGAAAGTCTTATGAAGGAAGGGTACATCATTGAAGCATGGCTTGCAGGCAAAATGATTTTCACGCAACCCGTTTTCAGATAACAAATATCCTCAATATTTTTTTATTACAGTTTGAAAGAAAAGCATTCTTTAGACCTATTGCCAACGTCCAAAACCCAGAAAAGTTTTATCAAAGATTCTGTCTCTATTGTGAACAATGTTAACATGCAGTTGTATGTAAATACTTAGTACACCAAAATCACTCATTGCATGCATGAATATATTTCTGCTTTACAAACTTTTCGGTAAATAAAATTACAGTTGATGGTAAAGCTAAAAAGTAAATAAATAAAAGCACTTGTCAGTGTAAACCATTGGGTAACTGTCTTAACTTGCATGCAAGATATATGGGGCCAGGCTAAGGGAGAGAACTTTTCACAGATAATTACCATAGCTCAAAAGATATATATACATATATATACACACACACACACACATTTTGAAAATGATATGGAAATTATAAGACTTATTAGAATCATTTGTTTTGTATATACAAACATTTAGTAATCCTTAATTACAATTGTAGTAAAAACAGGAAGGTGCATGAGAATAAGTAGATTTTGATGGATGACAATAAATTGGACAGTACAGTCATAGTAGGTTCAACCTTTCCTACTCATCCTTTAATAAAATATTTAATCCTTTCCACTCAGATGCCCACTCAAATCCTGCCCACCCATCCACCTATCTATCCACTAAATCCTTTATGGGGGAGATAATGTCCTTCAAAGACCTGAGTGGACATGTTTAGCTGTATTTTACTTACCTATACACCCAATGTCCTTCAAGGGAATGAGTGGACATAGAGATGACCCCCTAATATACATGTATATTTACTTGTTTTAATTAGATAATTAAAATTAAAGCTTTGATGATATAGGGTATTCATACGCAAAGTGAAAGTAATATGGAATTTGATATTTCTTTCAAAATTTGAACATGTGAACATGAGCTTTATAAACCTAAGTCTTTTACTAGTTTATTGAATGAAATAGGCTTGTATCCTTTATATAAAAACTAGCATGAATTTAAATACTTGTATCTTGTTTTATGCATTCACTACCTAGATTAAGATCTGTGCATCAGCTGAATAAAGAGTCATGATATTAAGATTTAGTAATCAGGGAAGCGAGTATTGTAGTGCCAGATCAGGGGATAATGAATACAACTTTCACATTTAAATGGTTTGCCCATTATATGAAGATCTAGAAAAGGCATATTTTTTTTTTCCTTCTTCCACTGATGGATAAATGAGAAAATATTTATCTGTTATGGGAAAGTCTTTGAAGACTTGGATTAAATTTGTTAATCTCTCCTTTTCAGCTGAAACAAATCTTGTAAAATTTTGTCATGGAATTTCCATTTATGCTTGATTTATATTTTTCCTGTTAAAATGAATGTAATTTTTAGCTCTATTGGTCATAGACCAGAAGAGCTTATGGGATTGTCTGTTGTCCATCCATCCATCTGTTAGAACAGTTTGTTGTAGTTTCTCCTGCAAAACTACTTGTAATCTGTCTTGTTTAGTTACCTAACGATTGTGATCTTCCTTGTGTACAAGGGCACTTTTATATTCCATTATCAATTAACACCTCTGAATAAGTACAAGGGCACTTTTATATTCCATTATCAATTAACACCTCTGAATAAGTACAAGGGCACTTTTATATTCCATTATCAATTAACACCTCTGAATAAACAATTCATTTTTTTATAATTACAATATCCCTTATCACAAGAACCACATGGCTATGCAGTCTTATTTACATACTTGTTAAATATGTTTAGAGCTTTGGCCAGGTTTTTCCAGTTGACACAGGGCCCTTCATCCTAATTTTTTTAAAGCCATGCAGCCCCAGTCTAAGTAAAACCCCAAGTTCAGACCTCCCCATTATCAGTCAGCCCCGAAAAGGACACAGAGACCAAGGGAAGAGGTTTATGGCCCTTCCCCCTTTCCTAAGATCATCCTCCTTGAGTGAAGACCCACATGTTCTTCTACCAGTCAAATCTGGTGCGGTTAAAGGAAGAGGTACACTCCCTTCTCCAGAAGGGTGCAGGGGAGAGGGTATTCAACAACCATTCTCCGGCTTCTACTGCCGCATTTTTCATGGTACCCAAGAAAGGGGGATAGTTTCATCTAATTATCGATCTTTCCTCCCTAAACAAATTTCTGCACGAGGAACCCTTCAAGATGGAAACAGCAGCTTCAATCTGGAAGGCCATAAGGCTCGGCTATTGGATGGGAGAGGTCTTCCAATTTCACGCTCTGCCATTCTGTCCAGCCTCCACACCCAGAGCATTTTCCAGGGTCATGGGAGTAGTTGCAGCCCACTTAAGGTCACTGGGTATCCCAATCCTCCAATATTTTGATGATTGGTTGATCCACAATGGCATGCTCGAGTCCATCAGTATTGACCTATTTTGCTGTTGGTCTGTAGTTACCAGACTAAGTTTCTTACCCAACCTAGAGAAGTCGGAGCTTTCTCCTTCACAAGATTTTGTCTACGTGGGCATGAATTTCCTTATGAACAAGTGATTAGTCTGTGTCCCTCGGGACAGAGTAGACAAGATCCTGTCCCTGTTGGAGACACTGAGAGCCAAGACTAAGTTGTCAGCTCATCTTTTTCTTTCTCTGCTGGGGACCTCAAACTCCACAGTGACCTGGTCACCCTAGGCAGACTACACTTGCATCCTCTCCAGTTTCTTCTTCTGGCAAACTGGAAACTGCACAGGGACTCTCTGAATGTTCGGATTGCTCTAGGTCAGGTCATCCACCATCATTTGTCTTTGTGGATCATTCGGGACCAGTTCCTTGCCAGAGTCCCTATACACGCCCCTATTCCCCACTTCTATTTGTTCGCAGAGCAGTCAGATTCAAGGTGGGGCACTCATCTGGGCAGTGGTTCTTAGCCCTTCAGGGGTGCGTAGCCAACAAAGGGATCACTGCATGGTGGTCTCCTCCGACAACACATCAGTGGTGACTTACCTCAGAAGACAAGGAGGCACACATGCCCCTTCTCTCTGCATGGAGGTTTGGAACCTCCTTCACTGGGCAACCTCAGAACGGATTACCCTTTGAGTTCGCCACATTCCTGGCAGAAAGAATATTTTGGCGGTCAGTGTGTCCAAGGAAGGACGGATAGTCATCACGGAATGGTCTCTGCACCAATCTATAGTAGATTCTCTGTTCAGACTTTGGGGGACACTCTTGGTGGACTTGTTCGCCATGAGGCTCAACAACAAGCTCCCCTTTTACGTCTCCCCAGTCCCCAATCAGGGAGCCTGGGAAGTGGATGCTTTCAGCCTGAATTGGGATCGTCTGTTTGCCTAAGCCTTCTTATCCTTCAGGATGATTCCACAAGTACTTCAGAAAGTGAGGAACTGCACTGCTCAGCTCACGTTGATCACCCCTCTGTGGCCCCAATTATCTTGGTTCAATGATCTTCTCGACCTGCTGGTAGCCCAGCCCAGGATGTTACCACAGAGGAGCATCCCTCAGTCGCAGCACAGGGATTCTCTTCTGCACAACAACCCACAGATTCTCCACCTTCATGCTTGGCTCATCTCAAACAATCTCTCCACCAGGAGAAGTTTTCAAGCAAGTCACCCAGTGCATCGTTCAATCCAAGAGGCGATCTATGTCAAAGGTCTATGATGCCAAGTGGAGAATCTTTTGCAATTGGTGCAGTAGGAGTCTTATCAATCCTAGCTGTCCCTCTTTGTGCACAGTGGCTGATTTTCTTCTCTTCCTGTTTGAAGATAGGCAATGCTCAGTTTGTACTATCAAGGGCTATAGGGCAGCCCTGTTCTAACACTCCCAAATTTTTGAAGAGTCTGGCTATTGGTGCGGACTCTCACTTAGTAGACCTGATCAGGTATTTCGAACTGCAAATACCAGTGTCTCGCTTCTGATGCCTAGGTGGAATCTCTCATGTGTCTTGTAGTCCCTTAATAAAGCCCCCATGAACCTTAAAGTGAGGCTTCTTTCAAGAACCTTACCCACAAGACTCTTGCTCTCCTTAGCATCCACGAGATGAGGGAGCGAGCTTCATGCTTTATCCATAGAGCAAGGCTGCTTGAAATTCAATGGGAATTGAGTCACATGCTCTCCTTTGCCAACCAGATCCCCAGTCTCAGTCGTACCTGTGCTGGGGATGATCAGGATAGACTTTTATGTCCAGCTAGAGCTTACCAGTACCTTACCAAGAGGGATCTTTCTTTCATGAAATTAAAGCTCATGAGGTTCAAGCCATTGCTACCTCATGAGCCTAAGTACCTCATTTATCTCTGGAGGATGTGATGAAAGCTGAGTTTTGGCAATCTTACACTACCTTCTCCTCCTCTTACCTTCACTTGTTGGTTCACCAAAGCGAAGGCATATTTTTCTTTGGGTCCACTAGTTGTAGCTCAAAAAAGTGGCCCATGCGGATACCATCCGGCAAGTCAACACCTCTGCAGTGTAGGTGAGTATTCCTTGTTATTTTCCTTGACCAGTTGTGAGATCATCAGCCTCCCACCAAACTGGCAAATTCAGCTAAGCAATAGCAACAGAGTAAGCTATTACTGATATTAAAATGGGGGGAAAAACTAATTTTAATTATGTAATACTTACCTGTTGCTATTGCCAGATTCCCTCCCTGTACTGATGTCCCAAAAGTAAGGCTACATCCTGAAAAAGAATGATGAATTGTGGGAGTCACTTGCAAGACTGTGGGGTTTACACAGAGAGTTCTATTCACTAGAACTTTTCTAGTCAACCCTGTGGAAGGATGAATTCTCATCATACGACTGGTCGGGTGTTTCCCGTCACAGAAATATATTAGCTACGCAATAGCAACAGGTAAGTATTACATAATTAAAATTAGTTTTACCTCCCAAAAAACTAATTTTCTCTTAACAGTTTTTTAGTGAGGGACTACTGTATATGTTCACATAACCTTTTGACTCTGTGCAGGCATCCCAGTGCTAATGGCCACAAATATTCCTTGGGTTCTTAACCCTGCTATCAGGAGAAGGTTTGAGAAGATAATCTACATCCCACTACCAGAAGCACCTTCTAGGACTATGATGTTCAAGCTACATCTTGGGAACACCCCCCATTCCTTGACAGAGGAAGATTTCAAGGCTCTGGGAGTGAGAACAGATGGCTACTCTGGTTCAGATATTTGTGTTATTGTCCGTGATGCTTTGATGCAGCCAGTACGCAAAGTTCATACAGCTACACATTTCAAAAAGGTGGGTAATACTGCATAGTGCTCTTGCTTTGTGGTACCAAATTTACATGTTTATTTTTCATATGGGCATATTGGTATTGGTAAAACAATTCAGTGTTGTATTGATGCATTGAAAATTGTGCTGTTTCGATATGCACATCGATACTGAAGATGGAGAATCAATACAAGTTGATACTTACCCTGTTAAAGTTACTTTTAATCTTCAACGGACATGAATAATTCTTAGTCATTTGCCTCTTTATTCTTTATGTGTATCGATATGTATCATAGGTTTACATCGCGATATGCATCGATATGTGGCACATGCATACTGTTTCACCCTACATATTGGTGGAGATTAATTTTGGTACTATAGAAAGATAAAGTTTAATAATCACTAAATACATTAATATGAGAGTATAATATTGTGTTTAATTTTTGCGCTCTTTATATTTTCCCCCATTATAACCAAAAGTAAAGCTCTGACAGATATAAATGCTATACAGTAACAGTTTTTCTGTTTTCTTGCATTTATAAATATTCATGATACATCTACAACACTTGTTCTCCTATGACCTTGTTATATTTTTGCATTCAATCATTGGGAATTCTTCCATATCCTCAGATAAGAACTGGTGTGCTAACTTTGTGCCAAAAATGTAATGCCAACTGAAAACACAACCTTAATTTTTAAAAAACGAAAAATGTTGAAAAGGTTGTGCTTTATAAAAAAAACAGACCAACAGACAATTAACAGATAATATGGAACGGTAACACTCAGAAGTGATATAAACACATAATTTTTGAATAAAATTAAAGTTACATTTGTTGTTTTTGCTTCAAATGTGAGATTAGAAATACCTAAATTTTGCTTGTCATTGATAATTTATATATTGTACTGTTTATACTGTTCAAAGTAAAATTGTTTTCTTTTAAACTATCTTATCCACATTTGTCTTGGGTTTTTTCCTTTTTCAGGTGTGTGGTCCCTCAAGAGAAGATCACGATGTAATTGTAGATGACCTTTTGACTCCCTGCTCTCCTGGTGCTCCAGGTGCGATAGAAATGAATTGGACCAAAGTTCAAGCAAATAAACTACTTGAGCCAGAGGTATCAATGGTATGTAAAATACTTATTATCCCCTGACCCATACCAGGTATAGAAATGTGTTCCATCCATCCATCAGTCCATCAATCTTCACTTTTTTGTTTCTGGAGCATAACTCCAAAACCATTCAAGATGTCCCTTGGTACACATGTTAGACTAGTGGTGTATATGTGCCTTTTGGTATACACAATTATTCATTTTCAATATTTTTCATGTTTTGTCTGTCTGTCCGTCCAGACTTGCATTATCTACAGTTTAGTTTCTGGGGAAAACTCCAATACCATTTAAGATATCTCTATGAAATTTGGTATACTTATTAAACTAATAGTTTAGATGTGCCTTTTGCTGTTCAGAATTCTTCATATTCAATATTTTTAATGTTTTCATCTGTTTATCTGTTCATCCATCCATACATCATTCACACTTTCATTTCTGGAGCATAACTCCAAACCATTCAAGATCTCTTTGAAAATTGGTATAAATATTAGACCACTGGTCCAGATGTGCCTTTTGCTATTCAAAACAATTTGGTTTCAATACTTTTAATGTGTTTGCTCATTTGTCTGTTTGTTCATATATCTATCATTCCATCTTCTTGTAAAATTTGATTTCCTTTGTATTATTCTAAATAAAAATATCTTTCAAAAAACCTTGGTTAATAGTATTATGCTCATACAATTGATTTTTATCTCAACTAGCCATAAGGTGAAGTGAGCTTATGGGATGGTCATGTAGCCGCTAAAATGTACATTGTCCATCAACATTTGTTATTTTCAACTTCTCAAAAACCACTGGCCCAGATCAAACCAAAATTTGGCGAAGAACATTCTGGCATGAAGGAATTTCAAACTGGTATAAAGGATACTGATCCACCATCCAATATGACCACTGCCATTTAAATAGACAAATCTTTAAACTGCGTCTTCTCAAGCACAGTTCAGCAGAATTTGATGAAATTTGACACAAAGCATCCTGGCATAAAGGTCTTTAAGATTTATAAATATAATGTTAATCTGCCATCAGATATAGCCACCATTATAAAAAACAGAAACATTTGTAAACAATTTCTTCAAAGAAACGACTCAACAAAATGTTACCAATTTGACAGAAAACATCTTTGCATGAAGATACAAATGATGCTGATCTGTCACCCAATATGGCTAGCATTACTAAACATGGATAAACCTTTAAACCTTTTTGTTCTCATAAAACACTCATTAGAATCTGACCACATTTGATAGAAAGCATCCTGGCATGAAAGCCTTTCAGGTTTATACAAAATGATACCAGTTCACCATGGAACAATCTTTAAATGATTTCACAAAAACTGCTAAACAAAATGTTTCCAAATTTTGCAGAAAGCACGCTGGTATGAAGGCTAATAAAGTTGATACAAATGATGCCTATCTACCATAGAATATGGCTGCTATCACTGAAAAATGAACAACTCTTAAATGACTTCTCAAAGTGTGCTCAACAAAATGTTACAAAATTCGACAGAAAGCATCCTAAAATGAGGGTCTTTAAAGTTTTGCACAAATGATGCTGATCTGCCATAAAATATGGCCACCATTGCTAAAATTATAACACCTTTAAGCAACTCTTTCTTAATACTGCTCAACAGAATTTGACCTAATTTGACAAAAAGAATCTTGGCATAAAGGCCTCTCAATTTTGTACAAATTATGCTGATCTGGCATCAATAATGAATCAAGATACAAGAAATAGAGTAATCTCCAAGCAACCATTTTTATAACCAGTCAGCAGAATTGGAAAACAATTTGGCAGAAAGCATCTTACTTAATCTTATTCCTTGGCTAACTACCTTTGAATTAGGCCATTAGGCAGATGTCAGCCAGATGATGGATCTTAGGTCAACTTGAGCCAGTTATTTTGCTTTATTGATGCAAAAAGACAGCACTTATGTTCCAGTCCTGACCTCAACTACAGTGCAACCGTAAGGAGGCATTTTAAAATGTCTGAAGTGATTTTAATTACAAGTATCAGAAACAGAAACAGACTACAACTACAGCACAACCATAGGTAGGCATTTTAAAATGTCTGAATATGATTTTAATTACAAGTCTCGGACATATACATAAACATCTGATTTAAGGAAAGGTATACAATTAACTTCTTGCAATAGAAATCAAACCAGGAATTCTCAAAATCATTTGTTCTGGTCAGTCCAGTCTGACATGTGAAAAAGATGTCTGTGTTCATAAAATATGTTTATTACATTGTTAACATTTATTAGTGCCATTTGGTAAGATGATACAAACTGTATGTCATACTCTGATATACCTAGCTGTACCATATAGAAATCTCATTAAGACAGACACTCAAGCAATTATGAGATAAATAGAAACCCCAACTAAAAGTGGAACATAAATCAAATTTGAAAAACTTCGTAAATAATACAACATGGTATTTGCTGCAGACTGCTTGTAGTATACAATATTCAGCTTGTTTGATAGATTTCATATCTGATAAACACTCACCCTTTGTAAACCCTCATATTTCCTTCAGCAACAAAGTTAAAACATGCACATGCAAGCAGAAGGCACATTTCATATTGTTGTATGTATGTTATTACGTTGCTAGTGATTTCAATATCATCTATTAGAGAATGCTCATAACACAGAAAAAAGAGACCACTTACCTAGAGGAATGATTACTTGAAGTGTAAAAGTCTGATTTATATGCCCCACCACGAATACGGCACAGGCATATAGCATTAGGTTTTAAAATCCATCCCACACATATGTAAGTATATATGTCCCAAAATTCTTGTGTGTGCAATGACTCCTGTCTCTTTCCATGAACTGTGTTGAAAGTTTGCAGATACGATGGACACTTTTTTTTTTTACATCCACATATCATGCACTGATGTGTTTTACCAGAGTTAATTCCTCTTTTGTGTGTTAAATATATATACTATATCTAGGTTCACACTAAAATAAAATGTTTAGTAGCCACTGTTTTTGCAACCACACTTAACAAAGAATGGGTATTGATGTCCAGGAGCTATTTTTTTTTAAACAAGAGTTTACTTTTAATACATTTGCCCAAAACTATACAGTATCGTTTTCATTCTTTATATTTGTAAAAAGGTACTATTTGTTTGGAAAACTTGACTGGATTGTTATTATAATATTTGTTTGGAAAACTTGACTAGATTGTTATTATAATATTTGTTTGGAAAACTTCACTAGATTGTTATTATAATATTTGTTTGGAAAACTTGACTAGATTGTTATTATAATATTTGTTTGGAAGACTTCACTAGATTGTTAGTATAATATTTGTTTGGAAAACTTCGCTAGATTGTTATTATAATATTTGTTTGGAAAACTTCACTAGATTGTTATTATAATATTTGTTTGGAAAACTTCACTAGATTGTTATTATAATATTTGTTTGGAAAACTTCACTAGATTGTTATTATAATATTTGTTTGGAAAACTTCACTAGATTGTTATTATAATATTTGTTTGGAAAACTTAACTAGATTGTTATTCAACTCTTATTACAAATAGTGTCATTACACCATACAGCTGCATGCAAGAAAATACTGCATTTCACAAGAGATACAGGACAGTGATTTTTGGTGATTCCATGATTTGATTTTATAATATATTGTAGCCTGAGTCATGGCCATTATCTTATAAAGAAATGCTTTTTAATCTTTGACAAGATTTAAATATCAGGCTAAATAAATATAAGTTGCAGCAATAACCATTTATTAGTTTGACACTGATTAACTAAAGGAAGTTCTTATGGTAATATTTTCAATATTTTTCCTTTACTGAAATGATTTTGAAATTATTTGAATAGAGAAATTATATATTTTAAAAAAATCATCACATAGAATGTCAGGGAAGAAGAGGAAACATAATGCGGTCACTTCTTTGTTTTCCTGGATTTTGTTAACCCTGTGTTTCTTTCTATATCATGTTTTTGGTCACTGACATAAATGTTAACAATGTAACTCTTCCTTTATATGGAATACCTCGTATACAAGTGTTGTTGTTAACAACACCTGGTTGTGTCCTTTCCCATGATAATTTCAACACATAGCCTTACCGAAAAAAACAGAAAGAAGTAAATTGCAAATCTGCTTTATTCAGTTATTTTCCTTTGCAAGTTACTCAACCACATAACCTCAGGCAAGTCAAGTAAAGCTCTGGTCAGTTATTTAATTGGATTAGTTGGTTACCCATCTATGATGACTGCAGTAAGGCTGAGAAGCCACATTGTAAAGGCACAGAACTGGAACAGTAATTAAATGCTGATAGTAGTATATTTATACATTTATTTGATGACTGTGAGAAACAGTGTTATGTATGACTACATTTGTACATTTTTATTTGAAATTTGATTTTCCAGTCACTTACTGAGGATTTTATGATCAAAGCAATCGTCAACTGTGGTGGTCAGTAGTCATTGGCAGCTTTGGCAAATGCTGGTGGGAATGTAACTATATATGATAATTCCTCTGTGTGTAATAAGTCTCACAGCTTATGATGAATTGTCCTGAAACTTGGCAGACATCATTGACATGAGTCAACATGTACATATTGATCTGTTGTCATGCTTCAGTGTATTTTTCTTGAGTTGTACTTCTCTTTGGTGTTAAATGTATATACTGTATCTTAACATTCTTCTGTGTGCAACTAGTCACACAGGTTTTGATAAATTGCTCTGAAACTTAGCAGACATTATTGGTATGAGGTTGGCATACACGTAACCTATTGACATCATGGGACTTGAATGTAATAAGGAATGTCGGGATTTGCAGTGGTGAACCATCTCAGCTGCTCTAGTTTTTAATGCAAAACCATTTGTTTGGTGACAGGATAATAAAAGTATTCAGAGCTGAATTTGAAGTTTTCACAATTTTGTTTCAGTCTGACATGTTGATGTCACTGCAGGCACAGAAACCCACAGTGAATGAAGAGGATTTGAAAAAATTTCAACAGTTCACAGACGATTTTGGACAAGAAGGATAGCCATTGAAATTCTGGGAACTGAAGCAGATTTTCCTTGCCCCAATTGACATTCATTTACTGTATGTATTCATAAGTCGGGTCCAGCTGAAAACTGCATAGACCCAGATCTGCGGTTGAAATGACATACCAACAGATTGGGTCTGTGCAGTTTGTTAGGAGTAATCAGTAGAACAACAACAAACACATTATGCAATGGCAGATCAAGGTCTATGTCGTTTGCTGTTGGACCTGACTTATAAGTGAATACATATGGTAGATGTACCTTAACTTAACTCATTTGTACATTGTGATGTATTAATGTTCAGCTGCAGTTAAACATGATGAATGATGATTGATTGTGATATCATACCTTTATGACTGTAAATAATGCTTATATAACTATCTTAATTAGATTTTACCAGACATATAGTAACTTATTCCTTGGTCATTGTTGTCTTTTTTACAGACGCTTAACCAGTTACTAGTCTCAATTGTTTTACAGTATTTTCTTAAGAATTCTTTGAGTAACAGAAATTAAGTCAGTAATGGGAGATTGTTTAATCACCTGCCACTGTATCTGCGCCCAGCTACATGGACTTTGTTGGAATAAAAAGAAATACATTCAACCCCTCTTTTGTAATATATTTTATCACAAACAAAGGCTATTTCTGCTTGAAATTTATCCAGTTTTTATTTTGATGATAAGAGTTTTGTTGAATTTTGGTATGTAGCAAAATTAAAGCGAGGTTTATTTTGATAATTCATTTGTTATGAGAGAACTGTTACTTCTGTAGCCCCTTTGCATTAGATTATGTACAATTTTTGTCAATTTTTTTTTTTCTTTAATCCAATGTTAGTTTTCTCTTTAAACCAATGTTAGGATTTTTAAAAATCCAAAGATATTTTGTATTATTCATAAAGCAATTTATAATCACTAATGTTACAGTGGAGATTCCTTAATGTGCAATTCATTTATCAGAATGCCTTGGTATATAAATGATAATTTCTGAGAACTTTTCTGCAAAAAATATTTGGAAATTTATTTGTCTGTGGGCAAATACATTTCATATTTTAACTTGCCCATTTAAACTGTAACTTCCTCTGCCAAAACATGTTAGCGGTTGTGTCAGATTTTTTCTTTCTGGACAGGTTATCTGCAACTTGATATATGCTTACCCATGTTAAAAATAACTTGCCATGGGCAACAGGCATTGAGAATTTAGAAGGCCTGAATAAATTTCCTCAATTATTTTTTAGATCAATTCATTAGTTCAGATTCCTTATTAATCTGTATGAAAATGGTGAGAACATAAGTGGGTTGATAAATGGAATTTCACTGTTCTATTTTTCACAACATATTTTCTTACTAGTTTTAGTTAGGCCCTCTTTGAACATCAATTTTGCATATCAAGTAAAATCTAGTCTCAAACAATTAAACCCTGCTAAATTGTACATTAAAAGAGAGAAAAAAAACTTAGTGTGTATGAAATAGCAGTATATGTATTCCTCTCAAGCAACTTATAATAGTAGTGTGTTAACAACCTGTGATAGAGTGGTCTCTCAAGCTTGCAGTCTTTTTATTCCTGCCCCTCCCATCTATGAACAGGGCACATTGTGTTCACCCATGTCCATCCATCCCATCATGTCACATCCTGCACACCCCATCCATGGTGAAATTCTTGTATGTTCAGTAACTATAAAAGGAGACCTGGGTCTAGTTCAGTTTTCACTATTCACTATTTTATGAGAGAATTTTGCAGAGAAATTGCTCTTTTTGACTTGTAACTTTGCCCTTCTATTACATCGTATTGGTTGTGCATCTGTGTTGTACATGTACTTACACATCTGGTTTGTTGAGTTGATGCTGCATTAGCAGATAGTGAGGCACATGAAGAACTTTTTTGAGTGGACATTGTAATCTTTATCAATGTAAAAAAAAAAGATTCTCATATTTTGAAAGTCACATCGGGGGTAGAAAAATTTTGAAAGTCCATGGTTGTCCCTAGGCAACCAGTTTTGAAAACCTGGTTGCCCAGCTGATTTTTCTGGTTGCCTAGTAATTATTGCAGTTGTCCAGAAGATTGCTGAAATCAAATTATTCAACAACTTTTGTCATGTATATAGTTGGTCCTAACTGGACAATACTTGTAACTCACCATCAGTCCTGCCAATGGAAACTATCATACAGTGAAACCCCGCTATAACGCGCCCCACTATAACGCGAATTTGGATATAACGCGATCGAGGCATGGCTCCCAAAATTTCATATATTCATTTGCACATGAATTTTTTTTTTTCAAAGTACGAGAAATAGTGTATAAAATGTGTATATTACAGTATCATTTTGGGGAAGAGATCGCGTATGAATTCAAGTATAATACATTTGTGGCGTGGTTCCTGACATTTTATATACATATATTTTTCTCGTACACGTAAAAAAAAATACGAGAAATAGTGTATAAAAAGTTGATTATCATTTTGGGGAAGAGATCACGTATGAATTCCATTGTGGCGTGGCTTCTGAAATTTAACAATTTCACCAATTTCTTTAAGTGTTATGCCAAAATAAACATTATCGGAAATGTTACTTATTACTGATCCATGAGTAAAGCCAGTAAGTCTTCTTTGTGTTTGTCTTCAATTCATTCTGTATACAATCATTGCTCAAACAATAGCCGAAATGTGTTTCTTCTTTAACTGCATACACAACTGAGAATTGGACAATGTGGTGTTTGATTTAATAAACATCAAAAAACATAAGCCTCCAACACATGCGCTTGACTTCAATTCAATCCTGTATACAATCATTGCGCAAACAATAGCCGACTTAATGTTTCTTCTTTAACTGCATACACAACCAAGCACCAGACAGTGCGGTGGTTGATCAAAGATTGTCATATGTGGGCGCTTATGTAGAGACTGAGCTTGGGCGGCAAGATCAAAGGAAGTTCAAATAACCACTCTGTTACTTGGCACTGAACAAGTATCAAACTAGCGGCTCAATCAAAGGGTTGTCATGTGGGAAAGCAAAGACCGATCGATATCAGATAGTAAACGGTGTTGATACCCTATTCATGCTATACATCAGACGTGTATATATAATTAGTGGGCATTTATAATGGATAAAGGTGCACGGAAATGCATATGAGAAAATTTTAGCAGTATGAAATTTATACAGACACCGTTCATAGACCCTGGAACGTAATGAACCGTACATGTGCTTCGGTCTTTCATAACGTAATTTTGCTGTTCTTTTTTTCCCATTGAATTCAGACACATAATTATCTGTGACAAAATTATTGAATAGTTTAAATATGTATGCAATTTATGCAATGGAATTACATGCATTATGGATGAAATGCATGCTACGATGGTGCGATATCAGACAGTAAATAAACGATGTTAATACTCTGTTCATTAGACATTGAATTCAGAGAATGAATCAGACAATTATCTGTGACAAAATAATTTAATATTTTAAATCTGTGTTCAATTTTTCAATGGAATTACATGCATTATGGATGAGCTGCAAGCCGTGACGGCTCGATATCAGATAGTAAACAGTGTTGATACCCTATTCATGCTATACATTAGACGTGTATACGTTGTTCTCTGAATAAAGTAAAATTCAGTAAAACCCCGCAATAACGCGACCCTGCTTTTTCCGCGATCGAATTTTATGGACCCCAAATATCGCGTTATTCAGGGGTTTCACTGTACTACTTTACACACTTATTGAATCTATTCAAGATCAGCAAATAAAAGATAATCGAACAATGTCCTCTTCTTGGTAGTGTCTTGATGTCCATCAGTTTTCTAGTAGTTTGTCACTCCTTACCAGAAACTTATCCAAATTTTAAACTTACCATATTCCTTTAGCTAAAGTTAGCAAATGGAAGCAACTGTCCATGCTCTTCATCAAGTGTTCATTTGTTCGACATACCGTCGAGAAATCACAGTTCTGGAACATAGACATTTAGTGAGTCTAGTCAAAGATGAAAACTTGCTTGAATATGTTAACATGTTGCAAAAAGACATACATTTGCATGGGTCTTGTGTCTTTAAGGGTTCACCCTGAGGGGCTGGTAGTATGGACTGTGATTACTTAATCAGATAATGAGTAGCCAACACATGTGGATTAGTGTGGCTTCTTACCAATAGCAATCACCCAACACTCTGCTTGTAGGTACCCGGAGGCGCAATTTAATGATCAAATGTGTGTCACTATAAAATATAAAAAATATAATAATTTTTAACATGATCATTTTTAATAAACATTTTCTGTTGCCCAACTGGGATTTCACATTGGGAAATTGTTTTGCCTGGCATTATTTTTCAGTTGTCCTGGGCTCCAGGGCAATGGATTTTTCAACATCTGCACATACAGGGAGGGTATACAGTAAGATGCTGATTATCTGAGCACTGATTAATTAGCCTGATACCTGGGGCTCCTCTAACTCTAGATTTGGCCCCTCCTGTATTCTAGGCAAGTTGCCCATCGGGCTTGTCAAAGAAAAAAGTTATCTAATTTGCCTGACAAAACCTTGAGCACACCGACTAAATTTATCATTTTCATTTTGATGTTCTTGAAAGACACATTTAAATTATTAATCTTATGCAGATTGTCTGCTTACTTGTATTGAAAGCTAGATACTTTGTGTACAAACCAAAGCTTGTAACCTATGAATAATCATGACACATCCACTGTACTCTGACATGAACTAATTATGAAACTTAAACAACTGTTTTTACTGGCTGAAATTTAAAAAAAGACCTTTGGCTCTCAGATTCCATTTCTGTTTTCAACTTCGATTGACCTGAAGGCATACAGAGATCCCAAGAGCAGAGGTGTATGCCAAAATTATTAGGAATTCCACACCTGAACATACAGAAATTATGAAATTATTGGAATCCTATTAGTAGTGAGCTGCTCAACAGCAGAATGTGAATTAGGTTACAGTCTCATTAAAATTAAAATGTCAAAAGTATAAAGAGAAACTTTAAAGCAGAACACTTTTCATATACGTTGAAAGCTGGACCAATCAGTAAGGAGGCCAGTGGACACAGGTTGACAACAGGACCTGGAGGAAAACATTGCTTCAGATGAAATGAAATAAAAATT
The DNA here is from genome assembly GCA_029931535.1 of Margaritifera margaritifera. NCBI lineage: Eukaryota > Metazoa > Mollusca > Bivalvia > Unionida > Margaritiferidae > Margaritifera > Margaritifera margaritifera. Next base: position 1,366,799 of record JAQPZY010001294.1, on the reverse strand, counting down.
TGAGTAAACATAGTCGAGACATAAATTTTGTTTGAAATCACCATAAAGCATAAACTTTTTTGGCATAGAATACTGGTTTACATCAGGACCTGGAGAAAACACTGCTTTTAATGAAAACAAATCAAATTAATATTTTTGGTGGACAAGGTCATACATTTTTTTAAAAAAACCCCACTATTTTGAGAGTCAAATAAATGCAGAAAATGAGTCTATTTGAAGCATTATACATATATATATATTTAAAGCATAACAATTTAAGCATTTTGTCAAAATAATGGTTTAAAGATATGGCCCTTTGGGGCAAGTGGAATTTGAGTTGGGGACAAGTGGGTTTTTTTAAAGCCACTTCCCCTGGGCCCCTGTCTGAAAAAATGTATTTGAGCACTAGATTGTTTGCTTGTACGAAACCTACTCCCAATTTAACGATGTCCACTTTTGTAAAATCAGTGCTAATTGCATAGCTCAAAATGACATGATTATTACATTATGACATCATTGATTTGATGTTACTTGTTACCTAAGTGTATCATAGTACTATGAACTTTGGGAAAGATTGGACATAAAATGATGTGGTTGTGACTTACGTTTCTTATTAAATAATATGAAAAAGGAAAATGCTTATGAGACCTTTGTGAATCTATGGCAATTTACAAGCTGCTGTAAGTCAACCACTGATCTCAATAACAGTATCATATTGAGAAAAAAATCTCTCACCAGCATATACTTTTCTTTGTATATTTGATAAGAAGATTCTACAATCTTCAGTTTTTAAACACTCGGCTATTATTTGATGCACCATTAGTGACTGGGTACTTTTCCCCATACATTTCTATGTAAAAATGACCCTTACTTTGGGATAGATATTCAGCAGAAAGTATTGCAAGAAAATTCTCACCAACATATATTTTTTTAATGATGTTTGATTGTCTGGACCCATAGCTTTGTAAAAATATCGATAAAAAAAAAATTCAATACTTCAACATTTCAGAAGTATTCATTCTTAAATCCTTCATTAATTAAAAATTGATTATCTGGATAACTGATTTTCCTGATATAATTATATCTCCCACTGGATCTGGATAATTAGCATTTTACTGGACGTAATGTGTTTCACAGGCAAGACTGTTTCATGAGAGCCCCTGATTTTTGCTCAGTTTTATGTGAACTTGAATTTTGTGTGATTTAACAACTTGCTTCTTTTTATCTCATTCTGTAACTCATGCAAGTTGAAAACTTCATCATAGTTTATGTGTAGCAATAAATTAGCATTTGATAATATATCGAGAGCATATTAATCACTGTACTACAAAATCTTATTCATTTGTGTATTGAGAGTTTATTTTCTAAGCATACAAGGTCAGTATTACTCATAGAGTTACCGTATATACTCGCATATAAGTTGGGTCTAAATGCAAACATCATAGACCCTGATCTGCCGTCGCATAATGAGCTGGCAGATCAGAGTCTGTGTTGTTTGTTCTACTGATTAGTCCTTAAAAACCGCATAGAAAGTACATTTCTTGATCACAATGATATATGCCCATAATTTGTGGTATGTATAAACAGTAAATAGTCTTGCTCAGAGCTCATGTAAAACTATCTCGGGGCAGTTTATACAGATGTTTTAGAGACAATTAAAAGGTAAGGTTGTCTGAGATAAACAGACACCTTTCAGAGATTTACTGAATTTACTGAATTGACTCACAATAGCTAGGGTGATGTGTTGTGTCAAATAAATCCTTTGAGCACTGCCGAGGGAGAGCCCATTAGGCTAATTTGCATAGGTAAAGTACACTAAGTGGAACAACCCAATTTGCCTGAAGTTAAGTACATCAAACAAATGCGTGTTGAAAAACAAATGTTATTACATAAACATCACTGACTGCATTGAATGAGAATGTGAAGCCATCTTTATTAAAGTTTGTGATCAGCGGCAATGTTTCTTTGAAGTTGGATTTTTACTCCATATATAAAATTCAAAACATGATTATTTTGGTAGGTTGAACAACAGCACCATTCAATCTCTAATGCAGTGTTGCCACTAGGATCCAAAGGTCAGGGGACACTGTGTCCCTCACCCTCCAGAATTGGGGGACACACAACATTTTAAAGGGACAAAGGAATATTGTAGTTCATAGTACACTAGAAGTGCTAAAAAAATAAGAAAATCTTATCTGCTTCGACAGTTTTGCCACCTTAACTTTCTCATATTTTCCTTTGACATTTACATGATTGCAATAAACGTTTAATCATGAGATCAGGTAACTCATGAAAACATCAACATGTTTGAATATCTGGTTAACCTGAAATGAACTGCACGATGGAATTTTAATAATATAAAAGTATTAAATCATTAATCAAATGACAAATTGTGTATTTGCATAAATTGGTACCTTTTTTCATTAATTTAGCCTGAGAATAAATTAAATGTTCACTGCCATAGGCATGACTTTAACTTCGAAAATATGTTACAAATGCAGCAGTCAAAGACTTTAGCAACTCGGCCGACTACCACAAACCTTAAATGTTTTCATTGCTAGATTGATTGTTTTGAAATGGATATTCATTGTCATCTTACAGGTTTTATCACTTTTAGCGACTTTGGCCATTGCTTGCGCCAACATAGATGTGGATGCACATTCGCGAAGGAAAAGTGTAGGCATATTTGTGAACACAAATGTCACTTGCATTACCGTCAGACCAACTACTGAAAGCAGCAAAGACTACATGTAATTAAAACTACATTCCACTGTCCAATGTATTTTAAAGACAGTAACTTGGTGTATTTTTGTATTTTAATGTCTGTGAGGTTGTGACCATGTTTGTGGTGATGTTATTTGACAATTCTTAGTCTACCATTTTTTTCTTCTTTTTTTTTTCTTATTTTTTGTAAGTATATTATATGCTTCAGAGAAAACAGATGGTATTTTCTTTTATTTAGATTTGAATTTCCAGTTATTTGCTATAGGCTGATTTGAAAAGATAACTTGTTCTCATTTGGATGATGTCACTTTCAGGGGGGGCTCATGCGCACTGAGCCCCTTTGGAACCACAAAACACACTTTTTGAGTCTCAACCCCCCCCCCCCCCCCCAACACTGTCTGGGAATATGGCAAGTATGTCTATGCAGTTTGCAGTTGGTATTGGATTATACGCGAGTATATACGATACTTTTTACTTGAAAATCTCTCACAAAGTTCTGATCTATATAGTGGCATGATCATGTAATTTACGTACATATATCTGAAGCAGAATTTGGTTGACGTATTTCATCATTTTGTATTTCATTATTCTATGGTACTGTTTACTACATTACATATTATGCAAATGTTAGGCAAAACAAGAGAAGACATTTTTATCCTGGTAAGAAACTTGATATTTTTTAATGTTAAATTAAGATTCTGATGTCATAGCTGATATGTCAATTATATTTACAAGAAAAGAAAAAAATACTATCATGGAAAGAATAAACAATACTATCATGTCAAGATGCTCTACTGGAAAACAGAAATGTAGACAATACAACTTTTGTTAATCACTGAAAATACAGGGGTCCTACTGTAAATAAACCTTAGTAGTAGAAAGGGACACTTTAGGGAAATGGGGGCCCATGTTAAATAGGGTTGAACATTTATGGTGACAAATGGGAAATTAACATCAGGCCATCATTTTGAAAGGTATTTTTTGTAACAGTGTAGCATGAGGCGACAGTCTGTACTCAACGGAAATACCATATTACATCAAACATTGCACATGAGAAAGTTGTCTGTAGGTGGGAAAATGTGGCTATGTCTGTACGCAAAATGAAATACAATATTACATCATACATTTCACGTGTGAGTGGTGTGTGTGAGTGTGAAACACAGTGAGAGAGAGTGGTTCTATTTTGGAGGGAAATGTAAGTTTGTCTGCACTCTAAATGAAATGCCGTATTACCGGGTATGACATACATTTCACATGACGAGTCTGTCTGTTTGTAACATGTTGGTTCTATTTTGGAGGGAAATGTAATTGATTAGAGTTTGTCGACTGGGAAAATGGGAGTTTGTCTGCATTCTAAATGAAATGATGTATTTTGCTTTGCTTGATAACAAAACTAACTTCTTTATCTCCCCTTACCACCCTATGACCCTTCTTATAAAGTTAAAATCTCTACCCTATTCTATAATATCCTCACTCTCCGCTACCCACCTTTTGTAAAAACAAAACTAACATCCCAATAATCCTTACATGTCAATATCCAGTTATCTACTATCCACCACCTAGTTGTCTATTATCCAGCACCCAGTTATATACTATCCACCAACCAATTATCTACTATAAACACTCGGTGATCTACTATCCACCAACCATTTATCTACTATCAACACCCAGTCAACTACTATCCAGTACCCAGTGATCTACTATCCACGAACCAATTATCCACTATCAACACCCAGTTATCTACTATCCACCAAACCAATTGTCTACTGTCAACACCCATTGATTTACTATCCACCAACCAGTTATCTACTATCAACACCCAGTTATCTACTATCAACACTCGGTGATCTAATATCCATGTACCCTATGATTCCCCTTATAAATAAAGTTAAAATCTCTACCTCCATCTGTAATATTCCTACGCTCTCATATTCTCCTAATTTAAACAAAAGTAGTATCCCATTCACACAAGGTAGGATGTAAAAGAACTTGTATAAAAAATAGAATTTAAAACCCTTATCAAATAAAAATACCTTTTCTAAGTCCCCTTTATAAAGTTAAAATCGCAGCCCCCTTCTATAATATCCCCACAGTCCATACCCTCCTTTTATAAAAACAAAACTATCATCCTCATAATCCTTACATATCAGCGCCCACTCATCTGCTGACGCCACACCTTTAGATGTAAAAGAAGCAGTATATAATACAATTTAAATCCCTTATCAACAACAAACTAACTTTGTTATCTCCCTTACCACCCTATAATCCCAATTATAAAGTAAAAATCTACCTCCATCTATAATGCCACTCTCCTATTTTAAACAAATCTAAAAGAACTTCTAGTAAAATTTAAATATAATTATTATTATTATTATTATTATTATTATTATTATGATAGAGTGTAAGAAGAAATAAAAGTTGGACACCATTTTTTCTTTTACGGCATTATAGGAAAAGGAGAAATTAACATTAAGTTACCCTTTTCAAGAGTTTCTGAAGACAAGGGTAAACCCTATGTTAGAAATGTTAATTGGTAAAAAATTTCATTCATCAGTTTTAAAAAAGCAGTGTTATATTCATTGTCGAATGAATGCAGTAACATATGGTGTGTGCCAAATTTAAGATAGGTCATGCTGCTGCACACACCTTGAGATTACAATGTTGCAATTCCCTAAACCATAGATGGGAGTACAAAAAAAACACGTCTTGATCTATTGGCAGTCTGAAAACAAATGACAAAAATCAGGGCATACATTGTTACCTTTTTATTTAGCCTTTAGAAATCACCTATAATGACTGACTTTTTTCCTAAATACGTGTTTTGCTCTATATTAAAGACAACAGAGTGCAGAATAGACAGCATATACTCAAGTTATTCTTGTACTATAACATTTTCTGGGTGAATTTTTATTTTTTTTTGAAAACGGTAGATCTAATGTTAGAAATTTTCTCTTGACACATTGGAGTGCCAAAATAGGACTAACCATGCCTAAACTAAGATATTTGACATACACAAAACCAACTAAACTCTAGATTTTATATAATCAATTACATTTACCCTATGAACAAAAACGATTCAACAATTGTTGGGGGTGCAAGTTTTTGGAAAATTACAAAACTAAGGTGCCAGAGTATATTTTATTTCACGTAATCAATTTGACTAAGGCAAATTTTTTAGAGGTATCTTAAAGCTAAACAGATATCATTAGGATTTAAATTTAAATCATTATATAGGAAGATCAAGTGTGTCTGTCGGTGTGTGTGTTTGTGAAACGGAGTTTGAGAGAGAGAGGGAGAAAGGTATGGAAGGTCAATAGATAGATAAGGCACGCATCAAATTGGATAGATTTTTTAGGTTTATAGCTTCAAGGTGTAATGTCTAAACATGGGCTCGGGTTTTTGCGGGAAATAAGAGAAAGTTAAGATTCAGAGAGGCGATTTTTAGAATATCGGTAATGTGGATTCATTTAATATAGCCAGTCAAAGAATGTACTTTATTACTTTTTTCTGTCTGCCTGTGATTCTGATCAAGTTTGAAAAAGGTCAAAAAAGTGTTGCAACCTAACATGGATGTGTGTCAGAGAGAAAGGGAATTAACATTACGTCTAAGAGGGGGGGGGGCGTTGTAATGTATTATTCCTACGTTTTATTTTTTTTTTTTTTGGGGGGGGGGGGTTGTGTGTGTAAATATTCCCTTTGAATACAATTATAATGAAATTTAAGAAAACAAATCACAAAATGCCATTTTGTTTCATTCTTCTTTTACTGTCTTTCGTTTTTGAATTTCTTCACCGGCATCGATTCTTCTGCGCATTTTTCTTCTTCTTCTGAAATTTCCTCATTTTTCTCTTTTTTCACTTTCTTGGGACACTCTGTAGGCCAAAATGTCGTATTTCAGGACAATGACAATAGCTATCTTTAGGTTTGTCTCTCTTTTCCCCTGTCATAGAGGTTCCTGTTCTTTGACGTTGTGGACATTCTGGGGCCCAATGTCCTTTCTCTCGACAGGTACAACAAGTATCTTGACTTTTATCTCGAGAGGAGTAGTCAAGTCTTGTTAATCTACCGTCATGAAACAATCATACCATTCCAAGGAAACCAGAAGCCAAAAGACATCGAGGTTCTATGTCGCCTCATACGATAAGAGAAGTATTAGCAGAAGTTAACGCTAGCGATTTTGAAGAAGACATGAGGGATCCTGAACCAATGCCATCTGCATCCACCGGATTGAGAGAGTCAAGAAAGTCGTTCGGTAGCTCCTGAAGATTATTTTCACACCGCAGCTACCCAAAAAGTGATTTCCAGAAAATTTAGATTTAATTCAGATTGACAGCAATATTACAGTCAATACTCCAAAGGAATACAAATAAGTTTAAAATTAAATACATGCATGTTGACATAATTGGAAAGATAGGATATAAATTACGATAAATGGAACACAAATTAATCTGTAGTAAACTCATTACTTTACAATGATGAACCTATGGTACTTTTCTCTTCCCGAAAAAAAAAATGGAAAGAACAACAAACACATCGAGTAAAGATGATTTGAAACTAACGAAATTTTGATAAAATAATATCAATCATTTTAGAGAGATTTCTTAAAACGCCAACTTTCTCAGAACTCAATAATTCTTTAAACTTTGGTACATTTGGTCTGATATAGAAGTGTTTGGGTAGTAGTTGCTTTCTTTGTTCTCTGAAATAGCTACATTCAAGGAGATAATGAAATTCATCACCCACGCAGTTTTGCATGCAAAGTTTGCACAATCTTTAATATCTCAGCAAATTTTCCCATCTTCCCTTCTCTGTTGGTAAACAATGATTACGTGTTAGAATTTTTTTTATATTTGCCATTTATTTTTTGACAAGTCTTTTAACAAATAATGTTCTAATTTTAATTCCGTTTTAAAAATTTCTATATGTATCGGGTTTTGTCGAGTTAGTAATGGATGATTCCCATGTCTGCATAAACTGATCATGAAGTCTTTTTTTAAAGATTGTATCTAACCAGGATTTATTGGGAATATTTTGATTAACCCAAATAAATTTAAACCCAGTTTCCGATAAGATGTTATGAATGCTTCTATCCATTTACTTCTGTCTAGACCATTATTATAATCCTGCAATAGTCTCAGATACATGATATAAGATAGTTTCGTTTGTTTACCATTAATGAGATTTACCCAATAGCCAAGCTCACCATAAAGCGTATACGTGGGGGTGGATTTTTTAAATCTTTTAGCACATATTATAGAAAGTCTAAACGAACCCATTCCATCATATCTAATTTTTCAAAACTCCGATCTCAGCTGCGTATGTGCGAATAGTAAATATTGTCATATCACAAAGTATAAACTGACAGTCAACAGGCAAATTAAGATTTAATGTTCTTTTCTTAAGGAGGTACATAGCTTTCCTGGCTTGACTAATTAGATTCTTAATTCCCAATAAATATCTACAATTCTTCTTTAGGATCAGTCCTAAATATTTATAATTTTTGACAATTTCAAGTTCCGAATCTCCTAATTTGAACTTCACATTTTATCTATTTCTACATTTCCCAACAATCATAACTTTCGTTTTACTTGTGATAATAATACGTTTATATTTTTTGCAGTAAGTAAAGAATACGTCAAGATTATTTTGCATATCTCTTAGATTATCTGAAAATACAACGGTATCGTCTGCATAGAGCAAAAGAAATAGTTATAAATATCTTACTATATCTCCATCCACTAAATCAACTGTAATGCCATTACAATTCGAGCTCAAAAAGTGATTCTCGACGTCATTTAGATACAGGGCAAATAATACAGGAGAAAGATTTTCGCCTTGTCTATCTCCTTGATTGCAAGTAAATAGCCCTGATTTCTTTCCATTGTGGAAGATACAAGACTTTACATTAATATACATGTTCATTATCATCTTGAGTATTTTTCCATTTATAGCAGTGTTAATCAATTTTCTCCATAAGCCAACTCTCCATACCCTGTCGAAAGCCTGAGAAAAGTCCACAAATGTGCTAAACAATGTTGTATGTCTTCTATTTAAAAGTTCTATTAAGGAATATAAGACAAAAATATTATCAGTTGTGGAGTATCCTTTACGGAAACCTGCTTGTGCCTCGGATAGTAAATTGTTTTCTTCTAGAAAAAGCTAAATTCTGTTGTTAAGAAGAGCAGTCAAGACCTTACTAAGACAACTCAATAGAGTAATAGGCCTGTAATTGGTAGGATCTGATTTATCTCCCTTGTTTTTATATGGGGGGGGGGGGGTGTTAGTCAACCCTGTTATCCAGGTTTCTGGAACAACACCTGTATTTAAAATCAGGTTAAAAAAGCTTACAAAAATAGGAAGAAAAACTTCTCGTACATTTCAAATATTCATTCAAAATGGAATCTTCGCCAGGCGACTTATTAGATTTCGAATTTCTCAGTACTTTGATTATTTCCTCAGAGGAGATTGGTTCATTTAGTATTGTGTAATGCTCTATATTTAGTGGTTCCTCATTTTCATCTGTCTGGTCATTATTCTCATGGGATGAGTGTATGTTCCTAAAATAATTATTCAAGGTCTTCATTTCGATAGGTATGTCATCATTTGCTTTAGTCAAACTGTTTAGTATAGACCAGTATTGTTTTGGATTTGTTGTTTGCAAGTTTCTTAGTTTATCTTGGGTTTTCTTGTTACGCAAATTTGCAAATTTTTCGATTGTTTTCTTGTAATTTCTACTAGCAGAAAGCATGTCATTCTGACTTTGGGGTGTTTTTAGAGTCGAGTGATTTTGTTTAGTAGTATGATATTTATTTCTAGCTAGCTGCATTCCCTTCCCCAAAAAATGGTTTACTATGTACTTTATTATGGTATATTTGTTTATTGTTCCTATTTGCAAATGTTTTATTAGCACTATCTAAAAGTATTGTTGCAATTTCATCAGAAATCTCATTTACCTTTTGTTTATCGATATTTGTAGTTTCTCTCAAGTCATGTAATTTGTTAATTAAGGCTTCCACTGAGCCTTTACTAATGCTTGCTATGAACATACTTTTCTTATCAGATCTCCATAATCGTTTTTTGATAGATTTTGCCTCAGGTAAGCACGTATTCACCTCAGTGTGTACCATGAAAGTTACAACAGTATGAATGTCAGAGAGCATTGGACAAAAATCATCAACACCAATTTGTTTGATTGAATTAAAACCGTCTACAGTGGTAACTAAATGGTATATTACACCTACACCTTTACTTGTACATTTGCCTATTCCTTTGTCATATCCGATTCTTGGGTTGGCTATATACATATTGCAATTTCTACAAAGTTCTAACATGCGAATGCCATAATTATCTGGCCTCTTTTTATCACAGGTATATGTTTTCATTGGGATATCATTATTACTGAGACACTGTACGTCATTAAAGTAATCAGAAGTGATTTGATAAAGATTATCAGTGTTATCAATATTGGTTGATAATGTAATAAAATCATCAATATCTGAAGTCCAGCTGTACCAATTGTCTAACAAGAACACATGCTGAATTTCATGAAATCTGATCAGTAGCTCATCCTCGATTTCATCAAAAGCATCTATTCAAGAGTGTTTTGAACCCTCGGGAGGTATATAAACAATTCCAAATATGAAATCATCTTTCGTTTTGAGCAATTCTTTTGATACTTTAAACCAAAATATATATTCAGAAATGTTTGATAACAGTTTCATATATTTACTAATTGACTTTCTCACAAACAGAGCTATGCCACCCGAGGTACGTTTGGTCTTTAATTTAATGATAATCCTTTTTGAGATAATTTAATATTATCATCAGTAGAAAGGGTTGCTAAAACAATGATAACAGGGTTTTATTTCTGTTACAGTTTTCAGCTGACTTTTAAATTGGATTTAAATTCTCATATCCGAAGGTAATTTTTTTTTATTATTTCAGCCATACAGAGAAAAGCCGACGATTAACCAAAGAGACGCTCTTGGCTTTATAAGTTTTAGTATTTATAATGTTTGCATTCGACTGGTCATAACCATGTATAGAAGAGTATTGAGTATATTTAGTAAGTTATTATCAGTCAATATAATCTGAACAAAAATCACACTTTTGATACTGAGATACGAAGCAAGTAGAAACAAGGGAGAAGAGGGTTATGCATCATGTATAAATAATAAAAATAAATAAATAAAATAAAATAAAATAAAATAAAAAATAAATACAATTACCTCCAATATTTGGATTTTTTATGCTCGAACAGAGTACCATTGTTTTACGCACTGCATGTATTTGTAATGTGCAGGTCGGTTTTGTTGTCCGTAGACTGAGTTAAGTCATTATCGTACATATCATTATCAACATGCGACTACGCCGTACACAGCCATTTGAATGATCACAATACGTGTAGGAATGATTTATTGCAGTGTGACCGCACTAAATTATGAATTTAAAAATCCGCATTTTTTAAAATCTAGGCAGCTGTTGAACCACGAACTTGGGAGAAATTCTTTTTTTTATCTTCAGTTCCTCTTACAACAAATTGTCTAGCTTCTTCTACATTTATTCTTATATTCTATTCGTCTTGTTTGAAATGTTGCCAGTGTATAGCAATACTATGCCAATCGCCAGCATATTAAGTTGTTTGCATACATTAAGAACAGCAAAATATAATTTTGATGAATTATCTCCACATTTCTGGAAGAAAAATGTACAAACAGGAAATGTGTTAATGGAGCACGGTACCCCAACACAGTGCCTGTAAAGTGACCTCAACGCAAAACTTGACCATGGGTATGACGGATGGACGCAAAAGGGTAACACTATATGACCGCCAATATTGCGGTGAGGCATACAAATATAATTTTCACCACGATACGCAAAAGAGACTTCGATTTCGAAATGTCCGGAATATTCCTCAAAAGTGGTTAAAGTGGTATTGAAAAGTAACTTGTAAAGAGAAAGACAGAAAATGAAATAGGATAAAAAAGAGGATTACAGGCATTTGTGACTTGCATACAATTATACCCATCGTGCATATGGTTGTCACATGGGCAACTTGTGTATTAAATCTGGTGAATTTCCATACAGCGATTTAGGAGTTACGGAGAGATGGACAGACAGTATCACAATATTCCCCCACTAAGCATGGGAATAATAATACATAGCGTTTCCACCCACACTCACACACACGTGTACACAAACACATCCTGAGCATAGATATATCTCGATATCTCGCAGGTAAATCATAAAACGGTTTCCTTATTGCACTATTACTCGAAGACATATTGCACTTGACCATGGTCCTGACACCAGCATACCTCCTTTTCACAAACACCAATTCAGAGGTACAGTCGAACTGTATTTACCTCTATTAAACAATTACCTGTCTTGTACAGTCACCTTTTGGAGATTCCTCGCTACAAATCATTGTAGAATATACATCTATTATGCAACCACGTATCTTTAGTTGCCATCATTTTTGCTCCACAGAGGTGGCTGCTTAAGACGGGTTTGACTGTTTTCGGATAATCTCTACGACAAAAAGTTCAATATAATAAAGACTCTCTAAGTAGGAAACCCACGTAGGCCCTAAATGGACACAATCCCTGTTGTTGTTTTTTTTTTTTGGGGGGGGGGGGGGGTTTGGTGTTCTAATCTGAAATCTCGATTTACTAATCAGAGATCTCGGGTTCTCAAATTGGTAAACCAAAATCGGATTACTAACTTGAGATTGGTAAACCGAGATCGGATTGCTAAATAGAGATCGCGGATTAGTAAACCAAAATCTCAGATTAGAAAAGAAAATGTCGAATGTGTCCCTTCAGGGCTTCCGTAAGAAACTTACTTGAATTTATTAGAAAGAAATCAGTATAGTCATCGATAGAGCAAGGGAAACACACCTGTCCAACATAAGCCTCTCTAAAAAGGGTCGAAAATATTAAAAACTCTAGAAGAGCTTTAGGTAGTCATTTTAACTGATACAAATTATGCACTGAGAAACGTTTGTCATAGCACACAACTCGAAGTGCGTGATGTGTGTTCAGAAACGGAGGGTGAAGAATCGCACTACACACCGCCATCCTTTCTATGATGCGGCATTGTTATAATACAAAGCCACCGTTTTTGCATCCAATGCTGCTGATTAGAAATGTGAGCGTGACGGATTTACACTTGAGCATATATTTCTCTTTATTAGAACTATGCTTTCGATAAGACCTTCCGCATTTTTTTCTCTCAGTTCCATTGTCTATATCACCCTATCATCTCTCAACTCTTACTTTTACTTTCTATTGCTTTGAAAACTCTGTCGTCATTCTTCAATAAACTTGAATCTAAACGAAGGTAAATAGGATAACAAAGTTCCAAAGCCCGAGTTTCATATTCGGCTATGGAAGGAAATGACGTCGGCAGAGACAACGCCCTTGGTTTTGTTCCCAGCATTAGTTTTTCTCTGCATGATGTTAATTCTTGTAAATTCCATTTCTTTAAAGGCAACGCCTTTTGGCCAGGAATTACATAGGATTGCTCAATTTTTCCTTCGTCGATAGGAAAAACCGGTTTTGTTTGAAGATGTTGGTCCTCCTTCGGTCCTGGATTTGCTTCGGTTTCGTTCTTTGCATCCTCTCCCTAAGACGCAAAATTTTGGGAAGAAGCTGTGGAACCTTAACTTTGTCTCTGTTCTGTAGTTTTGAGAAACTATTGCCCTGGTGTAAAAAGACCAGTCTGTTCTCTGTAAGGAGCAGCCGTATTGAGCCATAACTTGTGTGAAGATGAAATTACTGGGGATCTACTTTTGTGTTGGATGTTATTGTTTGCAACTTTTGTACCCCGTAAAAAATGTTGGTGGCAGCGGTGGGATTGTAAAATTGGGTGAATATTTGACAGTAACATTGCGTGCATTTAGCACCGACAGCACAAGTACAAAAGTTATGTTTAACGAGTACTGCAGTGAGCTATGTTGAAATATCACTGTGTGATCGTCATTCAAATTAGTGAATATACAGTGTGGAAGCTAATTGCGCTCAAACATATACTCTGTAACTTTGTGTATGAGATTCCTGTCAAGGATATAAACCAAGAATAACCATAAAAAGGATTAAAATTGCGACCAAGATAGCATTATCCATGATGAAGTGGAAAAGGTTGTAGAAGAGCACAACATTGCAAGAGATCAAGAAAGATACGACCAACAAACTTGATACAGTTTACAGACATTGAAGCAGACTTGAGTGGAGCAGAAGAGGATGAAATGCAAATAGAGGAAGAGCAACCTGTAAGAAAACCAAAGAAAACACAAAGCAAAATTAAAGCGACCAAGGAAACCAACAGACAAATAGAACTAGTGTTAGAACGCGAAAGGTTGCAATTAGAGAGACAACGACATGAATCTGAAGAGAGGAAGTTTAACTATCAGCAAGAAGCAGAGAAGCGACTGAAAATTAAGGAGATGGACAATCAGGACAAAATGAAAAAGATGTAAACAGAATTGGAAAGGTTGAGACGAAACACATATGCAAAGTCAGAAGGAAGTTAACGGTCCATTAAGATAAAGTTACAACCGTTTGATCCCGCGAAGGAAGATATACTTGCCTACCTTTCTGAATTTGTTGCAGTTGCTGTGCAAGCCGATTGGTGCGACAGTATACAATTTCCACAGCTGCGCAGTTTATTGGTTGGGGAGGCCGGGCAAGTGGCTACAAAGGCTAGTAAAAGTTATTTCGATTTGAAGAAGGCATTCACTGACCGATTTGGCCGAAGACCCGCTTACTACTTTGCAATGTTATAATTAATTCGGAAGCAACCATAAGAAACGTATCGCGGATTGATGTCAAGAATCTCCAATACCTGGTAAGATTTGTTCAAGAGGTAAGCCCGCTGGAATGTTTTCGGGAAGAATTCTTCCTCAAAGCTCTTCGTCCAGAGCCAGCGCAGTGGATTCGAAGAAATAATGTTTCTTTATCTGTAGTGGAAGCAACCGAGGACTATATTGTTTTCAATCAGGAAAAGAGACGCAATGCTTCGTATAATGCATCTGCTTCGTCAAGCGCAATAAAGGAAACAAATACGAATTTTGGAAATCAAGCGAGTAAAGACAGCAGCTCAGTTAGTGGTACATCTGACTTAACATGCTATTATTGTCGTGAAAAGTGTCATAAAGTTTGGGACTGTCCTAAAAAGAAAAAAGCAATGAATCAAGCAACCTACTTTGTCCAGAATATCATTGGTGAACGGCTAAACATTTACCAGGAACAGTCGCAGACATGACCGTGATACCTGAAGATCTGGTCGCTAAATCATGTATCCTTGAAGGGCAGAGCCTGATAATTTACACCGCCATTGGACAGCCTTTTGAGGCGAAATTAGCCATTGTCGAAGTAGACACGCCATACTACAAGAGTCATGTCCAGGTCGGACTGATACCTGACTTGGCAGCACAAGCGCTGCTGGGTATGAATATTCTACGCAGAAAGATGACTATCGCAGTAACTAGAAGCCAAGCAAGGGCTCTGTAGGAGGAAGTTGGAGAAAGTGGAAGGAAAATAAAAGAATGTGGGGTCCGATCCCACGAACTGGATGACTTGCGTCTGGATAGGCTAGATAGTGACATTGATACTGATGATGGCGAGGATGACAATCAACGTGAAAAGAAGGCTGATGACAAGAACCTGTCGATTAATCAGCCGCATAATGTCAATGTGGATTCGATTTCTTAGTATCAAAAGAATGACGACTCTTTGGCATGTGTGACAGAAAAGGCCCTGTCATCTGCAAGTATAACAGAAGGTGTGGACAATACATTCTTCTGGGAACATGGAATTTTGAAACGAAAGTGGAAGTCTTCCGATGGAGAAGAATGTGGAATCGAGTTAGTTTTGGTGACGCAGTTACGTCAATCAGTGGTTGATCTGGCACTTGATAGACCTTTTGCTGGTCATCTGGGAAGGAAGACAACGAAGGAGAGAATAACAACAGCATTTTATTGGCCAGGAATGCTAGTAGAAATTCTGAGACACTGTCAGGCATGTGGCATCTGCCAAAGGATAGCAAGGAAAACCGGGAAGGAGAAAGCTCCAATGTTGTGTCCAACAGTCGTATCTGAGCCTTTTGTTAAGATTGCGATGGATATCGTTGGTCCACTACGTTGCATAAAGGCTGGGAATAAATATATATTGACTATCGTTGATGAAGCCACCCGGTATCCGGAAGCAATGCCATTGAAGGACATTGAAACCAAAACAGTGGCCAACGCTTTAATTTGCCTATTTAGTTGTTGGTATACATAAAATTATCCTTACAGACCAAGGGACCAACTTCACAAGTACTCTTCTAAAGCAACTTTACAATACGTTGAACATCAAGGGGATAACAACATCTCCTTACAGGCCACATACCAATGGAAAGGTTGAACGATTTAATCACACGCTCAAAGATGTCTTGAAGAAACAGTGAAGAGTGGGATGTGATGCTGCCCTAAGCACTGTTTTGCTATATGGAGGTACGACATGAGGCAACTGGCTTTTCTCCATTTGAGCTGCTCTACGGTTGGCCAGTAAGAGAGCCGATGCAGATTCGTCAGGATCTATTCACCGGTGAGGGTGAGACGCAGAAGTCGGTTGTAGAACACGTTCTTTCGATTCGTCAGCGATTCGCCGATGCAAGCGAGTTATGTGCCTAACATTTCCCTTCAAGTTATTACATAAATATTGATTATCATTAAGACAAGAGGTATGCATGTATAGTGTATTGTAGGTTTAAAGGACTTTAAGCAGTCACATATGGTAATATTAGAAACAAGTTCTACATAGCTCACACATCTGATCCTGATTATCAGGCAGACCCATCTGATTTGGGTCGGTGTCATGTCATCACTTTAAAGGCAAGAATTGATATTATTAATGCATCCTGACTTTGTCTCTATTCTGTACTTTTGATAAACTATTGCCCTGGTGTAAAAAGACCAATCTGTTCTGTGTAAGGAGCAGTCGTCTTGAGCCATAGCTTGTGTGATGATGAAAATTACTTTGGGATCTACTTTTGTGTTGGATGTTATTGTTTGCTACGTTTGTACCCCATAACATACTCACTGAACTGTAATCAACGTAGATCCTGATCTGTCGTCCCATAACGCTTCTACACATATTCTTAAGTGAACAACATGGACCCTCATCTGCCCGCAGTTTTTCAGTGTCAGTTCAGTCCATGCTTTTATCAGCTGTATGCGAGTTATTTTGTGCAATTATCTTACGCAACCCGATTCAATTTGTGGCATCGACCACAGTTTTGAAATCGACTGTTGTTATTACATTTTTATCACTCAGATTGATACGTAAAAAAGCCATCATTCATTTAGATCTGCTCAGCAAAATGTAGGTCTACCATGCATCCCCCCACCCACCACAGGACTCTATCTCTTTGGCATTTATTGATGCAAATTTTGGGATGCACTTGTTTTGCTGGCTGAATATTTAAGGGAACCTAAGTGGCATATTTAATAATAATTTCAATGTGGATGTAACGCAAAATAATTGCATTTTCAACATCTAATATATTATGACGTCATATCTATTGATATAAGATACAAAGATTAATAGTAATGATACTAGCTGAATTAAATATTGCTGATATATAAACAAATAACGGTAATATATATAAGTATGAAGTTTGGGTGGATAATTGGCTGGGTCAGTAGTTATGTATAGCAAGTAGGTTGTTAGATAGGAAGGTAGGTAGGTTAGGGTGATACAAATGTAAACAGATACTTTAAGGCACACAGGCTGAACGGAACAATGGGGCTTGGAGAATTGATAAATGAATGTATGGTTATGTGATTTCATTTAGTAAGTAAATAATTTCGACGAAAATTGGAACATACAGAGAAGGAAATCTGAAGCAAACAGGCAAAACCTTACTTGTTGCCGAAGACTATTTACTGTCCGCATCGTAAGCGTTCCTAACCATTGCTTGATACCAACGTAAATCAGTCATCTTTTATATTTTTCCAGTCAATTCTAAGAGTACATTAGTAAATCTCTCTCTCTCTCTCTCTCTCTCTCTCTCTCTCTCTCTCTCTCTCTCTCTCTCTCTCTCTCTCTCTCTCTCTCATACACACACACACAACACACACACATATACATACATACACGTGCGTATCTTTATTTTTATTGTTCTACCATATCCTATAACACAGGCCTCCGAAAAGGGTAACCATGTTTATACCGTTATGCAATGTTGCATACATATTCAAATCAAATACAACTTTAGAAAGTTTCCAAACGGTGTAAGAGGGGCTCCAAACCATTATGGCAGTATGGATTCAAAGAGTCAAGTACATAACACTGAAGGAAATGACAAAGTGCAGCCAGTACACAAAGGATAATTCATCCTTGAATTTAGATTTTGCCATAGTGAATATTAAAAATATAATACCTTTTATTTTTCTGAATATCATGTTGTGTTAACTACATACAAGTATAGTAACCTACAAGTAGGTATTCTTTATGTAACTTACAAATCGATACTTTTATCTGTTTGAAAGAGAAACAACAATTTAGGCTGGGTCGGGGGAAAAGGAAAACGGGTCAAAAATGGAACGTTTGAAGTTCCTTATGATTTTACTGATCCAAAATTTTAGGGGTTGTTGCACAAAACTCCGACAATATATATCAGTCTATCACCCCTTTTTGTGATATATATATATATATATATATATATATATATATATATATATATATATATATATATATATATATATATGTTTACAGATTTAAAGAATATTATACATTTCTACGTGGTCATTTTAGTTCTTTTCGTTGGAAAAATTTTGTTCTTCCATCATTAAATACTGACTGCTAATAAGAGAAAATCGGGACAGGAAGAACACTTATAGCAATCTGTACAGAAATTGTGCTGTAGCTGTAATATATTAATTGTAAAATTGGTGGCAGTTTTGATAGTAGTAGTAGTTGTAGTAGTAATAATATCAGCAGTAATGATAATGGCAACAGCAAGAGTAGTAGTAGTAGTAGTAGCATCAGCAATAATAGTAGTAGTAGTATGCTAACTATTCGTAATAGGAGGTAAAGAAGCTGCAACAGCGGCAGCAGTAGCAACGCTAAAACAGTAGTGATGGAAGTATTAGTAGTGGTCTTAGTGTTGATAGTTTTAATAGTTATATAGACGCAGAATAAGTAGTAAAAGTCGCAGAAGCAGTGACAGCAATCTTAAAAGTGGTTTAGTATTAATAAGTCATCGTTCTTGTCGTTCATATTATTATTATTAGTAGTAGTAGTGGATGGAAGTCGCAGCACAAGTGGGATTTGCAGCTAAGTCAGTAGTATTAATAGTAGTAGCAGTAGTATTAAGTGGTAATAGTAATGGCAGTAGTATTATCACCGATAGCAGCTAGTACCAACAGTAGTAGTTAGTAGTGGAGGTAGTATGAATACTTTGGTTTCCGTATCTGGTTATCTGTGGTTGGCACACAACTTCATCATTATTATCATTTAGACATTCCAAATTTGGTTCTAATTTCTTTTCATGTGACACAAAGTTTATTAAAAAAACAACACTTTTTGATTAATTAGTGTTGTACACTGATGAATACAAGGCTCTGTATCTTGGTACATTTTATAGTTGGGAATTAAAACTGTAGGACAACAGAATCGTTCCAGACTTTTCTGTTATATCATGCCTTCACATATCTCCCCAGCCCTCATTTTCGTCCTACCATAGGTAGTGATGAATTATCCTCGTTGTTAATCGGTGTTCTGTCTTGTTCTTATTTATGCATGGCCGATATACTGTTTATTGTCAAACCTACAGTTTGCTGTAACGCCTAGGGACACGGATGCAATTTTGATGACGGAAAATTGACCTCACCAAGTAAGTCAAAACATATACCAGAGCATTTTTAAATTCAGAAAACGGATTTGGTCGTCAAAATCTGACAGTTTGCTTCCAGAACGCTGCCCTCAAACACGCCCAATGCAGGCGGAGATAATTATGTACGTGTACAAATATGACTGCTTCAAAGGGAAGGACAAAATTCTTCCCCAAATAGAAGGTAAAGAAAACGGGAATTGGGCTATCTGTCCCCGAAAAAGTGTATCGAGCGTAAACTTTTAATTTTAGCCTTGGCCGTTAATAATTTACGTCACTGAATAATGTATCACACGTTACTGGTTAATTACGTCATTGAATAATGTATCACACGTTACTGGTCGTGAATACTGTGAAGTTAAACTCTGAAAGCTCTCGTTCATAATCAAATAGATTAGTTAAGAAATGTAAAGCTGTTTTTTTTTTCTGCTTTTATCGTTGTATTTGCTGTGTGATTCGGCAACTTACAGTTTATGATCACCAATCTCTTCTTAGTGAATGAAACCTATGACCTGTAATTTTAAAGACACTGTCAAGAGCGCCGGTGAAATGAGTGCACTCCTAACACTGTATTAAAATGGAAGCGCATTGAATGCACCTTTGCCAATGCCGATTTGTCATGCGCATTATATATTTCGTAATTCTTCTTTTGTCACTTATCTTTTACATTCATTTATTCCTTCAATCACTCATTCATTCCTAGCCTTTACTCTCTCTCTCTCTCTCTCTCTCTCTCTCTCTCTCTCTCTCTCTCTCTCTCTCTCTCTCTCTCTCTCTCTCTCTCTGCTCCAACATCTGTTTGTCTGTTTGATTGTTGAGTTGTTTGTAGATTCTTTTTCGAACTCTTATTAATTTAAAGCATGACTGCTGAAATCACATATATAATTAATTAGGTCGTTAATGGGAATCTAAGTTAAAATAACAGTGGCAGATCCAGAAATATGGGGGGTAGGAGGATTGGTGTAAACAAGTAGGCGAGGGGTCTGTGGGACGGAACCCCCAGGGAGCGAAGCCCCCGGAAGCTCTTGCATTTTAAGCGTTTCAAGGGTATAATTTTGACAATCTAACTGTAAAGAAAACTTACTCTTGAAGATAGGGGAAAAGTTGAGTTTCTGGTCGTTTCTATTAAACAGCATCGTTTCGTTTATTGGAAACCGTGTACACGTTAAATATGTTGGTAAAAGTTGCAGCCTTAATCTCCTATTTGTCGATTGGAACAATTCAGTTTCACAATCAGAAAGATGCTGACTCCCGTTATAGCAATAACATATCGCAGTAAAAGATTGCATTTTTGGCACAAATGGCGTCACACAACCTGCTGGAATGTAACGTAAACTTCCGATTCAGACATGTTTACAGTACTGTGTAAAAGAAATGTTTTATCGGCTCTTTGTTTAGGTGAATGACATTATAACATGAAAACCAAAAATACAAATTACAACTCAAGGAGCCCATGTAATCTAGGTTATATATATGCTGAACTTGACCTTTAATCCTCGTGCATCGGATTCTCTTTTATGACGTACAAGGAGTGATCAATGGTAGTGCTTGAATGCAAACCCTCAGTCCAGCCCCATGGAGGGATCAAACTCCTAGGAAAGAGGATCACATCTACAAACCATTCAAAATCATAACCCAAGGTTATATTAAATGATGTAGGAGGAGTTTAATTATATGCGCGCGCGCACACACACACACACTCGATCTGGCGATCTGTGAGGTATCGTTAGCCTCATTTTTTGCCCCTAAAGTTTAATAACAAACATTTATCTGTGAATGAATAAAACGTAGTCCTTTAAAGTTATTTAAACAATAAAAATGCCCCAAACAAGGGTAATCTGAAGCGAAAGTGACTTCAAAAAAGAAAGAAATAGAAAGAGAGAAAACGAAACAAGCAAATCAGTAAAACAGTGAATTAAAGTGGAAGGACAATCAAACCATAATATATAATTTACGTTCTTTGTCCCCGGGCTTATCTTAGATATCTCCTTCGCCACCCCGACCCACAGTACATACCCCGCCTCTATAAAAAAATACGGGTCAAAAGTGGAATACATTCGTGCACTTTCAAAGTTTCAAATACTTGTTTCAAACAGCGGAAGTTGATATTAGACTATAAGTGAACAGATATTATATCCGGGCATGGACGGATAAACAGTCCTAGTCTTAGCATTTTCTTTGATGGCGCCCAGAGCCTGTCAGAATGAATGCATGTAATAAATAAACATAACAATAAGAACGTTATTTCACTACTTTATTTATTACAAAGGCTATAAATAATAATAATAATAAAAAAACATGTAAATTGTTATAAGGCTCAGTATAACGGAGCGGTGTCGTGTAACAGGAAACTTGAAATACATGTACGGGTACAAAATATGAGTCAATATTGTAGTAAGTCAAACTAGTCCAAAAACACGTGTTGCTTAATTGTTATGATCAAGTCAAGATAGAATGAATAATTCAGTAATTTATGAAATATAATACACAAAGACCACGTAACTTCATTACCTACACACCTGAAAGCATACATACATACCTATAGAGACTCCGTAATTGGTTCTTTAATTAGGTCTCTATCGCAACTTCGAGGTCAGTCCTACGGATCGTACCTCGAATGTATTCGATAGCTGCCATTCGGACCATTTCGTCTATTTACGAAATAAGGATTGACCGAGAAGTTACAAATACAATATTTTTTTCTTTTAATTCGTAACCTCTCTGTTAATCCTATAGTCAGTCCAATGTAGAAGGTGGCGGTTTGAATCTATTGGGTCTCTTTTTTGCGGAGAAATATCCGGCGAACAAAATGTATGATTATTCTGTAAATTACTGCGCCGACATACATTCGAGGCATATTTTTGGCTCGCAGAAATAGCCGAGGTGGTTCCGAATGTACTATATCTAAGCGACAGACCTTTATCTTAGGAATCAACCATTTTACTTCAGGGTGTGGGAACGTATGTTTTTGCGTCAAGCTAGAGTTGGAACTTTTGTCCGGCTCTTATCATATACAACAATCTTATTGCCTAGAATACTGTTCTTCCCAGGAATTTTCAGAATCAAGCTTCTCATTATTCCAAGAATGAAAAAAAATAAAAAAATTAAAAAAAAAAAATTATCCGGCCTAGAGGGTATATTATTCGTTTTTCTTTTTTAATTCAGAGACAAACATACCCCCTCCCCCCCCCACACACACACACCTCTTTGGTTAAATGGATATTCCCTCGGTTCATAGACCATTACGCAAACTTTTCAAAGCTGTACATCCAACGTTTCTTATTTAGAGTAATTAATTCAGATATAAATACTTTGAATGCATATACTAATTCTTATTTTGCTTTTAACTCATATGAGCATAAGAGTTACAAATCAACAACAAAGACAAATTTTTAAATATTTGGCTTTCCCGACGAAAATTTTCAAAACAAAACTACTCTTTTCTAAAATAATGTATGTGATATCTGTAGAATTCCAAAATATGTCATTTTAGCTGCATATATTAACATTTTAGAGTATAATGGTACAAAATAAAAGACTTTTTTGAACTTGTAATATTACATTAAATTTCATACTGCCATTTAATCATGTTTCAGAACAAAACAAGATATGATGAGATTAGTATATTATGGTTACACCTTCCATATAAAAGAAACATAAAATATTCGGAATTTCAGTTTCAGTGTCATATGTAGACACAATTGCTATAACATCATTCGTGCAAAAGAGAAAAAAGCAAAATGTTACGTTTCATGATCAAGGGAAATAAAGGCAAGGAATTCACAACATCTCTGCGACTGGAAATAGTCGTTTATCATAGTTGTGTCGTTCATATTCTCACCAATACAAGATGCCTTAAAAGCCAAAATAATATCATGTTCAAAAACTACAGTTTCAACGCTTGCCTAAAGTTTGACTCGGGATCGGAGAGACCATAAAGTATGGACAGATGGTTACATAGGGAATCATTCTGCTAAGAATGGGATAAAATAGTGTGAGGTTTTACTTTTTTTTTTTTTTTTATTTCGAGGTTGTGTGACGTCAGAGGCGGGAGTCCGTTTTGTGCGACCTTCATTGGTAAAATAAGTGAGAATACATTATGCAACACTCCAGAATAAAATCAGACATAATAAAATAACTTTCACTTGGTATTATAGCCATTCCAACTTTAAATGCTGCTATATCACAAAATATAACTTTACATGCAAATATAATACACGTTAATCAGACACAGACTCTTCGGCAGTTAAATTACGTAAGAACCCCTACACCTTCTTTTACACTATTGTTGCTTTTGCCTGTGAAAACAACTTGGTATTTCTCCGTCCTTCAGTTACAATTGATTTTATTTATTTCTTTAAAATTATCCATGTCAGGGGTGGATCGGGGGTTGGGGGGATGGTGGAGTAGGCGTGCGCCCCCCCCCCCCCCCAAAAAAAAAGCAAGCGCAAACAACCGGAACGTTTTCTATAGTAAGTTTTCCTTACAGTTAGATGGTTTAAATTATGCTTTGAAAACGCTTAAAATGCAGGAGCTTCCGGGGTCTTTGCACCCTGGGCCCCGGCTGGGGGTTCCGTCCCACAGACCCCTCGCCTACCTATTTAGGACACCACCACCCCCGAAAGATGTTTCTGCCACTGATTGTTATAGATTTTTCACTACAACTGATTTCGATATAATGACGGTTTCTGATTATATTAGGTATTTGAATAGGAAGGACTAATTTATTGTGATTAGAAACCCCCTTTCCCCGATATGATGGTGGTAATAATGCACAGGGATATGCATTTTCTACATCCAAGTAAAAAAAATAAAGGTGATTATTAATCTCTAAGATAGAAAGAAAGGTTTTAGATAGCTATAGTTTAAAAATTATATCGAGGTAATTCCAAAATTAAAACAATCCACGAAAAAATGTAAAAACTGTTAAGTTCACTAAAACTTAAGAATCGTGACAACTGCTATTAATATGAACAACACATTATACTTGCCACCTCCACCCCCACCCCCACCCCCCAAAAAAGAAAAACAATAGGTTTAGTCGAAGCTATAAACATCATTCATCATGCTGCTGCTGATGATGATACATGTAATAGCAGCAAAAATAATAATAACAGCAACAAGAGTCCCTGAAGGGACTGACCCTCTACTGGGCGAAAAGAATTTCCAGGAATTCAAGATAAGACCATTTCTTCCTTTTAACTGCTGAGTGTTGAAACCATCTCTGATATTCTTTAGCGATAACATGATTTTCAAATTAGCTGCTGTAGTGGATATATTGGATGCCAGATTGTCAAAATTTTCATATAGAACAAAGTAGACATCATTAGAAGTCTTTTGGTGAAAACCCCATGTCATAATGATCATCCATTCAGTGGGAGTAGTGACAACAAGATTTTCAAGACAGCTGTCGTGACAGCCATATTGGATGTACGACTGGCACCATTTTAATTTAGGATCAACTAGGTATGCTATGCAGTGTACTGGTGAAAACCCCATATTGATATAGCCATCCATTTGGGAGGAGTAGAGATAACAATATTGTCAAGATAACCACCATGGTGGCCATATTGAATGATAGTCATTTTCATTTAAGACCAACTGGGCACCATAAGAACTCTTGTGATGAAAACCCCATTTCTAAATGACTTTCCGTTTAAGAGAAGTAGCGAAAACAAGATTTTCAAGATGACCACATATTGGACGTCAGATCAGCACCATTTTAATTTAGGGTCAACAAAACATTATACAACGTCTATTAGTGAAAACCCCATGCTGATATGATCATTTATTCAGGAGTGAAAACCCCATGCTGATATGACCATTCATTCGGGAGAAGTAGTGATAGCAAGATTTTCAAGCTGGCCATTATGACAGCCATATTGAACATCAGATCGGCACCATTTACATTTTGGACTAACTAGACATCAATTGAAGTCTTCTGTTGAAAACAGCATGTGAATATGACTTTCAATTCAGGAGTAGTCTTAACAAGATTTTCAAGATGGCCGATGCGGCGCGATATTGGATTTTCAGATGGGCACCATTTTCATCTAAGACCAACTGGACATAATAAAAAGTCTTTTGGTGAAAACCCCACATCAATGTGAAGAGTTGCGATAACAAGATTTTCAAGATGCCTGTCGTGGCTCCTATATTGGACGTCAGATCGGCACCATTTGTAATTAGGGCTAACTAGACATCGTAAGAAGTCTTTCAGTGAAAACCCTATGTTAATATGACCATCCACTTAGGAGGAGTTGCGATAACAAGATTGTCAAGATGGCCGCTGTGGCTTCCATACTGATCACCAGATCGGCACGGTTTTCATTTAGGACCAATCAGACATTATATGAAGTATTTTAGTGAAAACCCAGTGTTGATATGATCATTCATGTAGGAGGAATTACGTAAGCAAAAGTTTCAAGATGGCCTCTGTGTCGGCCATATTGGACGCAGAGTGGTACCTTTTTCATTTAGGACCAACAAGATATCATAAGAAGTTTGTTAAGTGAAAACCCCACGTTGATATGACCATTCAATGAGGAGAAGTAGCGATAACAAGATTTTCAAGAGGGCCGCTTTGTTGGCCATATTGGATATCCGAGCCGCACCATTTTTACTTAGGACAAACAAAACCATGAGATGAATGTGTGTGTAAAGTTTCATGCCAATCATCCAAATGGTTTAGGAGGAGTAGCGATAACAAGCTTGTGCTAACGGACAGACGGACGACAGATCACTCACGAAAGACCATTCTATAAGCTCTTCTGGTATGTGACCAGTAGAGCTAATAATAATAATAATAATAATAATAATAATAATAATATCCATTACGATATGATTGTAACGATGATGATGATGATTATTATTATTAGTAGTAGTAGTAGTATTGTAGATAAAAAAAGAAAATTTCTTAGTTAAACTGGAAAATTTTGCATTAATCATATCACAAACTTTACAAAAGATATGTTCAGAATGATTAAAAGTAAAAATTACAACATAGTTGTGTACTATGCATTGTTACCACAATCAGAGATGTGTACTATACATAGTTACCACAATCAGAGTTGTGGACTATACACAGTTACCACAATCAGAGTTGTGTATTTTATACACTGTTACCACAAATATAACTTGTATATGGTACATACTGTTCCCAATATATCAGTATCACAGACTTCAAATGTTAAATCGGAATAGTACTTCCACAGTTGTAGATTTGAAAGGCGATCAAATTATTGTTATAAATTTCACACTTCAAATGCTTGTAACAAAAGCGTAACACGGATACTAGTATCCCTTGGGTAATGGTATTTTGCGAAGCCCCTGTACACCTATAAGTATTTCTAATAATTATTTCCCGAAATGATTCAGCAATATTATCCCACTCCACTTAAAGAAGAATACAAACTTAGTAATATTCAGATATACTTAAAAATAGTCTCACACAGATTGAGTTTTTCATTTACGAATAGAAAATTAATACTTTGAGAAAACCCCCTTGATTTGGTTCCGTTCCGTTCCGCAAAGTGCCGATTCGAGTGCAAGTAGGCCCAAGAGTGGCTTATAAATACATCTCTACGTTAGATACGAACTAAGACATGATAGTTTGAAAACCTCGCAAGAAACCCTTTAACAAAGTCTGCCTACGTGAATTGAAGGTTCTTTAGCAGTAATAAATACAAACATATTGGGATCTTCGTGGGAGAAGCACATGGCAGTCACATTTGATGACAGCTGCATGTTGAAGACTCTGTGATTTTTACCTGATGGTGGAATTCGAGCTATATGACTCTGTCCATCACAGTAGTAGGCATTCCCATCTTGATCTACACCTATGCAGCTACCAGTATAGCCTGAAATGAATCCAACCATTTTATCCTTGTAAAGGGCAGAGAGGCAATTTCGACTTTTTACCTTATACCCAAAGAGTCCATTCTTGTCAGGGGCAGACAGGTGATGCTTGTTTCCCTCCTCAGTTTTATTCCAGATATCCACGTAGCACATAATACGAGATCTCGTCTTATCAACTGCTATATAGTTCGAGCCATAACTGATTATGCCCTTAGTACTATAACCACGCGAGCTGATATCAATTATATCCAAGATATTTTTCTCATTGCCACCTGTGTCAATCACTGCGATTACAACCTTACTGTATATACTTTCAGTAATGATTTTACACAATACAGCGATTTCTCCGTTGCTGAAGGCGGCAATGCCCCAACACTCCCAGCGCATTTTGATTGTTTTGACATGTTCAAAGGAGTCGTGAACCAATAGGATCCGCACGGATGTTTCTTCTGGGAAACTCAAGGCAATTTTGTGTCCATCGAGTGACGTGACAGCAAAAGGGTTGGATGGAAACTTTTTGTCAGCGATTGGGATGAAGTTCGAGTCGAAGAGGTAACAACGCTTGCCAGAATTGTCGACCAAGACTACTCTGTTACCTGACACAAAAGTTGCTCCTGTATAGTACGGTTTTGGACAATTAGAGTCATACTGGGGATTGAATGTGACAGTCTCAACGTTGCACTCACAGAGAAGCTTCACATCAAAATTCTCCTTTGTACTAAAAGCATGTTTGTCTTCTTCCTCTTTACTTGCATTTATATTTACATTTGATTGCTGAAGCTTTTCTAAAAGGTTATTATGTTCCAATAACTTTGACGCTGAAGAAACCTCTAAGCCCAAGTCAGGCGTCGGTTTCACTTTGGACAGCTGTTCCTCTACGGTTCTTTCGTAGCCCTCAATCTGGTCATGAAGCTTCCTGATCAAAATAAAAATCTGCTGTTCTGTTCCATGAGTCATGAAGGTCTTCAAGAGTTCAACTGAGCCTTGAATAGCTGCTTTGAGAGATTGACATGTTCCCTCAACCTCAGACATTGTCAAGCTTTCCGTTTTGCCAATCTGCTGCAATTGTTCCAGAACTGAAGACTTGTAAGCTGCAAGCATATCCTCAACTTTCTTTGTTACAGAAGTTACCTCCTGAATAATGTCGCCCGATTGTTTCTTGACAGTAATATCTCTATTACCAGCTAACTCAATAATCTTGTCAAGTTTAGGAAAGAATTCGTCAAGTTTCGACTGCAACCGTTTAGTTTCATTTTCTTTTATTCCAGTACAGACCTCCATTATATCAACGACATCCTCACACTTCCTGTGGTCCAATGTCGCACACTTTGTACAGCATAATACATCATGGCTTTTGCAGAAGTATTCGATCTTATTGTCAGAGTGGCGTACACAGAAAGAATTGTTAAACTCTTGAAAGAACCGAGATGGGTTTTTCTGAATGTCGTTGGTCGTTATCAACTTGTGCGCCTTAAATGCTTTAAACATCAGGTGGTTCTGTGCGCAGTCCTTGCACAAATACTCGGCGCAATTCAGGCAAAAGACATCAGAAATTAAACGAACGTCTTTAGAGAAACATGGATCACACAGTTTTGTCTGGGCAGCTTTATTATTTCCGAAACTTGTAGGAACATAATGATTCAAAGGAAAGTTCTTCACCCATTCTGAGGGATTTGGTATATCCACGGGCGCAGTGGTCGCACTTCTACACAAAGGACAATCAAACCGATTGGTTTTCGATGTTTCCCCAGTTACGGTTGAAATTAAAGACAGAATACAACTTTCACAAAATGTGTGCAAACATGGAAGTGATCTTGGCGTCTTGAATGTATCGATACAAATAGGGCAAATCGGTCCCTCTGCACTTTTTGCCCTTCCCTCCATTCTCTTTGAACAACTCGAACTAGTCGCCATGTTGTCCGCTTGGATAGATAATGTGTCCTAGAATGAACTTTCTAGTGCGGGCATCGGTGTCGTTTATCGATAACACATTTGTTTCTGCCGAATCTGATAGTTTTTACCAACAAAATCCATTAATCAGTATCTGCCAGCCAGCAAGTAATCACCTACTATCCCTATTACACAGAATAACTAGACCAGAGCACAAGCTGCCACAACAGTATTCTTCTATCTCGCAGCGACAAATGTACATGCCAACTTATGACGAACAATGACTCTAACATTATCTCGCAGGGGAAGAAAGATAGGGGAATATTTCTCTTTCCACTTTCTAGGTAGGTGTACGACTTAAATGTAAGCAGGTTATAGTGGGTAGTGACTCAGAATAACAAATCTGAATAGATTAAATATTCCGCGAAATCTGGAAAGTAACCTGACTTGAAAGAAGAAAAAAATACAATCTAAAGTTTTGTCGTATTCAAATATACACACACACACACACACACACACATATATATATATATATATATATATATATATATATATATATATCTATATATATATATATATATATATATATATATATATATATATATATATATATATATATATATATATATATATATATATTTATGAGTTCTTTTGGGTGGGTCGGGAATGGACTTTTATTGCTTCCAGCTGAAAATTTTCTTTCGACCCGGAAAGAGTATATTTTTTCCAGGGTCAAGAAAGTTCGAGAATTAGATTTCAAAGCACTTGTAAAAAAAAAAAATTCGGTCTCATGAAGTTTTTTTTTTCTTTAAATGCATATTCCAGGTATTAGAATGAGATTTTTATTTTAGTTATATTAGACCATTATTCTCAAAACCGTGGGAATAAATGTCTAATAGAACTAAAATAAAAACACTCTTCCCGGGTCTAATTTTTCTTCTTCAAATTTTAAATATTTTCTTTTCTTTTTTTCTTCACTTTTTTCGCGTTTTAGGGTGATTTGAGTGAGTTTTTTCTCGCCTTTTAGAGCTGTTTTGAGTTTTTTATTTTTATTTTTGTGGGGTTTGTTAACTTTTAAATTTTTTTTAAATTTTGTTCTGTGTTCTTATTTTAATGCACCTTTTTGCGTTCTAGAGTGGTTTGAATGAGATTTCTCTAACGTTTTTTAGGGGCTGAATGAGGTTTTTCATGTTTTAGCGATGTTTGGAATTTTTTTATATGTGTATTTTTGGGTATGGGGTTTTTACATTTTTTAATTTGTAAAAAAAATCTATTTTCTTGGGGGTTTTGCACTTTTTTTGCGTTTTAGAGGGGTTTGAATGTTGCGTTTAGATGTTTTGGCGGTGTTTGATATTTGATATTTTTATTTTTTTTATTTTTGTGGTTTTGTGGGTTTCTTTTAGTTAGTAATTGTGAAAAATATATGTTGGAATTTTTCGTCTTTAAATTTGTTGAGGTTTTCTTTTACTTTTTTTATTGTGTAACTTTATAGTGTTTAAACTGATTTCTATTTGTATGTTTATAGTATTTAAACTGATTTCTAATTGTATGTTTATAGTATTTAAACTGATTTCTAATTGTATGTTTATAGTATTTAAACTGATTTCTAATTGTATGTTTATAGTATTTAAACTGATTTCTAATTGTATGTTTATAGTATTTAAACTGATTTCTAATTGTATGTTTATAGTGTTTAAACTGATTTCTAATTGTATGTTTATAGTGTTTAAACTGATTTCTAATTGTATGTTTATAGTATTTAAAATTGTTTCGAAGAATATCCTCCAGAAGGCTATCAAATGATATGTCTTAGAGGATAAGGAATACAGTTCTTTCTTAGTTAGTCATTGAAAATTTATTTAAAATATATATTCCACAGGTTAGGCGAAGGGTGTCTCAACGGATTATTTTTCAGATTTATAAAATAATACTTGCCATACATTTTTAAATACATTTTCTTGATGAATATTCCTGAGGGCACATTGCTATGGGTTCTTATAGTATGTTAAAAATGGTTGATAATAAAATGCTTAAAAAGAGCTAGAGATACTGCAGAATATTTATAAGTGTTACATTATCGATTTTTAAAAGTATATATGATTGTTTACAAATAATTTATTGATATATTTAAACAAATTGTTTGAAGATAATCCATATATATATATATATATATATGTGTGTGTGTGTGTGTGTGTGTGTGTGTGTGTGTGTGTGTGTGTGTGTGTGTGTGTGTGTGTGTTGTTTAAAATGAAACGCCTGAGATAATTTATATGCTAAACATCTAAAATAACTTTTCAAAAAATATAGATGCTACTTAAAAACTACTACTTAATGTTTTTATTGCCATACGCATAGGTTTTTATACCATCTTCAGTAATAAAACTTGTTGTGTCTAGGGGTGACAAGCTTGTTTTATTATTTTGTATAATCCCATGCGATGATTTTCTCTTTTAATATAATACATCTCATGCATCATCTCTAATTTTTCAATTAATGATTTGTTTTGGTATAATTCATAATTTAATTCCTTTATAACAACTTGCATTGATACTCCCTTAGCTTTATTAATTTGTTTATCATTAAACTTAAGTGAGTACATTTTAGGTCGCAAACCAACAAATTCTTTTACTGGATTTTCATTACATTCATCTTTAAATTTACTTACATCTTGTTATTAACCCCACTATATAAAGGGTGATTGCTTTGGTAATCGCTTGTATCATACAGTGTTTAATTCTTTTCTTTTTTATATCATCATAAATATTTGCTGTTTTAAATTCCAATAACAGACTGTCAGTGTCCGTATATAATAATTCAACGTTTTTTCCCATATGCAGATTTATTATAATAAAAGTCATACGTAAGTAATTTTGACAAATCCAATGCCGTTTGTCCTGTATAAACCGGTCTGTTAATAAGAATTTTGACATAAGCCTATCATTTGTTTTTATTAGTATTTTCATTTTATCAGTTTCACTTGACCTAACTAACTCATAATTTACCCTTTTTCTGACATTTTCCATACTTTTCCCAAATGCTGAGTTATTCATTAACTTAAAAAAAATCTTTCTCAAATTCATTCTTAGATTGTGATCCCAAATTGGTACTTATGTGGCTATATCGGGACATCCATTTTTCCTGATTAAACTGTAATACTCTATGAACCTTGATTATTTTCATACCTAGACTCTTGTATAATAAATTCCTGTAATGAACTATGTATTTACTTTTGCTCATTAAATTTGGTACTAATTTATCACAATCAATAAATTTAGTATCTAAATCTTTTGCCAATTTAACTTGATAGCTGATAAGCCATTCTACTTCAACTTGTAATATTTTAGGTGCTAATGGATAATAGTTATTTAAATCATGTATATTTTAGGGTACTCTAAACCAACCACTAATATATAACCCTTTTCAGAATCAAATGGGATATAATCAGGTAATTTATCTAGTGCAATCCATTTAAATTCAGAAACAGGTAGAACTTGCATCATTGCCGATTCATACAAATTGTGATGGTCTTAATACATAATCCATTTTTTAGGTTTACTTTTATTATAACCTTCAACCATAGGATTATTAATGCCATTGATATTCCACATCTTAATCCTTTTACTACAAATAAATGCATGCCAGTATCAGTAAATAATTCTAGTTGAGGTATTGTTATTTTAGTAATGCATTTCATTACATTCCTGGGGTACTGAAATAATGGGCAGGATCTAAACCATAATGTTTGAATGTCATATTTTTAAAATTTTCAAGAAATTCAGCAAGTAACAGAGCATCAATTTTTAAATTTACATCGTGATATTCAATTAATTTTATTTTATTTTTTGGCATGATAATACTCTTTATCTGATATAACAGATTTATTTAATATGGAGTAAAACGGGTCCTTTTCTGATAGTTTAGTTTATTTAATTTGGATAATTATTCCATTACGATTCATTCCTAGTCTTAGATCTTATCCTGAAGCATTCTGACCATGATAAAATTCTGCTGCTCTGTTCCATAAGTCATGTAGGTCTTGAAGAGTTCAACTGAGCCTAGGATAGCTGCTTTAAGGAATAGACCCGTCCGCTCCACCTCCGATATGGTCAAGCTTTCCGTCTTGCCAATCTGCTGTAATTGTTCCAGAACTGAAGACTTGTAAGCTGCAAGCATATCCACAACTTACTTTGTTACAGAATTTACCTCCGCAATAATGTTGTCCGATTGTTTCTTGAAGCCTATATCTCTAGTACCAGCTAACTCTATAATCTTGTCAAGTTTCGGAGCGAATTCATCTAGCTTCGACCTCATTCGTTTAGTTTCACCATTTTCTGTGATGCCAGAACTTACATCCAAAAGATCGATGACATCCTTGCACATCATGTGGTTTAAGGTTGCACATTTGGCACATCAAGGCACATCATGACTTTTACCGAAGCACTCAATCTCTTTGTCTGAGTGACGTACACAGAAGGAGTGATTCAGATCTTGGAAGAACCGAGTCGGCTTCTTCTGAATGTCATTCGACTTTACCAATTTGTGTCTTTTAAATGCCTTGAACGTCTGGCGACTTTTTGCACAGTCCTGATCACATACTCGGCGCACTTCATGCATAAGGCATCAGAAGTTGAACTAACGTCTTTAGACAGGCAATGATCATACGTTTTTGCTTGGACATCTTTGTAATTTCTAAAACGTGTCGGAACATAGCTTTTCGCACCATTCTGAGGGATTTGTTATATCCGCAGCCGCAATGGTCGCACTTCAGCACACTGGACAGTCAAACCGATTGGTTGTCTATGTCTCCCCGGTATCAGGCACGTACGATTGAGAAAGAATGGTGTGCCCGATAATACTGGACTGTCTTTCGCACCTTGATGCAATGCAAATTATGTTTTAATACAATAGAAGCATAGTGTGTCCATCTCAATCGAAGTAAAAAAGCAAAGATCTCCAGACGCTCTTTATCGCTTGTAGACATTGTTGCATGTATAGTAAGCATTTTCAAGTGTGCATTGACATTTATCATTTATGTTAGCATTCATAAAAAGTTAATTGTGGTTGTAATGACCTACTTTTCTTGCTACACTGGCTATGCCAAGTTTTTGGATTATGTGCTATACAGGCGAAGACATCATTCAACAGATTTCCTTCTTAGCGCAGATATTCAAATGTATGTCCAATTATAAGCCTAAAAGAAGAGACAAATCTTTCCTTTGCATTGATTGTATGTTTCATGCAAGATTCACTCGCGTTCTCTTGGTACGTTTCTAAAGTACTAATTCTGTTATTGTACCTGTTTGTAATTCAGTTAAAATTAATTACAATGTATAGTTTCTGCTGTGCTCATTGGAAGTCATATGGCCAAAATACATGGGGTAATGACCAAGAAGGGCATACAAATCTTAAGTCAGAAATAAATTTTATAGCGTCGGCGCAAATACATCGGACACTTTATAAGGTTAATGGGGGAGTGGATCGAATGGACATTTTCATTATTAATGTTAGCAGGTACAATCATGGGCGGCACTTTTAAAAAAAAAGCGTTTTCAAAACAGATTGTAGTGAGATATATCCAGCAATCATAATTGCTTTGGCAAAGTACGCCAGACACACTTTATCACTAAACACTGTTACGGAATCATACCTCTTTTCCTTTTTTTCAATGATATAATTTATTAGTTTATGATCTTTGTTCTTAGTTTAAACCGCGGATACCTTATGAGTATACATACGGTATTTTCAATCGATAATGGTCACACGCTGGTAGTGTCACGTCGCGCGCTCATAATCTGGATTAGGTGTACTTTTAGTTCATTGTAAACAACATCATGTTGATTGTTAGTTCTAGTCTAATATAGCATTCTTGAGAATAAAATTGTGTTTACTGGAAGTAAATACATTCATTAGGCTTTTAAAGGCTTCGAATGCTGACAGGAACTACGTAGTAGGTTTATTCGATTCTGCGCACTTATTAAGTATATATAGAAAATAATCCTGTAATTATTATTCTTTTACAGTTGCTTGAATGAAGAGAGGTCATTGAAATTATTTAGTTCAGTGTGGGATTTATTTATTTGGAAATTCATCTGCATTACTATACAACTCCGTGGAATTAACGGAAATACTTCTAAAACTTGTGAGATTCCAGACTTAAAAAGATTATTTGGATTTACTTAAAACTTATCAACATATCAGCATAGCAAAGGCTTTTCATTCGGAATACTACATCCGGATTATTTGGATTAACTTCCGGAAGTGAACTTTAAAACAATTTAGGACTTTTTAGGATATTCTATACTGTAAGTTATTTTTAATTATTTCACTTTGATTGTTTGTTGAACTATTTTAATACTTTAGGAAATTAAAGATTTGCATTTTAATCTTGAAAGCTTGTTAGTGTCTTTTATCTTGTTGCATTACCCCTAGAGTCGTAACAATACATATAGCTCAGTTTCCTAGACATTGTTGCTTATATAGTCATGCAATTTGATGTGTGCATTCACCAATGACACTTGGAAGCAGACAACAGACTACCTAAATTTCGCGCAGTGGAGGGGAGGGGGGCGAGTTGGGATAATTGTTTTCTCTTTTACATTGAGATAATTTATTTTTTCAACTAATATAATGGATGTAATAAGTTCTTTTTTTCTATAAACAAGAGAAAAAAATTTTTTTCAAGCTATTTGAGGAAACGACATATTTCTAAAAATAAAATAAAATAAATAAATAAATAATAAAAATTCTTCACTCCACCCCACCCCCACACCCCAGCGAACATAAAATGGTAGGTCCCTTAAGTTAACACCCATAAAATGTAAATTGTGGTTGTAATGACCTATTTTTCTAGCTAAACTGGCTATGGTAAGGTTTTGCATATGCACTGTATTACTGTATCGGCGAAGCTGCAAGACATAGTATTCTACAGAATTTGCTGTTGGTTCATACTTAGCACAGACCTTCACATTTTTATATAGTCATAAAGAATATAAAAATCTTTTATTTGGATTGATTTCATAAATGAGAAACGCATAAAAACTCTGTTTCATGTAATATTTTACTTGTATCCTTTCTAGTTACTTTTCTAAAGTATAATTTTATTCTTGTTACGAACAATGACATATCTCTCAAAGAAGAAAAAGGGAGTAAATATTTCTCCTTCCACTCACTAAGAAGGTGTACGACTTAAGTGTACGTCGGTTGTGGTGGTATTGACTCAGAATAAGAAATCTGACCCAGACATATGATAAATATCTTCAAAATGTGTAGTAAAGCTACCTGACTAAAAAAAACTCAAAAAAAATATATATAAAAAAATATCGGGTTTGTAATACTCAAGTAAGAATATCCAAGGATTTCATTTATTATAGGATTAAATAGTCATGGTTAGTATCTATCGAAGTGTACATTTTATCTAATAACTCACAAAGTAAGTAAAGTCCTTTTCTGATTTGATTTGTGAGTAATTATGTAAAATTTACACTTCGATAAATAACCGACTATAATAATTTTCCACCTTTCTGTTGTCAAATTCCATTAAAAAAACATTTGATTTTTGGTAGTACGTAGTTTCGTTTCATTGGCCTCTAAGGGACCGACCATTTAATTTTCGGGGGTGGGGGTATCAACGAGAATATTTTTTTTCTTTTCCCTCAAGATAATTCATTTTTTGTTCAAATAAAGTTTAAATGGTCTATACCTAAACTTGGCGCCAGAATACCTGGACCCATCTTCGCTAGCCAGTGGTTTTTGATCCAGTTTCTTCATATCTACTGTGGAACTAAATGTATCAACGACCATCAACAAGCGAAGATGACATAGCCCGTACAAAATAACAACACAAGAGTTGACGAGTGTCTTGTTTTTGTTTTTACTTAGCAAATGTACTTTACAGCCTAGCATTCATTGTTCTTGCTTTCTATATGCCCATTTCGAGTTTAAAAAAACATCGTGTCTAGTTTTAGTAACATCCACTGCTCTTACGTCATTTGACCATGTCCCAGGGTATCACTTGTTTGATTCAGCATTGCAAACACCATCGAAGCAAAAATGCAGTAATCGTTTAGGGTAGACTTGCTCGTAGAGCCTGCCATTATTTTTCGTAAGCCTTTGGCTTCACATGTATAAATTAGCATTTTCACTTAGGTGCTTGCTTGAGAGGCGCTTTTTAAAGAGAAACAAAATCACGTGACATAGTCATATATAACCAGCTGTTTATCCCTCCACGTCATCTTTTCACTTGCGCTAGACGAGAGGTAGTAAGTATACACTGACATTGAAACAACCGCGTGGTCGGTATTTTATCGTATGTATTTGGAAATTAAAATTAATATCTGCTCTTATATACATATATCATTTGGATATATTAATTAAGCAGCCGACCTTGAACGCTGTTCAGGTCAAATTGCCCAAACTTTACAAATTTAGCAGTAGTTTATCCCTGACGACATGGACGATGTCCTGTCAATTACCCCGTCTGACTCCGAGATGTCAGACTTTTCGGGGTTTGATATTAATGATATTGGAGCAAATGTGGAAATACCATCTAAAAGGAAAGGAAATAAAACTGCCAAAATTGGGAAAGGGAAAAAACCAATGCCAAAAAAGGCAATACACATATCCAAGACGAAGTCCGTTGTTGTCAAACCGGCAAAAACATGCGTTAAGGGAGACAATTCTTCCAAGAATGTTGTGGACGGACCGTCCATTAGCAAGGTGGGGATAGCGACCGAAAAAAAGTCGACAGGGCAGAAATTAGTCGACTTGAATAAGTTGACACCAGAAAATATCGCAGTTTTGCGTGAATTATTGGGTATTCACCCTAACCATGAAGACATTTGTGATAATACTGCTGTCATAGATAATGATATTTGGGACAGGGAACAAAATGTGTTAATTGCTGTCCCTGAGAACTCGCTGCCAAAATCTCGCACTCCACTGGGAGTTATTTCAAATGTATCCATGGCAGGAAATCTGAATGAAGCCCTCTTTGATACAGGGTATGATGAAAATGTAGTTGCTTCTTCTATACATGAGAATGATCAAAATTTAATAGATGAGGCATGGGAATTGCTTAAACTTAAAGTTCCCCAAATAGGGGAAAAAATTTCAGAGTCTCTAGCACAGCTGATTAACGCTGCTACAACATCACAGTGTATAACTGATCAGATTGTGGACAAATACAAAATTCCTCAAAATTGCAACAAAATGGGACCCCCCCCCCCAAAAAAAAAAAAAAAAAAAAAAAAAATTAACCCAGAGATCTGGGGAGAATTGAACAAAAGGGTACAGTCTGCTGACAAGAATTTTCGAGACACACAGCTTTTGGTCGCAGCCGCCATTATGCCCATAGTTACACTTGCTGCTCTTGTAAAGGCACAAATGTCCATTACACCTGAGATTAAAGACTGCATTTCGGATGCACTTACTTTAATGGGCCAAGTTCAATATAACATTTCTCTACGCAGACGATATATGTTAAGGCCCCACTTGAAAAAGAAGTATTCCAGTCTGTGTAATCTGAACACCCCCATCTCCTCTCTTCTCTTTGGTGATGATGTTGCCCAAGAAATAAAGAAATGCGAAACTGGACTTCGACTTAGACGAGATGATTATGCTTTTAATTTCAATGCTAGTAATGCTAGAGGTAGGGGTTACTCTAGAGGGTGCCCCACCAGACCATTTAGGGGGAGAGGATTCAACAGATACCAACCATATAATAACCCTAGACAATATGGCCACATGAATGCAAATCGTGGCAGGGGAAAGATGCACATGTCTCAACAGGGAGATATTCAACATAACTGACAGGTAAATTCAGGGGTAGCAAAAATAAGTAAATGTCTTGGAGCATGGAAGTTGTTGACATCTGATAAGTGGATTTTACAAACGGTGGATGGTTATAAGATTGAATTTGACAAAATTCCATATCAAAACAGATTACCGCATGACATCAACTTTTCTGATGAACAAAAGACTCTGGTACAAAATGAAATAGATGAAATGTTAAGGAAAAGAGCTATTATACCTTCTTTTCATGAAAAGGGAGAGTTTATTTCCAATTTATTCATTGTACCTAAACCTGATGGGAGATTCAGACCAGTCATAAATCTGAAGGCTTTGAATGAATTTGTCACATACAAACATTTTAAACACGGAACTTTTTCATATGTTTTGGAACTAATACAGGAAAATGATTTTTTCACATCTATTGATCTAAAAGATGCATGTTTCAGTGTTGCAATACATGCAAATTTTCAAAGATATCTAAAATTTCAGTGGAATGGAATACTTTATAAATTCGTTTGTTTACCCTTTGGGATTTCCAGTGCACCGAGGGTCTTCACAAAACTTTTGAAACCACTGTATTCCTGCTTCAGAAAACTAGGTATTCGTTGCTCATACTACATTGATGACTCCATTAACATGAACACATGCCCCACTTTATGTCTTCAAAATACAAATTTAATGCTGGAAAAGATAGTATCTCTAGGGTTTACTATTAATTATGAGAAATCTCACCTTATCCCATCTCAGAAAATTATGTTTTTTGGATTTCTTATTGATTCAGTACAGTTTGAAGT
The DNA here is from genome assembly GCA_029931535.1 of Margaritifera margaritifera. Classification (NCBI taxonomy): domain Eukaryota; kingdom Metazoa; phylum Mollusca; class Bivalvia; order Unionida; family Margaritiferidae; genus Margaritifera; species Margaritifera margaritifera. The sequence continues at coordinate 1,326,888 of JAQPZY010001294.1, read as the reverse complement.
TTTCCTTACAGAGGTAAAAGTCCAGAAAATGTTAAATACCGCCAATCAGTTGTTGGTCAAGACATCCATTTACATAAGAGAGTTGGCATCATTTATTGGTTTACTTGTGAACGCTTTTCAAGCAGTTTTGGAAGGACCAATGCATTATCGCTATTTGGAAAGAGACAAAGTTCTTGGTCTTACATATTGCCAAAACTACGATGCACATATAATCCTGTCGGATAATAGCAAGGCCGAACTAAAATGGTGGTCTGGAAACATAAAAATATGAAATGGTAAACGTATCAGACCCAAACCAGTTGATTTTTTAATCCAGACAGATGCATCCACACTAGGGTGGGGTGCTGTTTCAACGGAATCCAATCAGTCTGTTGGTGGTCGTTGGTCAGTTGACGAATCCAATTATCACATCAATTATTTAGAACTTCTTGCTATCTTCCATGCCATGAGATCATTTTGTAGCCTAGTTATGAATAAACATGTTCGTATTCAAACAGACAGTACATGTGCATTGTCATACATTAATAATATGGGCGGAATGCAATCTAAAGAAATGGACGATCTTTCAAAATCTATTTGGGAATGGTGCCTCAAAAGAGACATTTACATTTCAGCCATCTACTTACCAGGAGTTGATAATACTTCTGCTGATTACTATTCTAGAAATTTTTCAGACTCTACGGAGTGGATGTTAAAAAGAGACATTTTTAGTAGGCTTTGCACTCACTTTTTTCAACCAGACATTGATTTATTTGCTTCCAGGTTAAATTTTCAAATTGATAAATTTGTTTCATGGAATCCAGAACCAAAAACATTTAAGTTTGATGCTTTTTCCTTTTCCTGGCATGAATTTCGACCTTACATTTTGCCACCTTTCCGCTTAATAGGAAAAATTGTGAATAAGATCACAAGTGACAAAGTTGACAAAGCACTTATGATAATTCCATATTGGCCATCTCAGCCTTGGTTTAGTTTACTTATGGCTTGTATTGTTGATATTCCTGCCAGGTTGCCTCGACACAAGGACCTGCTTATACTCCCACACTCCAGAGAGATTCATCCCCTAAAGGAAAAGTTGAAGTTGATAGGTGTGGTTGTATCAGGGCAAACCTCCAGAGTAGAAGACTTCCAGAGAAAGCTATTGAACTCATCTGCAATTCCTGGGGAAAAGGCACACAAAAGCAGTATAACCTTGCATGGAGGAAGTGGAACATTTGGTGTTCTGTCGGGAAAAACAATCCCTATAATTCATCTGACGAAATAGTTGTGGCATACTTGAGTTATCGTGTATCCCTTGGTAAATCATATAGTGTTATAAACACTCACAAGTCCATGCTGTTACAAACTCTACAATTACTAGGTCAGACCTGGTGTTATAAGCCACTTTTACTTACAAGATTTATGAGAGGTATTTTTCATTATGAATCCATCTCAAGCAAAGTATGCATTCACTTGGGATGTTGGACAAGTGCTCAAATATTTAAGTAAGTTGTTTCCCCTGCAGGATGTAGATTTTAAGTTGCTGTCATTTAAAACTGTGGCTCTTCCAGCACTTTCCACAGCAGCAAGGGCACAAACATCGATTGCCATGAATATTCATAATATGTGTATATCAAACAAGGATATTCAGTTTTATTTCTCTACTCTACTTAAAACTTCCAGTCAAGGGAAGAGTTTTTGTTTAAAAATCCCTCATTTTCCTGAGGAAAGGGTATGTCCTATGCACACAGTTTTACATTACCTTGATAGAACTCATGGTCTTAGGAAGTGTGATCAGTTAATTGTGTCTTTTCGTACTTTTAAAGCAATTACAAGTAGCACATTAGCAAGGTGGCTGAAAGCGGTGCTACAACTTTCAGGTATTGATGTCCAGTATTTTAAAGCTCATTCATATCGTTCAGCTTCAACATCCGCAGCCTATAGGGGAGGTTGTTCCCTTCAGGAAATTCTTAGAACAGCTGACTGGTCCTCGACCAAGAATTTTCACAAATTCTACTTACGTGATATAAATTCAAATAAGACTTTTGTAAAAGCAGTTCTAAAAATGAAATGAAAGTGTTGAATTTGACTGTTTTGTTGTCTTTCTTTAAACATGCTAATTTATACATGTGAAGCCAAAGGCTTACGAAAAATAATGGGCCCCCGTCCAAGCATACTTTAGATGTGATGGATGGGGGGCATTATTGGAGTAAGCCGGAGGCTGAGCATGTATAAACCCTCCCTGTGATATGTTCCCACCCTATTATGAGGTGTTATAGCCAACAAAACATGGTTAAAATATGACGTGGAGGGATAAACAGCTGGTTATATATGACTATGTCACGTGATTTTGTTTCTCTTTAAAAAGCGCCTCTCAAGCAAGCACCTAAGTGAAAATGCTAATTTATACATGCTCAGCCTCCGGCTTACTCCAATAATGCCCCCCCCCCCCCCCCCATCCATCACATCTAAAGTATGCTTGGATGGGGGCCCATTTTCTTTGCTTGGTTACAGGGGTGAGTGTTGGAACGCAGGAAGGAATGTGCGATTACAGTGTTTGAACTTCTAAATTAAATAGGATATATATATATATATATATATATATATATATATATATATATATATATATATATATATATATATATATATATATATATATATATATATATTCTGGGGTTGCAAAGTGCAACGTTTGTTCTGAAGTCACATGGGGGAGGGCTTGTTGTTGTAAAGAGTTCATACAAACCAAACTTGACCGAAAGTAAATTGGAAGCAGATATATGTGAGTTTTAAAAAAAATATAAACAAACAAAATTTGTTTTGTTAGAACAATTTCTTTTACCGTTATATATATATATATATATATATATATATATATATATATATATATATATATATATATATATATATATATATATATATACATGGATTTTATAGAATTTTTAGTTTCAGCTTCATTTCATATCGAACATAAATATAGTTGCAGCCTCGTGACCTGTCAATAGTAATTGTTTTTAAGGCACCGACCATTTGATTTTCAGGGAACGGGGAAGAGCTGGGATTTTTATTTTTTTTTTTTTATTTTTTTTTTTCCAGCCTTCAAATAGCTTGAAAAACAAATCTGTGTTCTGATTTATAGAAAAAAAAGAACATGTTACATCCATCATAATAAGCGAAAAATTTATTTTTTTTATTTCAAAGTCAAGGAGAAAAACAAATGTCACGGCTCGAAAGAAAATCCCAGCCTGCCATCTCACCCCACCCCGAAAATTAAATGGTCTGTTCCTGTATATATATATATATATATATATATATATATATATATATATATATATATATATATATATATATATATATATATATAATTCTACGTTATGTCTTTGTTATTCTCATATCTTTACCTTTTTTCTCTGTGTTATTCTTAATCTCATAAGGAGGAAATAAAGAAATAAAGATGAATGATGATACTGATGCAAAATCCATGATTTTATTGCTAGCTCATCCAGGCCCTTAGTTGAGGTGTGCATGTGCTGGGGAGGGGTGCGTTTAGACATTTAAGGCCGTTTTAAAAATCTCTACCCAGTATTTATCTGTGTAGCCCAGGCTTTGAAACTATTTAGAGTGGTCAGTAGAGAATTATAATATCAATATGTATCTTTATCAACGCACATGGAGAGAACCCTGCATGTATGAGGACATAGTCTGAATAAACACATTTTGTACAGGTTCATACGATAAAAAAAACTAGAATCTTTTGCGTCAGGATGTACGGATAATACCAGTGTACACGAGAAAATATCATAAAAAGGGACTGGGTTAGTACTGTTGAAAACGATGGTTTCAAAAGGTAAGATTGGATGTTTCAGAATCATATGTTGACAGTTATATAAGATTTTGAAAGTTGCTCAATACATGTCTGAAATTATTTACACACACGAAACGATACATGGATGTTCATGTTAAAATCTTCAGGTCAATCAATAATTTCAAATCACTTTAAATTTATGAAATTAAGCTACATGTATATAAAAGTGTGCTGTATTCACTTTGTAAAATCAACGCTTTAACTTGAAATGATGTGATCATTACAAACACAAAACTGCATACGTGTTTTGTTCCTAGTCGGCGGAATGAACGAGTTTGATACGTGGTAAGAAATACATCAAGACCTTCAGGCCGAGACGTATTCGTACTCGCGTTTCCGTCCATCCCACTTACTTTTCCGCTCCATAACTATAAAGCCATTTGTGAATAAGGAATGAAATTTGGTATAAGTATAGAACATTATTTAAAGGTGTGTCGCATACGACATTTAGGGTACTATCTTTAAGGTCAAGGTCATATCTCAATATTTTACGTTTGCATCAAACATTCCCTTGACAACTTTGAGGCCGTTGGAGATAAAGGAATGAAACTTCGTATAGTTGTACAAGGCGTGTCGTATGCTATTAAAAGGGTTCCTATCTTCAAGGTCAAAGCTCAATATTTTAACTTTCCATCACGCTTTCTTTTTGTAACTTTAGAGCCGTTTGAAATTAAGGTATGTAGCTTTGTATACTTATGTATACGTATACATCATTTAGTAGAAGGTATGTCAAGTTCCACATTGTGATTTCTCTCTCGAAGGTCGAGGTCCACGGCTCAATATTTTAGTTTTCCGTCATACTTTTGTTCCTCTCTGTAATTTTATAACGTTTTGAGATGTGGAGATGAAACTTGGTATATATGAGGCCCTCTATATCACACATAACATGACCTAAAAAGTTCATATGATATTTGGTCAGTATGAAATAAAACACAGGATATCAAAATAAAAGTAAATATTTTGTTGTCAATTATAGTACAGAGATAGAAGTTTGTGAAATTAATAATGGAAACAATTGAACCCATTTATTAGCCAATACGTGCATCTCAACAGATTTAGTACTCTGTTTTTCCCCCCACCAGTAGACTGGTTTCCTGGCTGTAAAATAATTAGGGGACGGATACCTATACCGAACATCAGTTGTTTGTATTTTTGCGTATTGACAACCTTAGACACCAAGTATGTACTATGCTAATCTGGGCGACATTCTAAGCGCACTAAATGATAATAATGAACACTTATGTAATGACTACAGATGATAAGAATGAACGCTGCATTTCAAGAATATTTATCATGTTCATGCATTATAGATGTAGAGAAGTGAATAAATACGATGATTGTAATAGTTTTTTTTTTTTCTTTATTTCCTGTGAGTCTACTATTCAGATGTGCATGCATGAAATATTCACCAATAAGTATTATGTAATAAGAGATGAAATTACACAACCCCTATTTTCATCAATTTCTGGTATAAAGATCATATATTAGATTAATAAAATTTCCGTAATTTGAGATTTTGCATTTGTTTTCTTGAATAATATATTAAGAAGTGTTTATGGCAGCTATCAGGTGTAATTTTATTCTTCTGCTAGTAGGAAGCCAACTCTACTAGACTTTAAATTTTACTCAACACAAGCACATTTTTTCCCGTTTTTACAAAATCAGAAAACAAATTCCAATATTAGATGCAAAACCTGATCCCAGGATCCGGGTTTCAAAACTTCAGCCATGAAAAACATGTTAAATGTTTCTTATAATTAAAAAAACTAATCGCATCGACTGTCATTACTGGAATGACAACCCGATACCAAAGATTTCTTCCAAAATGCTAAATCAGTATTACAGAAGTTGTAATAATTTCAAAAATGATACAAACGTGATTGGAATAATCGCGTTCCCATAAATATATTACGATAAACATTAGTCATGTTTCATCAGTAAATCTTTTCTCTTTTTTAGTTTTTGAAAATCACATAAAATTTCAGTGTTGCATGCAAGACCTAATCCCGGGATTTGGGTTACAAGACATTATCCGTGAAAAAGAAGTGAAATGTCTCTGATATTTCAAAAACTGCTCGATTCGATTGGGATTATTAGAAATTCCATTGGATGATAAGTGTTCTTATAAATACATTTTGATATGTCCAAACATTTGAGGCTTTGGTAAAAAAAAAAAAGGATTGAACCATATCGCTCACAAAGCCTTTGTTTAATGATGCACATTTGTTGTTTGTAAATTACTGGAACCAGAACGTCGAAGTCCGAAATATCCAAGAAATAAATAATAAATGTCATTTTAATGTCATAAACATTGAATCAGTTTATCAGCATATGATTAACAGGCAGAAAATACCTCCTTGTACTCATACAGATATCGAGTAATTGTGCCGACAAGCTTTTTCTCAAAACAGGGCCACCGTCTTCAGAGTATCGAAGACTAAAATCATTACCTCTCGATGTGAAAGTCAGGTATGTGAAAGACAACACTACTGCTGTGTACAAAGGTTTCATTGTCAGATCGAGACAATGATTGAAATATTCGAATGTTCAAGTCTGAATATCAGTTGTGAACGGTACTTTATAAAAGACTACGATGCAATACAGAACCTAAAGGGAACTATAAAGGATGACATTTATAAATATTGAAAAGTACTAGTGATCAAATAACTTTCAAATTAAACTCGATGATGCAAGAGTTAAAATCGAAACCAAGATAGCATGCTATTTTAAGTCACCAGGGACTGATCAATATTTAGGCTCAAACATTCTCAACTATGTTTGTTGTAGAGAAAACAGGTTACATAAATCATTTGAAGAGACTATCAAAGAAGGTATAACACGAACAGAGGTTACAGCTTAAAGATCGAAAAAGCCAAAGAAATGCTGATTCATTATAAAGAGTTGCTTGGCACTGCGGAGGTATGTTACACTCCCGGACATCTACAATTTAAAGCGCTGTTTGAAGGTGTCATAGAAACTGTTACGCTATTAAACGAGGACATACAAAGATTCACTACTGTTATTACGTGGACCTAAAGTACCACAAATACATAGGGTACATGAGTAACTATTGCGAATTTAAAAACAACAGTTTTTATTCATATCAATGTTTAATTTGAAAGATATCACCTGTAATTTTGTATTTTTCAAAGTTATAGACAGCTGTATCAACTTTGTTGTAATGAAATGTGCTAAATGCATTTAATAATGATGCAAAAATTACAAATCACACAGTGACTATTCATGTTTTGTTTTTTTGTTTTTTATATTTTGCACAATTATCCTGTTACTGGCAATTTATTAAAAAAGTTAACACTACATTTTTTTATTCATTTTTTAATCGCGCTGAACGGTAATTGGCCACTGCGTGCCTACCGTTATGTTTAGCTATCTCATTGAAATCATAAGCAGAAGAAATAATACTACTATGCGCAGTCATGTTTGGACAAGTTCACTAGGAAGATATGTTTCGGTTTTTTTCATAGCGGTTTTTTTTTTGTGTTTTTTTTTTTTTTTTTTTTTTTTTTTTTTTGCACTTGAATCTAATGGCAAAATTGCCAGCTGGCCGACCATCTTCCCTTAGATCACCATAGCGCGTCCTTTATCCCATATCATCCCCCATAACTACTTACATGTTTCTAGTACTAATCCAGATAATCGGCAAAACAATCTTACTATTTATTTGTTGAAATCAAAATGAATTTCAAACGAATTTATTTCAAAATTTAACTAATAGAAACGTTTCTAAAGTTTTGATAATTATTGTCTTACTTAAAAGGGCATTAATATGGCTTCTAGATGCAAATATCAGCATTCATATCATGTTCACATAGGGTAGGAATACCCGACATTATCTTCATAACTGGTCATACCAATTTATTGGTGCTATTTTTCATTACATTAAATTATTCATTTAATATATTGTTTTGAACCATAATTATATCAATTTAATGGCAATTGTTGTATATTAAGATATAAATTCTACATCTTATAACTAATTTTTCAAGATTTAATTCCATCAGCTATTTTTTAAATTCACGTAAAACTAATGAAAATATAGAAAGAAAAAAAACCACATATTACCATGTGCTTTAATTTCTGCAGCTTCACCTGCAAATTGGCGCATAAAATTCAAACCCCTTCTTGTTTTCCATCACTATTCACATAATATTGCATAGAAACAGATTTAGTTGTGGTTTAATTGTCAATATATTTGCCACTGCAAAATGTAAAAAAAAAATAAAAAAATAAAAAAACAAACACACACAAACAATTCTGCTTATTAATTGTCTCCGTCGTCAACATACTCACGAACTAACCCGGAGGATCCGATATTTATATCGCTTCGCATGGTCTTGGAATTTCTCAAGAAAGAGCACAGCAATTCGGCATTCCAAGACAAGGGTCTATTCCAAGTTGTCGCCTAACATAGCCACTAAATTCGAAATGTCCACAGTAGGTATGGTTGTATTATTCCACGTGCATTTACAACTCGTCAAACTTAGTATTTAATCCGAAAATATTCTGTACATATTGCCGAAAGGACCCTTCAGACGACCATAACTGAAGAGCAGCGAGAAATACCAGTAAGTGTCTAAAATGCACACCGATGTATGTGGACAAAAGTGTCTGCAGGACATTGCACATTTTAAAAGAATAAGTGCGATCACCCCCCAAACCGTCAATTGATATCAGTACAGGTTTGGGGGGTGATTTATCGGCCTAGTTGTACCCGACATTGGGTATCCTCGATTTTTGCACTATCCCAAGAGTTCTTATAATACTGAAATATAAAAATAACCACCAACTGAAAGCCAAGAATCACCTGTTTTTGATTGCATTGTCTATTGGGGGATATCATATAAACCAACAGTAGACGTGTTTGATTTGGTGAGGAGACTGAAATTACCCGTGTTTACTCTATACTTCTGAAGAGATTCTTTGATGTTTGGTGAAAGAGGTATATCACAAAGTTGCTCTCATTTGTGAGATCCTGTGGCAAACACATCAGAATATAATAGGGATTTCATTGAGACACACATGGTGTGTGAGTGTCTGAGACACAGACAGAAGTAAACAATTTCTGTTGTACAATGAAGGTGATAACTGCATTTGACAGGGACATACACCAACTCATACTGCTTTCCTTTGGATACTCCAAACCAAAGAATGCATAATTTAATTATAACTGGATAATGGTATGTTTTAATAGCTTAACTGGGTTACAAGTATTAACAGTGTAAAACATGGAGGTGTAATCAGACTTTAATTCATTTTGTGACATTGCTTAAGTAAACAAAAGTTCTGATTCTACACTCGAGGAGAAGGAGAGGGTATTGGACTTTGGGTATGGGTCACATTACATTAAAAATAGTAGAGGGAATAAAAATCATTTACTCTTAGTAACTTGAAATAATTATGTTCTTAATATATTGTTGAAATTAAGGCTGCAAATATATAACTCTACACTCGTCTTCACGATAGGGAGCACACCAAGCAGTGTATGTGTGCATGTGCCTGTCAGTGGCATGTAACTGGATGATGAATATACTTCTGAAGGCATTGTTTGGTATCTCACAAAGTTGAATTTATTTGTGACATCCTGTGGCACAGAAATCAGAACATAAGGATTTCAATGACACACACATGGTGTGTGAGTGTCTGAGGCACATATATAATAGAAGTAACCAATTTATAGTGTGCAATTAAGGTGACAGTTGCATCTGACAGGAACACACACCAACCCTAACTGCTGTCATATAAGAGCCGACAAGGTGAGCATTTTCTCAACATAATCATGAAACTGTTGGGGATGCATGATCAAAATGGTACTCATAGAGATACTTATCTTGCATCTGTCTTTACTTCAGATATTCCACATGCAATACCACTGAATATGGTTTAATGCGTACGATTTTCATTATAATTTTGATTCATGTTTTATACCCTGCAAGCAAAGTTACAGGACATAATGGATTGATGTTTTCCGGCAGTCAGGTGGAGGGGGAGGGGGATTTGGTTTCTGCACAGTAATTTAAGTTTAATAAGATGAATTGCAATAAGATGTTAGTACATGCATTACCCTTTCACCAAGAAAGGACTCTTTTTATTTGGGGTCAGTAGGCTAAAACTTAAGGTAACTTTTGTTAAATAGAATTTTACCCTTCTGTCTTATTTCACACAAAAACCAAAGTTTTAGTTGACAGATGTAAATGAAAGCTGGTATGTTATTTGCCCCTTAGGCCAAGAAAGAACCATATGGCGTTGGTAGTCAATAAGGCAAAAGTCATGGTTGCTGTTGCTAAAACCAGAATTTTTCTTTTTTATTACGTTTATGCACAATAACGTTAGTTCTAGTGAACATATATTAATTATATTTTGCTTTTGTGTTCCCCTTAGGCAAAGTAAAACCGTATCGATTTAGGTCATTAGGTCAAGGTCACAATTACTAAAAATAGAATTGTGTTTTCTATTTAACTTTGATACAATAACTGGATTTCATGTGGACAGATGTCAATGAAATTAGTTATATGTGTTCTTATTGGCCAAGGAAAAATCGTATCTATTTAGTAGTTATTAGGCCAAAAGTCAAGTTCACTGTGACCCGATATAGACGTGTTTTATTTCAGTTTTGATGATGAGAATAAAGACACTGCCGAGTGTTAAAATGATGATCATCTGATAACACCAGTACTGTATATGAAACTTGTGTGCATCTTGTCCACGCAAATGATATTGATGACCAAGGTAACAAATGCTTATACCTCAACATTGATCTTTTGGGTATTTGATGAATATACAGAACTGTTAACAACATTGTTTTCCTTAGTCTACAATGCTCCTATTATACAATATGTAAGTCTATTTTACTTTACAAACTTTAATGCTTACAGTCATTTGGTAGTTGGAACAGAATAGTACATATAGTTATTGGATCTTTGAAAAACGTAAGGCATTGTTGCTCACTTTATTATCAAGACCTTTTAAACAGGAACACATTTTTGCTCTCTTTGTTTTTTGTGCGTCCTTTAAAAAAAACATTTGCAGGGTATAACTGGTGCAGTCTATTCACTGATTCATCTTTCTGCATGAAAAATAAGTTCTCTTTCAATGAGGTCAATAGGATTGGCAGGCATACAACAGTTGTACCAAAGAAGAGCCTTATTGATTTTGGATTGAGTAGGTTTCAGGTCAAAGTCGACATTGTTAAAAATGTTATATACAAATCAAACTTTATATACTGTGCCCTGAGTTAGCTGGCTATGGTTGGTGTCACTGGTAGTAAAATGTAATTTTCATTGTCACATCTAAGTACAGTACTTTTCTTGAAAGGTTAAAATGATTATTTACGTGACTTTGGGTAAAAGAGCCATGTCTTTATGTTGTGCTGCCAAACTTGAATGTAAAAGGTAATGTAAACTACACTGCTATGGACTTAGTAAGTAACGCTTACGTAGTTTTCCAGTATGTGACTTGAAGTGATGGGATGATTACTTGTACCAGTCTTGGAGCGCATGGGATGTCTCAGTGCAGTGCTAACAAACTTAGATGTAACTACATGATAGTGTCTCACAATGATGACTAGATAGTAGTGCAACAGCACAAAGCTCCGATATATATTGTGCAGGAAGGCTAAAAACGTGAAGGTTCTTCTTTTTAAGATATTCATTGTAAAATAACAAATAGTGCATTTAATAATCGCTTACACATATTCAGGTTTTTGTTTCTTCAATTGAAATGTGATGAGAATTAAAATCTGATATTTTTAATCACATTTATTCAAATGTACAGTCAAATTTTGAAATAAGCCTTTTATCATGTATTTCCACTCAAAAATGTATTTTTTTATATTTCATGGTGAATTATTTCATCTCCAATCTTTGGAAAGTTTGCACTTTCTCTTGAGTTTGAAAAGTGGTAGCACATTCAAAGGAACAGCTAGTTTGCACTTCTACTAACAAAGTATAGGGTAGCCATGCTAATTCAGAATGCATATTCATTTACTGTGGTAACCTTGATGCTAACAGTTATACATTACAAAAAAGAATTTAAAAATGGGAACTCTCTGATTAATTGAAAAAGTCTATTTGTTACTTCTAAAAGTTGCAGATATGATAATGTTGTTCAAGACTTGATGACCACAATCATTATGTACCGTTGTGTAAATGCATGAAATCACACGTCTAACTAATCCTCATGCAGCACTTATGCAAATTGTCTATTCTATGGAAACATTCGTTTATGTTTAAATCCCAGTTATTAAAAGCTGATCAAAAAGCAAAATTTTCCTAACAATTTATCAGAAAATTTCCAAAAGTACATTGCTCGAGGTGGGATGGGGTGGGAGTGTACATGATGTAAATGCATACATATATTTTACAAATTGCACATTTAATAGACAGTGATTTCATGAAACATTATTGTTTGCCTCAGTTGGAATTTTTCATATCACACACATGTGAGTATCCCCATCCTCCACCCCATTCTTTATTGTACATTGACTTTGATTAAGAAAATCATTCCCAACTCCCTAAAGATAAAGTCTACTAAGTTTCATTATAATCCTTTGAGTAAGTTTGAAAGAATAGCCTTGCTCAAAACTTTAACATTGGTGTTGACGATGATGCCTACTTCACCATCGCAGTGTCATGCCTTTTCAGGTAATACAGTAATGTTACAAACAATCTCACAACATACTTTTAGATATATATGTCACCGTCAGCAGAAGTGACACCATTGTAAGTTGATAATAACAATATATTCTTTTTGCCCATGTCTTGCGCTTGTATATCCAAGGAATGTCATTTTATTAAGGACTTTTCCTTAGAATGACTTGGCGTTTGCTGTGAATGGAAAATTTTTCATTTAACGCTAAAGCAAGAGCAATGATTATTTTGTTATGCTGAAGAATATGTATGTATGTATGTATGTATGTATGTATGTATGTATGTATGTATGTATGTATGTATGTATGTATGTATTAGCGTTTGACGGCGCCTCTGCACAATAATGAACATATCGTTCCAATTAAAAGTTAGTACTAAAAATGTACAAGAAAAGAATTGCAACAAAATTTTATGAAGATAACCCTTCCAAATAAATGAAAACATGAAGTACATCAATATAAAATATTAAAGGTAAAGATGTTCAGATTTAATAAAAGGTATATACACTAAAAAGATAAAGGTAAAACTCGTAAAATCCTTAAAGCATTTGGTAACAATTTTTTATATGAGCCTAGTTTTCTAAAATAAAAGTCAAAGATTTTCTCTGGTAGTACATCATCATAAAGTTTCTTCTTTGATTTCACATCAAAATAATTATAGCTCACAGGGTGGTATTCTGAAGAAACATGGGCAGTACTTTACAGGGGTAAAAGGAGTAATATGAATTTAATTAAACAAGGTATTTGTTATGGAAAGTAAAACGCCATTTTAAATAAATGAGTGGCTGATTTATAAAAGGTTATGCTTCATTTATGTAGGGGGAAAAATTGCTGAAAATAATGCTACACAGGTGGGTAATTTTGTTGCCCTTGTTATTGATGAACAAAAATTATTTGGAAAGACAAGTATAGTAGCCTTGCTTTAAGGATAAACCTAGAATGTTCTGAACATCTGTAGATCTGTATGGTAATTTCATAGCCACATGATATTAAATATTATGTGCTCATGAGTGTGTTACGACTCTAGGTCTTAAAATAATGTAACATAAAGAAAGTGAAACCAACAATGTAAGCAAAACCAGCAAGCAATTTATTTCTAGACAATTAAAGTGAAAATTCAAAAGACACTTACAGTAACGTGAATTAAAATCCAAATAATCCAATAATCCTAAGTGTCCTAATCACAAGTCCTAAATATAGTGTTCCGAATGAATTCTTGTAGCCTTGAATGTCCTAATGTGCAAGTGTTCTTGAATGTTCTAATATGCCTGAATGATGTAATCCAGAATATCTTTGAATAAATTCACATAAATCCCAAAGTCAAGTATTAATTCAATGTGAGAACGAGCACTTTTGGTAATTCCAATTAATATTTCAAATAAATAATTCCTCTCTCTGAATGTGCTCTGAATTTTCACAACACAACTATAAACATCTGATTATTAAACTGATTCTTCTTAGATTGACCATTTGAACAAGAATGAAATATTGTCCACCAATATATATATATATATATATATATATATATATATATATATATATATATATATATATATATACAAAAATATAAACATAAGTCACGTGACGGAATGTTCTAGAATATGCGCAACTCTAATGGAAATTTTCCTCTGCCTACATGACTTTTCGCACGTAAGCCGTTGAAAATTCCACTCTAAGTACAAAATGCAATGCAAATAAATCTGACCTTGAACTCAAATGCAGTAAACATGTTGTATATAAAATGACTGAAGTACAACTTACCTTATGGACACATATTATAAATTCAGTATACATAACAAGTGCAATATGCTGTCGAGTGGAGGGTCAGATAACGGTTTCTAAGGAGATAAATGGGAGTAGGGGTGTAAATATAACATTGCTAATTGTTATGTCTTTCAATTTCAACCAATTGCAAACAGAATTCTAAAACTATTTTGGGCTCACTGACCAAAGGTCGTGTTAGTTTATTTCATATTGCTGCATCTGTTGTCCGTTGCGTTTTAAGTATTATCCAGGAGGAATTACTTGCGTGCACAATATTAGGGGATGGCATTAGGTTTTTAATCTGCATATCAGAACCTTTTTTAGCACCAGCAGATGGAACGTTTTCAAACTAATGCCTAAACATTTTTGGCAGCAATTGAAATTGAATCATTCTTTGTTACCATTTATAAACAATAAATATCCAATGAAATTTAGAAACATCTCTGTCTTAAAGGTGTTTAACTGAATATAAATTCATCAACATTGTAATTCATCCTCATGAGGTGCTTTCTGTGGCATAGAGTCAAACGGCAAGTATTTTATTTTTTACAATGTACCTGTTATTAAACATATGTGCATAACACCCTGTATTGGAATGTTATTGGATATAGAAATATGAAAATGGACCCATGCATTTTCTCTCAAAGTACGGTTTGATTTATCCAACAATCTTTAATGCCAGGGCTGACTTATTTCAGACAAATATTAACCACATCTGACTGTGATTGCATTGGTGAACTGAGTGGGGTAACCACTGTGATATCTGGACAAATACATATATGTGTGATGAGGTTAGTGAAGACTGTTTTAGGTTAACATTCTGGTAAAAATATGATGGGTGCTGGGGTATCTGAAAACGTGCCCCCCCCCCCAACCCCCCCAAGCTTACCGCATGGATATAATTCAGAAACAGTGAAATTATGTAAATTTTAATATACTTGAATATTGTTTCTAACTCTTGATCCTTTGATCTCTTACCTGTAGATATTTCTGGAACTTTTCTATGTTTAAATCTTTAAATGGAGTTTCTATTTAATGGTACTTGTTAATGTTGCAAAGCAGTTTAAATGGAGACAGTGCTTTTTGTGTCTTTCAAAAGCAATATGATCAATTATCTTTCTTTTTTCAGGCAAGCACAAGAAAAGGTATTGATAATGAAAGAGTTTCCTTTTGCAATAATGAATGGATCAGTGGGAGCCATAGGCCAAATTAAATGCAAAGCATCACAGGAGAAAGCAGAAACCTTGCTTGCTTCAAGAACATTGAACAGATTAAATACAGTGTTAAAATACTTAATAGACAAAAACAAGAAGGAAAATTAAAAATGAAGTCAAAAATCATTTTAAGAACTAAGTAGCTATGTTTAGTTTTTAGTTAAGTAAACAGTTTTAAATGGCTTAGTTTACTTGAATAATTTATATCCCTGCTCCAACGGAGTGGTGAATATACCTCTATCCCTCTAACATTTCATCCTTCTGACAATCCAAAATGATTTACAAACTTTCGATCAATGATTTCTCAGCAGCTGCACATAATATTATCTTCAAATTTGGTATGCGGTTTTAGCATGACATTTGTTATCACGGGACATGAAATGAGTCTTCTCATTTCAGTGCCTGTCTGTCTGTTAATCTGTCCATCCATAAAGGGACATAACAATTTTATTTGCCAAAGATTACTTATAGGATCTTCTAATTTAATGTTAGGGTTCAGCATGGTGACATTTTGTATGGTGGAATTCAAAATGATCCTGCCTACTTCCATCCATCCATCGATCTTTTAATCTGTCCATACATAACTGAATATACAATTTCTTTTCAAAGATTTATCAGCAATTATATAAAATAAGATCTTTAGATTTGGTATGTGTTTTTTGATGACATCTTGTATGAAGGGATTTGAAATTGACTTCTCACTTATCTTTGCCCATCAATCAGCCTGTCAAAGATTTCCCAGCAACTATGTTTCATTAGATCTTGAAATTTGGTATGTGGGTTTAACATGTTATATGGTCTGTTGATTCTTTCAGGCGGAGATATAAGCAAACCCTTGGCTTACAGCTCTAGCTAAGTCTCACCCAGGTTGTGGAGACTTGTTGGCTTAGCTATTATTATTATTATTATTGCTTTTCTCCAGCAAAGTTTGTCAAGAGCATATCTAGAACAAACTTTCAACCATTTTAATATTTGGCAATGTGGTGTCTCTCACTGAGATGGTGTGCTGAGAGCCTGAGACTGGTTCATGTATGTTGCAAATGTTATATACACGAAACAGGTTCTCCATTTGGATTCACTTTCCACACCAAAAGACTTAAAAACCTGAAGTTTGATAAGCTGTTAATATCCCAGATCTTAATGAAACATAATGTGCTCATACAATATGGACAAATTATTCTGTACTAGTCACATCGGTATTAGGGTAATGAAACGGAAGATAAGGCAGCCAAAACAGCCCAGCAGTCACCCATTTCCAAATAGAAGATTCCATATACTGATTTCAAATATTATGTAAATCACCATTGGAGAGTGGCATCCCTCATATACAACAAATCGCAGAGATGAAGTGGTATTGTACGTATCGGACACACATCCCTGACGCGTGCATACCTCTGAAGGGTGAACCTTGACCAAAGTGTATACCCTGCCAGTGTCCACTGACAGGGGAACATATTCTTGTCCATTGTGTTGACTTCCATCCTGTGATACAGAATTATTTTGATGTGAAGTCAATGAAGAAACTTTATGGTTATGTACCACCAGAGAAACTCGTAGACTGTTTGAGGGATGCAGTTTATATAAAAAAATTGGACCATACGTTTTAGGATTGTACATGTTTTACCTTTATCTTTTTATCTATAATTTGATTTACCTTTTATAGAATTTTAACATCTGTACATTTAACTTTTATTGTTTAAACTTATTGTTTATGGGGTTTTTTTGGAAAGGCTTTATCTTCCTCGATTTCTTTTGCAGTTATTTATATTTACATCTTTTGAACCATTTAATCATCACCATATAGCCAGTATTGTGCTCACGTGCCATTAAACCATACAACTACCTCATCAGCAGAGTATCAGCAAGCACCTGTTATCCTGATGCAGAGTCAACACATACTGTTACAACAGTAATTGAAACAAAATGTTAAGCGATTAAATTTTCTACAAGAATGTTTGGATAGATTGTTGGCTGTGTTTATTTACCTTTAGACTATGTACATTTGTATAGTTCTATTATTTTTCAAGTTACTAGCATTGAAGACTTATAATTAATAGTACTGTATATATATATATATATATATATATATATATATATATATATATATATATATATATATATATATATATTCATTTATAAGTCGTGTCCAACCGCCTAAAACATCTACCCTGATCTGCCGGTACATTATGCAACAGCAGATATGGGGATCTGTGCAGTTTGCAATTGGACTCTACTTATAAACGAGTACATATGGTACCCAGTTTATGGCAGTGGGTTTCTTTCTCTTTCACGTGAAACAAACATTTTTCTCTCATTTTAAACTTAAAAGTTTTGGGGGGTTCGATTTACAGTCATGACTGATGTAGGAGAGGGCACTATATATGGGGATGGTATTTTAAAACCTTTTTTTCATCACATGTAAGTATCAGTGCAAATAAATCCTTTTGGTACTGAAATATGCGCATATTAAAAAGGTTATGTGCCATTTGATTCGCACAGTTTGTTACAATTCTAAAGTTTGTATTAATATAGTATGACCAAATTCAAAGTATGGGCTTTTGTGAATGAGTCAGTAAAATTTGTGCAGGGCAGCCATCTTGAAAATATTGTAATCACTACTCCTCCTGAATGGAAAGTCACATCGACATGCAGTTTTAACTAGAAGACTTCTTATGATGTTTAGTTGGTCCTACGTGAAAATGTTTCCACTTGGACATCCAATACAGCTGCCACAGAGGCCACAATTGCTAGCTTGAATATTTCTTATCACTACTCCTGAATGGATGGTCATCAACATGGATGTTTCACTGAAAGACTTCTTATGATGTCTGGTTGGTCCTAATAAAAATGATCTGATCTCTAATATCGCCACCACGATAGCCATCTTGAAAATCTTGTTATCACTTCTCATCCTAAATGGAAGGTCGTAGTGACATGGGGTTTTCCTTGGAAGACTTGTTGCGTAATCGGTCATATATTTAACATGGTTTCACTTGGACATTCATTATAGCCACCACAGTGGGTTTTCACTGAAAGATTTCATATGTATAGCTGAAATGGTGCCAATCTGACATCCAATATGGCTGCAACAACTGCCATCTTGAAAGTTTTGTTATTGCTACTCCTCCTGAACAGAAAGTCATATTGCCGTGGGATCTTTACCAGAAGATGGTGTCTAGTTGGTCTTAAATAAACATTGTGCTGATTTGATATTTAGTATTGCCACCACAGTGGCCATCTTGAAAGGCTTTATCACTACTCCTCCTTGTGATGAATAAAATAAATGTAAGAACCAGAAGACCAATCGATGTCAAGTTTTTTTGTTATAACATGTTGTGCAAGACCTGTAGATGAATGTAATCATCTCATACATTACCGAGTGCATATTAAACACAAGTTGACAATTATAAACTTTTGGTTAAAGTCAAATCAAATGACAGTGTCTTTGCAATTCACATTATTTAATGTGTATGGATGAGCAAGGAACAAAAATATTTCGCACATGTTGCTCACATCTCAAGGAATGCATTATCAGATCTTACAAGCCATTACTCTAAAAAGATTACGGATTTACAGCTTCCCCTTTTTTGAGAGATTAACTAATAGATATATGTTGTTCAATAAGGTTACAATGAGAAGAATGAATGCTCTTGTTTTCTCTCTGTTATAATTTAAGGTATTCTGTATTAATTTAGACATCAAAAGGATTCTTTCATTAGTCTTCGGTAAAACTTTTATTTAGTATTTGTCCCCCGCCAATTAACGAAAAGCAGAGAACACTGAATTGGTCTAGTTGTCCTTCCATCAGTCCGTGCGTCTCACTTAAGGCTTTGTGCATGTTTTGCACCATATTAAGATGCATACATATACATGTATCCAAATTGGTTAGGTAATGTGATATTGGAATTTTCCTTGCTCACTACTGTCTTACTGCTCAAGCAACAGTGTCAATAGAGCATAACCTCTCTTTGACACGCCATCAATGAACACTTTCATTATTATCTTGACGCTCTTTTTAGAAAAGGCAGGGATATTGTTGTCCTGCCAATCCTGCAGGTGTGTATGTATACGTACATTCATGTGTGTGTGATGCCATGCAACTGCTCTTAACTCTGTTTGAGAAGCCATGGAATATGACTGGGGGTGGGGTGGGGGTCCACAAATCTGCACAACAGTTTTGACTCTTGGTTCAACCCCAGGGGTGCAGCTGTGGGGTGGATGGGTGTGGTTTTACATAAAATTGAATAACTTAAGATTGTATAGTTGTCCATGTTTGAGAACTGATAGGTAATTACTGTCTACGGGTCAACATATTTCTCATACGATTCAGAATCAGATCCACTGGATCATGCATTGGAAGGAATGGGTGTGGGGCTGTGGCTGCGAGGAATTGTCGAAAGGGTTGGTTTGATGAAACACATAGATTGCAGGGATCTATGTTTTATGAACACATTTAGTTAAATTAGTTATCAGTTATTAATTTTACTGAAACTTGCTATAATTAATGATATATCTGTGAAACTTAATACACTTGAGAGCTAGCTTTGAAGATATGTCTTTTGTTACCGACAAGTCTTCAGTTTAAAAACTTTTAATGTTGTGTCTGTTTATCTGTCCATCCAACCATCCATCCATTATCTGCACTTTCGCTTCCAAGCCAAAACTCCAAAACTATTCAAGATATGTCTGTGAAATTTGGTACACATATCAGACTAGTGGTATAGATTGGTATACATAATAGACTAGTGGTTTAGACATATCGTTTGCTATTCACCATCATCCTTCAGTTTCAATATTTTTAATGTTTTCATTTGTTTCTCTATTTGTCCATCCATCATTCACAGTTTTGTTTCTGGAGCGTAACTCCTAAGCCATTCAAGATATCTTTATGAACTTTGGTAATTTAGTTTCAGTGTTTTTCCATCCACGCATCCATTATCCACACGTTTGTTTATGGGGCAACAACCTAAGCCAATGACACTATATATGTGTGTGTGTGTGTGTGTGTGTGTGTGTGTGTGTGTGTGTGTGTGTGTATGTGCAGATGTGCATTTTGACATTTAAAAACCATCCGTTTCAAACACTTGAACATTTTTTTGTTGTCTGAATGTGCAATACCATTACCTGATGAACAAAGCTTTTAATTCAACCAACAACATAGCTCTTTCTCAAGTGAACATAATCTGTAATAGCTTTAACATTCCCCTTGTACCCATAGGGCCATTTTAATGTTAAATCTATGGACATTTTTAACATTACGTTTTCACTTGTCGCCAGAGTATCATACTAATGTTAAACCTAGGGACTAATGTTAAATTCCCCTTGTCGCCCAAGTTCCATTTTTTTCGCCAGAGTGATATACGCCCAAAATGGCGGCCGTGACGTTAATTCCCGTTGTCGGCCGATTGCCATTTTTGTCGACCAAGTGCCCTCTATACTGCTTATATGCCTCCGATTTTCTCGATTTATGTTCCAAAGTTCTCCCAAAATGTGCTTTGATTACTGAATTCAGCCATTGACCTATCCAACCACTGATCAATCTACCTAGTTCCTTTCAGTCTCTCTGTCTGTCTGTCTGCCTAATAGTATTCATTTCTATGAACCTTCCTATCTACATGTACATACCTACCTACCCTTCTACCTAATAACTACCTACCTGCCTTACACAGCTACTTTACCCATATACCTATCCATCCATCTGTCTCATTGGGATCCACGGTGATACCAGCCCAGGCCTTCCCGGTGTATCCTTACCTTGGGATAGGTACTTAGCTCCTATTTCCTCGGCATGATACAGTCAACAATGTGTTAAAAGTGCTGTGAAAAGCAACCAACCAACCATCGTTGAGAGAGAGAGAGAGATTATACCTTTCCTCCACAATGCACACATATCTACCGACAGTAAAACCTGTTTTGACTGATTGATCGATTCAGGCAGAGAAAATGAGGCATTTGATCGATTCAGGCAGAGAAAATGATGCATACATCTTGTCGAACTCTGAATCCTTTTATCCGTTCATGAAGTCATACAAATAGGACACCTTTAATAATAACGGCTTTTGGCATCAATATCCACGACATGTGATTCGTATGTAGGTGAATATTATTATGTTTCAGATGACGTTAGACCTCAAGTCAAATGTTTAAAAAGGCCTTAGCTATTGGTTTTATTCAAAGAGATTACATTTTCATGTTCCTTGAAAGGGAAACGTGTATGGTCAATACCAGAAGAGAGAGAGAGAGAGAGAGAGAGAGAGAGAGAGAGAGAGAGAGAAAACAGTAAAAATATATACATACACGCATCCTTTCATGCGCCTATAACTTCCTCACTCCCTCCGACCCTCCATTTCTCCCTCCCTCCCTTCCTCCATACATACATACATACAAAGAAAGAACAAATACATAGCATGATATCGCAGACAATAATATGTAGAGCAGTGGGTCTTAGAGACAATGCTAGTATTTACAATCTTTATCTTCGACTTCGGTCTCTTTCGTTAAGTGGCCCCTGGTGGCCGAGTGGTCTAAGGCGGTCGCCTTTTACACGCTTTTTTTCCACACAATCTAACTTCTGTCCGCGTGGGTTCGAGTCTCGTCAGAAAGCTTGCCAGTAGCTTCCCGTTGGTCGGTGGTTCCTCCCGGGGTCTTCCTCCACCAAACATACTGGCCGCCATGTATAGCTTATCATGTACTGAAAATTGTCGAAACATAAACCCACAAAACCAAACTAAACCTATCTCGTTAAACATTACAGTGTACACATCACAAGCGAATGAGTCAGCTACGCTATGTAAAACGTCAATAAAGCACACTGCAGGAAAGTGTACGTTAACAAATGTTTGCAACGATCTCCGAGTAAGACCATTACACAATCCATACCTTTTTGATAGCTAAATACCAAGGAATCGATACGGTAGTAGCTAGAAATGTGTACGACGCCTAATACCTTCGAAATATATTAATTCTAGAATTGCTTGTTTTTGCTGTAGACATGGACTTGAGTTCGATTCTCCGAGAGCAAACACAAGAATTAGTATACAATTATGTCATGCGTATAATAGCTCTGACAAAATCCATAGACCTCCAACAAATAGTGATGTCAAATATAAATGTATGAGATAAAGGTAGATCTTATTCATATAAAGATGGATTAGATATGGGCGAGACTGAAAACATTGATATTGATTTAACTAATCATTTTTTAATATGTAGGTGTCATTGCTGTTGAAATTAATAAAATTGTAAATAGAATTAGTGAATTGTTTTTGAAAGGTGCCAATAAAACTTTCGACATGAAACAGAAGTATACTTTTATTCCCCTTAAGCAATTCAAACATTTGTTTTGGACCTGAGTGTAAATTGGCACGAAAGAATTATCACAGAGCTCGTTTAACGTACAAGAACAATAATAGATATAGGTATTCTTGGTACTAGCATAGATTCATTTTACGAGACAAATAAGCCTTTAGTTAATCAAGCAATCAAAGCAATACAGAGTTTGATCAAACAGTACGTACCTTATTTCTTCCAATAGATCTGCAGATTTAACTGATTGAATGGTTATTAACTCATTAACCCCTGGAGACTTTTTTCATTTTCGCGTGAAATAGGGGTAGGCAACGCATTTTTGGGGTTACTTCTGAATGCAGCAAAACACATCTGCTTAAGAAAGTTTATCGTTTAGCCGGATGCTTAGGTGTATCAGAAACATTGTTTTTCATTGGCTATTATGCTCGCACATAAGGGTAAAAGTTGGACTTTGTTTTGTTTTGTTTTTTTCGTATTGGACCCCCGATTTTTGTGTCCTGGCCCCTTTGTCCCACAAATCTCAAGCTCATCCTACTTTTTGCAAAGGTTCATCTGTCTGTGTGCAGTTCAGACGGGTCTGCGTTAGATCTAAGGGCAAAAAGTCTCAATTCCGGACACAAACTCCGGTTCCGCAACTGTCAATTTTCGACCTAAAAAAAATCGGGTCTAAAAATATGCATTTTGTTCGCTGTACTTTTTAATGCGAGTATAAAGTCGACATTATTTGGTATCATTGTAGAGCTACATGTGTCCACTTTCCTGCAATACCATCCACTTTAGTGTATCTTAAATGATGTTGATGTTACAGAGCTCGGAAGTAGGGTACAACCTCATGACGCGTAAACGTGGCGCTAGAGGTTAATGAGTTAATATATTACCATTATATACATATATATATATATATATATATATATATATATATATATATTACTTACATACATACATATATATATATATATATATATATATATATATATATATATATATATATATATATATATATATATATATATATATATATATATATATATACATATGTATGCCTGCGAAGTTTGGGGTAATGGTAAACGAGTTATAATAGAAAGATTTCATTAAAAAAATTTGAAATATATATTAAACGTAAAGAGGACAAATCCAAATCTCATGGTTTGTAGAGGAGTATCCTATTAGTATAGATTTTTTAAAAAAAAATGATTTCATACTGGAATACAAAATTGAATCCGGACACCTTTAAACCATCTTCAGTTATGTACGAGATTTTTCTTCCATTATATCCAAAAAGTAACAAGTTTCCCTGGACAAAGTGTATAACAGATATATTGGAAAACACAGGCTTTTCAAGGTCATGGGATACACAGCCTTGTAATAATCCTCAATAGCTCATAAGTGCAGTTAGAAAACAAAACTTAAGGATCATTTGTGTCACTCAAACATAGGCATGAGCACATAATTAAGTGATGTTAGAAAATTGTATGTAAAACTACTACAGGCATCCCATGGGCTCATATTTATAGAATTAATTATTGCTATTAATTTAATACACTTCAAAACTCTGTTTAAATTCATTTCGATGATACTTTGCATGTAATTGGAATTCTGTCCGAAATAACTTCAAATGTATTAGTTTCATATATGTTCCTAATGGAACCCTTTCATCATTTCATATTTGCATTTAATCTGTTTGTTTTGTGTTTTTTTTTGTTTGTTTTTTTTTGTTTATTTTTTTGTTTATTTTTTATTTTTTGTTTTTGTTTTTGTTTTTGTTTGTTTTTACTTGGTTTTGATTCACCATGTCATGTATGATTGTTTTGTTTATGTATCTTCATATACTATGCTGTCTGAGTGGAAAATTATAGTACATTGATTATTGCCAAATAAACGCATGAAAAGTGTACTCCGCGTTTAGATCAGTCATTCTGATAAATATGTGTATGTGTGCGTGTAAAGATCAGTATCGAATGAATACATTCCTTGCATATTTCCTTTTGAATACAACAAAACTTGAGATGTTGTTTTTTATTTTTTAAATTATTTTTTCTTTATTTCTATTCTTTTCAGGTTACTTTCTTGATTTCGAGGATATTTAACACATTCCATGGTCTGATTCCATATTCTGGGTCACTACTCACCATGACCTACATCCATTTATGTCGTACACCTTCTTAGAGAGTGGAAAGAGAAATATTTGCCCGATCTTGTTTTCACTGCGAGATAGTGTTACAGTCTTTGCTCGTGATAAGCTCGCGTGTACATTTATGGCTGCGAGATAGTAGAACAATGTAGTGGCAGCTTGCTGTCTGGTCTAGTTATTCCATGCAATAGGGATAGTAGGTGACTGCTGCTGGCTGACGGATACTGATTAACAGATTTTTAAAATTATTTTTGTAGTACATGAATTCGACAATCCTCAGATATCAGTAAAAAAAATTAATAACGTATCCTATGCGTCTATTCTGACACCAGATTCGGCAGAAAGAAAAACGTGTTATTGACCAACAAAATACATCTCCTTGGACTAAATGAATGGAACAGATGCTTGATGCCTGCTCTAGAAATTAGATGAACTATCCAAGTGAACAACATGGCGACTAGTTCGAGTTTAGCAGCGAATACGGAGGGAAGGGCAAAACGTGCAGAGGGACCAATTTGCCCTATTTGTATCGATATATTCAAGATGCCGAGATCACTCCCATGCTTGCACACATTTTGTGAAAGTTGTATTCTGTCTTTAATTTCAAGCATAGCTGGAGAGACAAAGAAAACCGATCGATTTGATTGTCCTTTGTGCAAAAGTGTGATCACTGCGCCTGTTGATGTACCTAATCCCTCAGAATGGGTCAAGAACTTTCCTTTGAATCATTATGTTCCTGCAAGTTTCGGAAATTATGAAGATATCCAGACAAAACTGTGTGATCCCTGTTTATCTAAAGACGTTCCTTTAATTTCTGATGCCTTCTGCATGAACTGCGCCGAGTATTTGTGCAAAGACTGCGCACAGTACCACCTGATATTGAAAGCATTTAAGGCGCACAAGTTGATAAAGACCAACGATATGCAGAAAAATCCATCACGGTTCTTTCAGGAGTTGAACCAGTTTTGCTGTGTACGCCACTCCGACAATAAGATCGAATACTTCTGCAAAAGCCATGATGTATTGTGCTGTACAAAGTGTGCGACACTGGACCACAGAAAGTGTGAGGATGTCGTTGATATAATGGAAGTCTGTACTCGAATAAAAGAAAATGATGAAACTAAAAGGTTGCAGTCGAAACTAGACGAATTCCCTCCAAAACTTAACAAAATTATAGATTTAGCTGCTTGTAGAAATATGACTGTCAAGAAACAATCGGGCGACATTATTACGGAGGTAAATTCTGTAACAAAGAAAGTTGAGGATATGCTTGCAGCTTACAAGTCTTCAGTTCTGGAACAATTGCAGCAGATTGGCAAGACGGAAAACTTGACAATGGTTGAGGTTGAGGGAACATGTCAATCTCTTAAAGCAGCTATTCAAGGCTCAGTTGAACTCTTGAAGACCTTCATGACTTACGGAACAGAACAGCAAATTTTTATCATGGTCAGGAAGCTTCATGACCAGATCGAGGGCTACGAAAGAACCGTAGCAGAACAACTGTCCAAAGTGATACCGACGCCTGACTTGGGCTTAGAAGTTACTTCAGCGTCAACGTTACTGGAACAGAATAACCTTGTTGAAAAGCTCCAGCAATCAAATGTAAAAATGAATATAAGTAAAGAAGATAAAGAGAGATATACTTTTAGTACAAAGGAAAAATTTGATGGGAAGCTTTTCTATGAATACAATAAGATTGAGACTGTCAAAGTCAGTTTACCTTATGAACTTGGTCATCCAAAACCGAACTATACAGGAGCGACTTTTGTGTCAGGAAACAGAGTTGTCTTGGTCGACAGTACTGGCAAGTGTTGTTGTCTCTTCGACTCAAATTACATCCAAATCGCAGAGAAGACGTTTCCATCCCAACCATTTGCTGTCACGTCACTCGATGGGCACACAATTGCTGTGAGCTTTCCACAAGAAATATCGGTGCAAATCCTGTCGGTTCGCAGTTCTTTCGAACATATCAAAACAATCAAGACACGCTGGGCGTGCTGGGGCATTGCTGCCTGGAGTGACACAGAAATCGTTGTATTGTGCAAAATCAAATGTGAAAGAGGTTCATCTTATAGCTTAAATACGATAGACAGCAAGGCTGTCGTGGCAGTGATTGACACAAATGGCAGAGAGAAGAATATTATCGATATTATTGATAGCAGGTCCCTTGGTCTAGGTCTTCATGGGACAATTGCGTATGACTCTAAGCATATAGCAGTTGATAAGACGAGATCTCGTATTATTTGCTACGTGGACATATGGAAGAAATATAGTAAGGGAAATTCTTATGATAAAGATAGTCGAAATCTCATCTCTGCTCTTTACAAGGATAAAATGGCTGGATTCATGTCATACTCTGGTGATAGATGTTGTTGTATAGGTTTAGATAAGGATGGGAATATCTACTGCTGCGACAGTCACAACTGCGAACAAATTTCTCTCTTTTCACCATCAGGTGACAAAATTGGAGCCATCGATTTCCAGCAGCCGTTGGATATAACTGCCATTTGCTTTTCTCCCGAAGATCCCAATATTTTTGTATTGACCACTCACGACGAGCCTTTCATTCAAGTGGGCAGACTTTGTTGACCAATTTAAGTCCATAAAAAATAATTGGTCCCCATTTCTGCAGAAAGCTCCCCCTGTGGATACATATCTTCTAAGACGACCATTCCTCTATTACTTTTTGATGTACAAGATCCAAAGGAAACTCGGAGAGGATTTTCAAATGTTGAATATGACAGTATTGAATTAAATGTAACAAGCCGTGCTGAGAAATTTGAAGAAAAAAAAGTGTGATTTATTTTCTTCAAAACAGTTGAATGCCACCTGGTTTGATGGACACGACTATGATCACTACTTCTGGAAATGTTGCAAATTTCGTCCTTCTTGTTTTTTTATCATGAAACGTAAAATTAGGATGTTTTGCATCAATCAAGTCACAGCAATTTTTTTTTTATTCATATGACATTAGAACTGAATACCGAGTGTCTCGGTTTTTGTTGTGCTTTATGTTGGTCAATATGTATTTCCATTATGAATAAGTCATTACTTTTATCGGAATAACATATTTTAATATTTGGATGCAAAATAAACAGTAAAAATATAAACTTAAAGGCAATGAAGTATTCCATAGGATAATAATTCAATGAGACAACCATGGGAAATCTTAACAGTAAATTAAATCTTTTAAAGTATCATGAATCAATCCTCTTCGTCTTCAAAAGTACTTTTGATCCTGTTCCTGCTCCTCCCATTGTTCCCCTGTTCCTCTCCTCCTTTTTCCGCTGCCTCCTCCTTCTATCATTTATTGTTCTTTATCATCATCTTCTTCTTCCTCTCTTCTATTATATTGTCACTAGTGAAATTTATGCTTAAAACATGCACCACGATGAATGCATGGTTTCGGGATAAAAATGTATTTCAACATTAAAACAGTTTGATCTTTTTATGCTGACAATACTGTTACTGTATTTCTAATAGAACTAGAATTTTGTTTTTTACTTTCGGAAAATGTAAATAGAAAGATTGTAAGAATTATCTAAGATTTGTATAAACCTATACAATTAAGATTTGTAGCAAAGAGTAGTTCTCATTTTAAAATTTTTTGTGTTCATTGAATTACGGTGCCAGGTAGGATGAAAATTTGTTCGCATTATTTTTGTCTAGCATTAAATGATGTACAAAAAGTATTCTAATTAGTTGCATCTGTACATATGGATAATCTTAAATTTTCAACTGTAATCAGATTATAAATGTTTGATCTGCTTTATGCTGACAATACTGTTCTTGTAACAGAAAGTGCATCGGATCTCTAATAGAACTAGGCATTTTTTCACCTCCGTCGAAGTCAATATTTATAAAAGTGAGTTGTATTTGATTCTAAGAGTCACACGTGCGTGCAATCCCATGACAATTTTCAAAGACAGAGATACGTCAAATTAAATGAAGATTCAAAAAAGTATTTACTGCGGTTTAATATTTTTCAAAAATGTGAATTCCCATCCCGCGAGAAGAAGCATTCGCAAGTATTGCAAGAAGTACTTGATTTATTTTAAGATTTAGAAGTAGGAACTAAATATTTCAATTGAAATTCGAATTAAACAGGTTGATCAACTTATTTTACTAATGTGACAACATGGTGTCAGGTTTGCGGTTTTTATTTTTTCTATATTAATACTGGAATTAATTCATTTTAAAAGCGGTTTAGGGTACTAATTTTGTCAATTAGCTATTATTGTATTCTATTGTAATCCCTAAGAAAATCACGAATATTTTTTCTCCGATTTTCATGGAGATTCCCTATCCAGTGAAGATTGTTATTTGTATTCAATAAAAAGCAACATTAAAGCCTAAACAGAAAATAAAATGTTTATTGGGTTCAACTTCTTGCCACTTGTGTAGGATGACAGTGATTTGGCCAATTGAGAGACACCTGAGAGCATTCTGGACACCTGCAGACTGTCAAGAGAGTCTGTATGCAAAAAGCAATGCTTTCCAGGTACCTGTGCCTGACTCTGCTAGTGTCACTGGACATTTTTATGCCTCCAAAGTGTTGTCAAAAGTTGTGGAATACTACTGAACCATATGTCCACACACTGGTACCTGAGGTATCCATCCACGTAGTTGGACCGTCAAGAGAGTTTTATATACATTATATTTCAATGCAAAAGACCCAGTCATCCAGGTACCTGTGCCTGACTTGGCTAGTGTCACTGGACATTTTTATGCCTCCAAAGTGTTGTCAAAAGTTGTGGGACACTACCAAACCACCTGTCCACATACCAATACTGAGGTATCCATCTACTCCGTGGCAATGCACATCACATAAATCAGCTGTAATGAAAGACTTCCTTAACGAACACAGCATCCAAACGTTGCTACAACCTCCATCCAAGTCATTTTTGGCTGCATTCCACAAGAAGTGCATTTATCCAGTGTATGAACAACATACCAAAGTGTCAATTTAAAATGGGATTTAATAATTGAATAATCAGACTGCAAAAGTGTAGAGGTGCACATGGAGTATTTTGAGTGGATGCACTCACATATTTTTCAGTTAATAAAGAACTTGTTGCACAGCTCACTAAAATTCCTAACTTTTTAAATACCCCTCTTATGTATATATGAAGATACATCTGGCTATTGTCATTGCTTCAGTTTTCATATCCAAACTTGTGTACTTATTGGCCTTTATAATACTTTTATTTGTTAATTTATTTATTTGTATCTTATGCTATATTAGAATAAAGACAACTTGTAGTAAAAGGTTCTCCAATTCAACACCAGCAAGTGCAGCAAAATAAAATACATTTTTCAATGAGCATTTAAAGGGCTTATTATTAAGCCCATTATTGTGTAAAATATATTTTACATCTCAATATGATGAAATACGATATCCTCTCCCTTTTACCAGGTAAATATTGACCACACCTTTAAATCTTGAGTGTTTTCACCAGTTGAATTTTGTCATATGTTATAAAATGAAAACAATTAGATTTTTATACATTAGTAAAATCTTTTGAGTGTATGTGTGTGTGAGAGAGAGAGAGAAAGGCAAGTATAGCTATGAAATTAAAAAAGGAGTAAACATGGTAATGTGATAATTTAATAACAAACACAGTTTAAACAAAGAATGTATAACTGAAGCTATAATGGCTATAATTGCATATCTTAATTGAATATATCTACATGTATTGAATATATCTAAATGTATATAAGATAATGCAAAAATGAGATGAGATGAATTACATTATTCATCAGCTGATCTCTCTATGTTATACTGGAGTTGGAAGTCAAAGCATTTTTCATATTGTGTATGAAAAAAAATATTCCATGTCCACATAGTAGATATACCTTGTTTATTGCAGATAAATAGTTGTACTATGAAAATTGAAAATGTAGGTATAAAGGAAAAAAGGAAAAGAACAAAAAATCAAGAAAAGCATCATCATCATTTTTTTTCTCATGAGGAGAAAAGGAAAACTCTACAGTCTGTTTAATCTGAGATATATTTTTTTTAAATTACTGCAATATGATATATATAATGGGGGGAAAAAAACACAAGTGCAGTACTGTGGTGGGGACTCGAACACCGGCTATGCAGTAAAACAAGCCCTAAAATGAAACAGCTTTACTGTTACAACAACTGAACTCCTATATAATGAATATGTGCTATAACTGCTTTTTTTCCATACCCACAGCAAGTGTGTGTACAGCAATAATTTGTTATTTTCATCTATTTCTTGATGTACAGTTAGTTCCGTTGATAGATTCTTATATTTTCCATGATACTGGACAACTATTTTATACTAAACATTCAGATCTATTTCAAACATGGTAGGTAAAACATAGCTGGAAAGTTTGCAGACTGATTGGACATTCATTACTGTTGAAGTACAGTGTGTTTGTCTTGAATGAATGAATAAAGTAAATCATTTTGTTTTTAAATATATCAAGACAGATGTAACTGAATATTTATATACCTGCAAAAAGCTTGCTCAGGTGATTATTTCATCAGTTTTGGAACTGAATTAAAAAAACCAATTACATTTGACCTAACACAGACCAAGAGCATATCTTGTAAGAGCAGAATGAAAGTATTTTCAGAACCCAAGTAAACAAGATTAAAATGCTTAAGAATACTCGAAGCTATATTTTTGTCATGTAGTTAATTCTCAATAAGAATATAAACTCTGATGAGGGAGTCATGTTAGCTCAGTTGGTTAGAGCATCAGACTTGTAATCAAAGGGTCGCGGGTTTGTTACCCACCCAGGCCAGCCCAGGGCGGCTGCTTCGAAGTGTCCTTGGGAGAGGCACTTAGCTCCCATTTTCTTGGCATACTATGGCCAATATTGTGTTAAAAGTGTCATTACAAAAATAAATAAACTTTAATAACCTAATTGTAAACAATGCAACAACTGTTGTCTCCATACAATCTTAAAACATTTCACCGTGCAATATTTAAACATGTCTGGGAAGCTTCTTGTCTACAACAAATTGTTCATCAACAATGTTGGTTATTTCAAAAGAATGGCTGTGTTTTATGTCAAAATCATGTTATGTGTTCATTGTAACAGAAACATCTCTTTGGATGCAGTTAATACCTGATAATCATAGAGATGCAAGCTACCAAAAGAAATGTTATCAAATTTAATATGGAACATCCTGTTGTCAAGGGCTTTCAAAACTTTAAAAGATGCCATTTAGCTATCCAGTATGGCTGCCATCACTATAGTGGAAAAAAAAGCTTTGAACAACTACAATAAAACATGGAGCATCCTTATAGGTACATCAAATGTGCATGATTTTGTACAGGCGATGCAGTCAGGCCATTTTAATACGGCTGCAGATTTATAAATTTACATGGGGTCTCAGCTACAGTGCCAATGCCAATTATGTTGACACATGATAATATAGAGAAAACAATAAATATCATGTGCATTCACTTGGCCTGGGCAAAGCAACATCAAGAGCAATGTGATATATATATATATATATATATATATATATATATATATATATATATATATATATATATATATATATATATATATATATATATATATATATATATATATATCTGGTACATTATTTGATTGTCTTTTTTGCTTTCAAATTGCCTTCTGTGACAGGTGACAGATTCAAATTTACTTTGGTGCCTTGTTATTTTTGTGCTGTTATATGTGGAGCCTGCAATAGCTGTTATATGTGGAGCATGCAATAGCTGTTATATGTGGAGCCTGCAATAGTTGAAATTGAATTACAATTATCAAGGCTTAAAGCAGCAATTTGAAGTTCTTATAATTGGTTCTCTTTCTTCACAACTACTATTAACATACTGTATGTTTCATCGATCCACTTTTTATGCTCCATAAACTATTATGCATACACTTTTTATTGCGCCCACCTTGTGCAAAAAGTGGGTCACATAATATCAATCCTTCCATCCATCATACTTTCATTTCTACTCAAAAACTTTAATGCAATTCAAGATCAAGAGATGAATCTTGGTATATTCCTACATACTCATTAGAAGGTGTGTTGCCTACTACATTGGGGTCCAGTCTTCAAGGTCAAGGTCACATCTCATATTTTAATTTTTCCCTTGTACTTTCCTTATACTACTATAACTTTCAAGCCATTTGAGATTAAGGGTTGAAACTTGGTATACTTGTACATCATTAGAAGGTGGGTTGCAAATCATATTGGGCATCTTATCTTCAAGGTCAAAGTCATGGCTTCATATTTTAAGTTTATCATCACACTTTCAATACCAGTTATAACATTAGAGCCATTGGGTTACATATATCCAAGGTCATGGGTCAATATTTTAAGTTTTCCATCATACTTTCCTATCTTCTCTAAAACTTTAGCCATTTGAGACTAAGAGCTGAAATTCTGTATGCTTTTACATCATTGTTAGCAGATGTGTTGCATACCACATTTGGAGTCCTGTATTCAAGGTCATGGGTCAATATTTTTAGTTTTCCTTCATAATTTGCTTTCCATTATTATTTAACATTAGAGTTGTTTGAGATTAATCGCTGTAACTTGTTATATTTGTCGTGTACAGCATTGGGGTCCTAACTTCAAAGTCAAGACCACATGCCAATAATTAAGTTTCAGTCAGTAACATTTTCCCTTCCAATCCATAAATTATGAGCTGTTTAAGAAAAATGAATGAAATTTAGTATACTTTTATACTGTCACTAAATGTGTTGCATTCCACATTTATGGTCCCATCTTGAATGTCAGGGTCACATGTATATTTGTTGTGGTTGGTAGTGTTTCTGATTTATATCTCAAAAGCTGTTTGAGGTTCTGGGATGAACCATACTGCACATATGTGTATATATTTAATGGCATCTCATCTCACATGCAGACCTTAGAAAATCACATTTCAGACCTCACAATCTTGCACACTGTCCTTGTATATACATAAAATTTCTTTTGATACCTGCCGAGTTTGCTATTAAGATAAATCACATGATAATTAAGGGAACATGAAAGAAATTAACCTTGCAGTCCATATTTTTAGTCTGGTCCTCCATATGTTAGTGAAATGTTATGGTCCTCTTATTACGGCTTCTGCCCGTATTGGTGAGTGAGTGTGTGTATGTGTGCATTCATGCACGCGTGTTTGTGTGTGTTATGTTTGTTAAGGGGATGTTTTATCACTCTGACGAAAACACCTGATACTGCATTGACATGTAACGCGATCAGGTTTCCTTTCTATAATTTACTTCCATGAAATATATACCCATTCTAAAAACCCTACCCTACCCTCATTCACATATAAACAGAAAAGAGAGTATTAACTTTTTCCACTTGTGTGTCTATGCATGCACTGTAGTACACAAACAGAACATGTCACGCATATATTTGGAATATTGATGCAGTCATTTGATGTGTCCCACTGTATATGACGTTATCATCATTTGCATTAAAACACAATAAAAACTAATACCAATGTCAAAAACAAAACCGTTCTAAATAAGTACCCATGTAGAATATACATTTGGAAAAATATTAAAACTGACATAGGGCTGATTATAGTCAAAAGTTAACCTAGTCCTTTACCACACTATGTTGAGATTTTTTAGTATCTTTCAACCAAACTTTATGTAATCAGTCATGCAGTCATAATAGGTAGACATAATATATAAGATGGTGTTCAGATTAAGACCCCCTGCATCACTGTCTGGGATGGGGTAGGGTTGGGGAGGGAAGGAAAGGGGCAGTTGAGGCATAGGAGTAGAGATGATCTAAAATTATACTTTTTCAAATTAGGCAATATTTAATATTAAGCTGGCTGTTGTGGGTTGACCATTGTGAGCCATCTGGCTAATTCCAGTTGGTCCTAAATGAAAAATGACAATCTGCCATCCAATGTGACCACAAAATGGCGGCTCTCTTGAAAATCTTGTTATTGATACTCCTCCATAACGTATAGTCATATCAACATGGCTTTTTTTCCAAAAGACTTTGTATGATGTCTAGTTGGTCCTAAATGAAACTAGTGCCAATTTGACATCCAATATGGTCATCATGGCAGCCATTTTGTAAATCTTGTTATTGCTACTCCTCCTGAACGTATGGTCATATCTACATTGGGTTTTCACTAAAAGAATTCTAATGATGTCTAGTTGGCCTTAAATGAAATGGTGCCAATCTAAAATCCAATATGGCCACCATTGCAGCCCTCTTAAAAATGTTGTTATGAATACTCCTCCTTAG
Source organism: Margaritifera margaritifera (assembly GCA_029931535.1). Lineage (NCBI taxonomy): Eukaryota > Metazoa > Mollusca > Bivalvia > Unionida > Margaritiferidae > Margaritifera > Margaritifera margaritifera. The sequence goes on along the minus strand of JAQPZY010001294.1, from coordinate 1,291,722 downwards.
CGGGTGGTCTTATCGAAATGGAGTTTTCACAAAACAACTTTATATGATGTCTTGTTCATTCTAAATTAAAATGGTGCCGATCTGCCATCCAATGTGGTCACTACAGCAGACATCTTGAAAATCTTGTTATCGCTATTTCTTCTAAATGGATGGTCGTATTGATACGAGGTTTTCACTGAAAGACTTCTTATTATGTGTAGTTGGTCCTAATTGAAAATGTTGCATCTCAGACCTCCAGTAAGATATCTTATAATGTCTAGCAGGTCCCAAATGAAAATGGTGCAAAACACACTTCCAATTTCATGGCTATGGTCAGTAGCGGTGCGATGGGGGTGGTGATGGTGGTAGGGGGCAATTGCTGGGTGAGGGGGGCACTGTCGGGAGCTTTGTTTTATTTAGCTGTAACCGGGGCTTAGATGAGGGGGTGGGGTGGGTTGGAGGTTGGCAACTGACATAAAAACTGTTCTATGTGTCAAAGTTGGGGCGTCACTAAAGAACATTGCCCCCGGGCACCTCTGTAGGGGCGCCACTAAAGAACATTGCCACCGGGCGCCTCGAACCCCCATGCTGCCACTGGCTATGGTGGCCATCTTGAAAGTCTTTTTCTTGCTACTTCTCCAGAACTGATAATTGTAGCGACATTGGGTTTTCACTAAATGACTTTTATGATATGTAGTTGGTCCTAAATCAAAATGGTGCTGATTAAAGCTAACCATCTTGAAAATCTTTTTATAGCTACTTCTCTTGTGCAATTGGTCCAACGGTCCAATAGACATGCTTTATTTTTGTTTGTTTTTTAACTGAAATGGGGTTTTCACTTAAATACTTCTTATGATAACTAGTTGGTCCTATATAAAAATGGTGCTGATCAATGGCAGTAGGAGGCTAATGAGATTTCTAAAGGACTAGTTAAATTTAAATAGTAAGGACTTGTTGGCTCGGGCTTTGCCCACTTCCCGTACTACTGTGTGAAAACACACACACACTAGATCACTTCCCGTTATATGTACTATATATGTGTGGAAGAAAAACCCCACATTCTTACCCCTCAAGAACATTGCTGGCGCATTTCCGTACTACTGTGAAAGCAAAAAACACATGTACGTTCCTAGACCTTACTACTAGTTACAAACGCCAAAATGCATAGATACGTGAAGTGTGAAGACGCAAGACCGATATTGCGATCTGTGAGTCGTAAGTCTTCGATAGCAGCGATAGCGCTTTGCTCCTCCTTCATTTCTTTGGTCGCATATTGGTTATTTACAATTTCAACAAGAGTAGGACGGAGCTAAAAAATAAAAAATAAAAAAAACATGAGCCCTGACGAACGGTTGAAATTTTATACAACCAGGTTTGTTTTAATTTTTTTCACACGTCTATGCATTTAGGCATTTGTATCTCGGCATTGATTTGAACACACAGTTGTACCTATATCTACCTGTTAGTGCATTTGAGAGAGATATTATAGTGAGTACCTAATAGTAACATTTAGACACTATCTTTTTCGCTACTTAATTCAACATTGCCTCAGCAGTGCCCTTAATGCCCCCAACACTTCAAGGAACAAATAAAAATTGATACTTTTTGAAGAATTGGCGACCAATATCATTATTGAATGTAATTTATAAAATGGCTTCAGGTTGTATAGCAAATAGAATGAAAAGTTTTTGGGATGATTGAGTACATGAAGACCAAAAAGGATTTATTCCTAGGAGATTCACTGAGAAAAATATTAAAATAATATACGACATTTTATCTGAATTAAATGTATGTAGTTGCGTTTTACGGCACCTCAGCACAATAGTGGCTATATGGTGCCAGCAAAAGGTAGTGTTCGAAAAATGAAAAATGAATTGCACAAATATTTAGAACGATAAACCCTTCCAAATAAATGTAAACACGAAGAAGAATTATTTGAAACAATAAAGCAAGATATCCCTGGTCTAATTTTATCTGTAGAGTCTGAGAGGGTATTTGATACAGTTTCCTGTAAATTTAAAGATAAAACTTTTAGCTACTTTACCTTTGGTGATTTAATATTAAAATGGATAAAATTATTTCATAAGGGAACTAATTCATGTATATTGCAAAATAGATATATGTCAGATTTTTTAATGTAAAAAGAGGTTGTAGACAAGGAGATCCTATTTCTCCATACATATTTTGTGTGTTGAACTTTTTGGAAAAATGACAAGAAACAAACGAAACAATTAAAGGAATTACTACTATTAATACTGAAAATAAATAAGTCAGTATGCTGATGATACTAAAATAATTTTAGATGGTAGTGAAATGTCTCTTAGAGATACATTAGATGTGTTACAAACTTTAATACAATGTCTGGATTAAAAATTAGTGTAGAATAGACTAAGGCAATTTGTTTTGAGGCATTATCGATATAAAATGTGAGCGTGTGTCATGATTTTAATTTAGATTGGGATTAAGGACCATTTAAAATTTTAGTCTAGTAAGTGATTTTGCCATTTAAATTCACCTGAGATAATAAAACATAGAATCAACTCTTAACAGCTGGAAAAGGAGAAAAATACTATACATGGAAAAATTACCATAAATAAATCCTTAGCTTTATGTAAATTTATTCGCCTATTTCAAACTTTGCCTGATCCACCACGATTTCTCACATAAAGAAAACAATGTTTTTTTTTTTATTTTTTTTAAAATAGACTTCTTGGGATTTCAGGACCAGATTTTTGTTAAAAGACTGGTGATTTACTAACATCACAAGCATGGAGGTCTAAAGATGGCTAAAATTACATATTTTATTAAAGAATTGAATATATCATGCCATATAAAACCTATTAAACACAAAATAAATGGATGTGTTTATCGTGTGTCGACTTTAAAAAAAATATTTACTTTTGGGTCACATATTAATCACTTGTTGCTTCAAAAACTTACCAACACGTTCTGGAAAAATGTACCAGAAGCATGTCAAGAATTTATTAAGTTGAAAACTGATACAATTGAAAAGGTTTTATTTTCACTGATATGGTATAATTCAAAAATGTTAGGGACACAATAGTTTTATATAAAAGATTGACATGAAAATTCATCCATAGTGTTATCAATATAGCTTCATGTGATGGTTCATTTTATTCTTATGAGGAATTAAAAATCTGTATGGATGGAAAGGAACAATTTTAGATTATATGCTGTAATAAAGAAAATACCTCACAAATTTAAATATTTAATTATAAATGAAAAGGTGACAATTCAAGAATATTACAAACATTTTATTGTAAATAATAATTAATATTTATCTTATATTTTAGGAACAAAAACGGATGCAGAATTGTTATGATGTTATTGTTGAAAGACACAAAAACATTAATCTACACAAGAAAAGGAATAGTGAGATTCATATTATACATTCAGATAAAATTATTTATTAGTTGTCTTTACTTGTTCACATTGCTGATATGAAATTGAAGGATTTTCAATTTAAAATATGTAATAAATTTTTTGGACAACTCATTTGTATACAAAACCAGAATATTAGATAATGATAACTGTAGTTTATGTGAATAGGGGAAGGAGTCAATTGTACATTTATTATTTGACTGGAGAAAAGTAAATCATTTATAGATTAAGTTAGAACAGTGATTGAAGGAAAATTAATATTAATAAAAAAAATATGACAAAACTATAATATTCTGGTTCCGATTTTAGCAGATATTTTAAAGTTGAGAAATATATTTCAAAGGTAGCGCAATCCAGAGGGAAAAAAAATTTCTTGTACAAATGGTGAGACAAAGAGACATATTTTGATACGTACAGTCATAAGCCTCTTAGGACATAATGTAGCTCTTTCTGCTTGTTAAATAATACACCAAAATACTCTTCGATTAAATGTGTCTTAATTACAGTTTATATAAGTTTTTTACATATGCATAGACATACAGGATCGCCGGTATCTATCAACTTTGCACTTAATTTAATGATTCATTGTCACACAATGTGTCATTGTGTGTCAGTTTGTATCTATCCTTTTTAAGATAATGTTTTCTCTTACTCTACAATAAAGAATTTTCAAAACGTCTAAGTTTCCAAATGTTGTTTACACTCGTAATTCACTGAAAAAGGCGAATTAGCCGAAGCGTTTGGTAACTTAGGGAGACTTTGGTCTTTAAAATTTAAAAAGAAGAAGAAAGAAAAAACCCACCTCAAGGGACATGTGGAATTTAAGTAATCATGTGGTAAAACAAACGCTATAACGAAGCAGAGGAGTTCAACACAATCAAGGCTTGAAGCAATTCGTCAATTTCACAGGCTGATGAAAAACGGCATGTCCAAGATAAATTGCAACAGCTTGAAGTAACAAGAACGAACACTGTGAGTGAAAGCCTGACACAATTAGAAAAAAAACAACTGAGGAAGCATTCGCGTTACTATCTTACTATCAAAAGAATTAGCACTGCAGAGAGAGAGAGAGAGTGTGTGTGTGTGTGTGTGTGTGTGTGTGTGTGTGTGTCTGTGTGTGTCTGTGTGTGTGTGTGTCAGCAATGTTTTCGAGGGGTACGAGAGTATTTTTCTTTTTACATAGTAGTACGGAAGCGTGGTAGTTTCTTTATGCAGCAGCACGGAGTAGTACGGAAAATGAGCTTGTGTTCTTTTTTTTCTTTCTTTCTCCCTTTTTTTGCACCTAACATCTAACTTGGAAGTTCTCCACGATTATGTAAATGTTAATCTTACTCATCCTTATTTTTTTCCTATCAAATTAGAAACGGTATTCATCGAACACTTTTAAAACCAATGACTATGCTTGCCTAAACTGTAGCACAGGTATCAAACATTAGATGGTTGTTTATTTAAAACGTTTTAAATTGCATAAGAAGCACGTATCATCATTATTACTAATCTCCATGCATGCCATTTTATCTTTTACCCACTTTGGTAGGTAAATATTTAGAGTTTTAAGCATTTTATTTCCTAAATACAAAATTCTGTATAACTTCCACTTCGAAGACTTTCATGTTTCTTGTTTTACTGTGTTAACTGTCATTTCTAAGTCTCTCCTTAGTATCAGTATGAAAACTGAAATCTCTCGATTTAACACAGTAATAAAATACTTCCTTTTTATGTCTCATTCCGACAAATACATTTTGTTCCTGCCTGATAATCACCTGTTTAAACAATATGACCTTCATTACAAACTAAGATCTCAAAAAATAAAATTCGTTTATCTTCTCCCTCGTAGAGTGATTATTTCTAGTATCCTTTCTCGGATTCTCTCGAAAAACATGGAAACAGCTGTCCCACGTCCTTGTGCGGGAATAAAATTTTTGATCATTTTTCCATCAAAGGCATTGTGACTTTTATATTTTTTTTATATTTTATCCATCTTATTTCCTGTTTCTTCATTTTGTCCAATAGTTATACTTCAAAAAATTATACGAGCACCATTTTTTCATCACCCCAAGTAAGCTGCACCTTCAAGTGCAACGTTGTTAGTAACAAGTTTGTTTTGCATTCTCTTAAACAGGTATTTTATCCGGGTATTAATGATTTTTGTAGTGGTACGTAATGTTAACTTAACACATATGCGAAAGAATTTCTTCAGCTTCCTCCTCATAAGTTTTAAAATGTATTTATGAAAACTTTGAACAATCTCGCTGTGATATAGGTCTTTTCTCATTTCAGCATGCGGATTTTTTTTTTTTTTTTTTTTTAGATCTTCACGAATCTTTCTAATACCATTGATACATAATGATAATGGTGTTGTTCTTCCCTTATAACTTAAGGGAACAGGATTAACTGATGTCCAATGAACAGGTTCGTCCTCTGTTAATCTTCTACATCGGTATCGTGTTTCTATGTAAACAGGAGCTTTGAAGGGAGTCTTGATAGACTCGGGTATATGTACACTTCAGATTGGATCGCTAGAAATCATTTATTTAATAGGTAAAAAATTTTAAACCTTATGCACAAATTCCTTCAATGTTTATTCGCTAGAATTATTTTTGTTTCCAAGTTAAATCGCTAAAACTAAACAGTATTATCCACAATTAGTTTCAATGTTAAATTGCTAGAACTGAGCGATTTATTATCCACAATTTGTTTCAAAGTTCAATCTCTAGAACTGAACAAGTTATTTTGCACATTTTGATTCAATGTTGAAACAATAACAATATCTGAGCTTAAATTTCAGTAAGTATTTTATTATGACAGCTAGTTCTTTGTGCATGTACATAGAATTTAATTTGATCGATTTCTTCCTCATTATAGTAATTTCTTTCCAATTGATCTTCAAACATTTCTATTCCATTTAGCTTTTAATTTATTTACACATGTACAGCATCTCATCCATCCATCAATTCTTTTCTGAATTCATTCACTAATGTCATATTTTTGTAATTATTGCAAATCAAATTAATATTTCACACAACACCTTTGTATCATCGATCATTTGTATCGAGTGATATTTATATTGGTTTAAATTATTATAACAAGGATTTTTCTAACTAAATGTAGTGACTTTAGTAAGTGACTATTACTGACCATTGGCTACTACCTAACTTTAGTGTCTATATGAAACTTTCAGCGACCTCAAGTGGCGTATAGTGTCTATCCAATTTATTTTTAGTGCATATCTAAGTTACTTTTTGTGCCTACCTAAGTTACTGTTAATGACCATTTGCGTGACGCACTTTTCTACCTACTTATATAATTAGTATGCCTAAATGGTGTCCTTATTGTCCTCGCTCAACAAGGGATATGTGGAATATTTATATTTATTTCAAAAGTAAACATACAACCGAGATAAATTATTTCAAAGCAAAGGAGTTTCAAAGGCTGTGTTTGTAATATGCAGTCAGAGGAAAGAAATAAGCACTAGTAATGGGCAAAATGCTCTTTTGTTTATGTAGCCTTTATCACATTATGTACAACGTATGATGCCTTGCAAAAGTCGGTAATTTATTTAAAGTTTGATTTTAGCTCCTTTACAGTTTGGATAATGTATGATCTTGCAATTATACCACCAGAAACAATTATCAATTGCTTTGTCAGCGCTATCCATTAGTGTTATTATAAACTTTTTGCTGCTACTCTGCTTAAAATAGGTATAGTATCAGGTAATTAAAACAACAACAAAAACTTTTCCGATACAAAAAATTGGGAGGAGGAATCAATGATAAATCTCATTGTCTCCTGAAAAAAGAAATATCTCCGAATGATTCATGGAATATATTTCAATCACTCATTCTATATAATTTATACAACATTTATAAGAGTTTGTACTGTCTTGTCCTTTTGAAAATAGATAAGCTTGACGAGTCAACTTTTTAAATGATTGCGCCAATTCTGAAATGGACTCATCCTTTCGCTTTGCGCCAGTTTGCAGCACGGCTTTTAAAACCTGTTCATAAAAACCATACCGCACGTCAAGTATGTTAACAAGGCTGTTGTAGTCTCATCTTTAAACAGATGTAAATTTATTTAGTAATTAACGTGCACCCTCCAATGAGGCTGCTTACCAAATACAGGGACTTTAAGTTGAATCCTAATCATACAGCCCTGATCAAATCTCAACTGAGATAAGTACTCATCTACGTTTTCTGTTCCATCATACAACTGTGGTTTCATCTTAAAAGATCCATTATTTGTATGACTGCGTGATCAGAGTGGGATAAGGTTAGATCGTGAGCATTTGCTCATTACCTCTTGATGTCTGACCATTCAGTACTGTTATGTATATTAAATTTATAATATGTATCCATGATTGTAAGCTGTACTTTAGTCAGATTATGGTCATTGTAAACAATATGTTCAGATAGCATTTGAGTTCAAGGCCGGTTTTGTTAGCAGCTGGACTGTTATTTTCATGTCTTGTCGTGACAAAAGTCAGGTACACAAAGTAATTTTACCATTAGAATTGCTCATATTGTGACGTAGGTCATGTATGCAGATTTTGGTAAATAAATTCATTCCTATTCTATAATGTTGGTTCTAAAAGATCAGTCTGTAAGGAATCTATTTTAGTTGTGTTGTTGAAACCAGATATAATTCAGAGTGAGGAATTATTTATTTACAATATTCGTTGGAAATACTAAAGTGCTCATAGATTTTAGCACTTTTGGGGATTTATGTGAATTCATTCAAAACATTCTGGATTGCATTATTGTGGTACATCAGGGCATTCAAGACTTGTGGTACATCCTGACATTCAAGGCTATTGGCATTCATTCGGAGCATTCTGTATTTTTGGACTTGTGATTAGGACACTAAGAATTATTTGGACTTTAATTCACGTTATTGTAAGTGTCTTTTAAATTTTCACTTAATTGTCTGGAAATAAATTGCTTCTTGATTTTGCTTGATTTTTTGGTTTCACTTTCTTTCTGTTGCATATTTTTAGGCCATAGAGTCGTAACAGTACAAATTGATCACATTGACTCTGCACTTGCTGCAGCAAAGGTTGCTGATTATATTGATCTGAATCACCTGTAGGCACATATCAAAAAGTTAAAATACTAGCACCCCTAGACTCAGTCTTATGCCTAGAATTTATATATGATTCATTCGGAGCTCAATTTTCAGTAAATTATGTTTGAAGAAATATCAGTTCGGCTGCAACTAGAGCGCATCGGCTGTCACCTCAAATCATTCACGAACTCAGAATGTGGGTTTTGTTCACTTCGTCTGGTCTTGTAACTGTTAAAAGGCACACCGTGAATCTGCAACTTCAGATTTGTGATGTCCTTGCCCATGCGTCACAAATACCGTTCTGCAAATCACACCAAATTTTCTTGTGTTGCATGTAATTTCTCCCGCTGCTTTTGCCATATTGTTGTAATTTTGATTTTCAATTTTTGACTCAATTTTAAGTAGTACTGCTTGAGCTGCATCAGTTACAAAGGTATTGAAAGTTACAATCCCCACCTCGTCTTGCATATACAGAAGTATTCAATGAGCTTTCCTTCGCACGGAAGCATTATAATCGTTAAAAAGTGTAAACTCAGACTCATCCATTCCGGATGAAATACGCACGTATATACAATTCTCAAGTGTTCCACTGACAACAAGATTTAAAACTAAATATATGACTAAGAATCAACTCCACAAGCGGAATAACTGTATCAGTGGAAATAAGTCCCCCCAAAATATATATCCCTAAAGGGATATAACTCAGCTCTGTGGCTTTCGCCAAATATGTTTACATTGCAAGGGAGACAACTCAATCCCACCAAAAGAAGTTATTCAAGGGTAGACAAATCATAGAATTCTACCGTTGACACCATATTTTGTTTCGTCGCCCCATATGCACGAACAACAGATTCAGTAAGGGTCAGTCTTGTCACCAGCTTTTTGTTTTCTTGAGTATTCACTATCTTATTCTAAGGGTATGATTAACGAGCAGAGGTGTCAAATAAAGGTAACATTATTTAATAATAAAACCAGGGGAACAATCAAGTTACTTATATGAAGTTTTTTAAAATGGTGGCGTGCTATAACATAGACTACATTATGATATGAAATACATTATGAGCAAAAGCATTGTTAATACAAGCAGCATCAGTGAGTAGCACAAGGTTTGGGTCATAAATGTTGGTAACACAAAGCTCTGATTAAGAGCAAACAGCAAAGAATTAAATACATATGCAGTTCTAACTGAATAGTGCTACTAAATATTTAATGCAAACTGTACAGAGCTGAAGCATGAAAGTGCATGAGGATGCAGTGTGTATCAAGCAACTAACCAGCAATAAAGATTAAAATAGTCATGTGTATCTTATTATTTCCTATATGCAGGGTTAATGTGGTGAGTACTGAGTCAATAGAGTAGAAGGAATTAATTACATATACAAGTTATGGATGTTCATTGCATATATTATTCATTAATCATCTGTAATAGCTATAGTAGTGTGTGTGTGTGTGTGTGTGTGTGTGTGTGTGTGTGTGTGTGTGTGTGTGTGTTCGTGTGGGGGAGGGGGTAAAGAAAGGAACCCTAGTTTGGGTTCGAGAGCTTATTGGTGCTGGTGCACCAAAGCAGCTTTCGTGCTAAAGGTTTCAGCTCACAAGGTACTGGTTTTGGTGCAAGGCTGCACCAAGAATTTCTGGTTCACTGGTTCTATGATTTGCTCACAAGCAGTATACAACGTTCTATTATATGAATTTCACACGAAAAGTGTGATTTAAAATAAAAAGAATAAAGTATAGATATAATTTTAGTGAATTTAGAATGGTAAATTATAATGCATTGAATATTAATTGATTTGTTAAATGAAGATTTAGATTATTCAGATTCTATTGAAATTCCCCAAAACAAAAGAAGTCAAAAGCAAGTTTCTTTATATAATAAAAAATCCCAAAATAACAACTCTGATAGTATTATTTTGTGCAAGGAAGTTGATTAGAGTATTTTAACAACTTATCATGGCCACATCTGACTTGAGAGTTGATTGAGACATTTTAGAATGACGAATGTGCAAATCTGAACAACGAGCCTCTCACAAAGATGAGAGAGTAACAGAAGTCGTAATAGTGATTGAGCACTAAATATTCTATGGAGACACTGACGTCAGCATGTAAACATGAGAACCCGAAACACGAGACACGCTATAGAATTAGACCAACACATTTCCACACGAATGACAACGAATAAAATGCTAAATACACAAGAGATCACGTAAGCAGGCCAGCCGACAAAAATTCTGGGGTCCTCGGCAGAGCAATCATAGGACCCGAAATTAGTTTAATTTTTTTAAAATATAAAAATCTGTGTACAAGTTTGCATATAAAACCTGCAGTAAGCTACCATAACTTAGACTCTTGCAAGGAACAAATTTTAAAATTTACTGCAGAGATTAATTTATTTTTTATAAATGAATTGACGGAGGGCCCCTAGAAATCACCGGACCTCAGGGCAATTGCTCCCTCCCCCCCCCCCCCCTCAGGGGGCCTGCACGCAAGTAGGATGTAAGTAGATTAACTGTGTGATACAAATGTGCAATCGTTAAAAAATACGCAACTTACATCATCCACAGACAACACATCAAAGACGCATTTAACAAAATGTGCTGCACAATGAATGAACATTCAAAACACGTCTGCCAGAACAAGTCTACGTGTGAATCAGAATTGGAACATTTAAACATAAAAGAAATGTTTACAACAAATGCTGTCATTTATACTTATCTGAAATAGCACACTTTATAGATAACAATGCATGTTACGATGGCGCAGTGAACGAGAAATACCATGCTGTAAACATGCTAAAAATAACACGGTGAACTATAAATAATCCAGATGAACAGTACCGGCATAACAACTTGGATAAAAGAATATAATTTCTGATACAATAATTTTCTTCCATCCAAAATGTTTGACTGATTACCGCTATATGTTTCATCTGAATTTGATAAATTAGGCATCATTGTACTGATGTAGTTTCTATTTTCCAAATTATGGAAATAGTTTGATACCTGTTCTCCTCCTTGAATCCATTTCGCTCTTGATTTTAATCTCACTTTCCACTTTGTCGTGCAAATTTGCACCAACTGACCTTTTTTGCTCTCTAGCAGTTGTAACTGATTACTTACATTAATTTGTTGGAAATAATTACTTTCATTGATAAGTCGTGTTTCCAGTTGTTTTTGTTGTCTTTTTTAAATACGAGTAAGGGATAGTTTTCCCTCTAATTTCTAACATTATCATTTTAGACAAAAATGTTGATCATTTATGGTAAAAGATATCTACAAATCTGGAATGTGTTCAAAGTTCGATCTGTTTGATCAAATATATTGACTTTTGCAATGATGAATTGTATATTGAGCAAGATAAATGTAATCTGAATATTTTAATAATGAGTTATTGAATTTCCTAAAAAGGTTTGTTTAGCCGTTTTATCTTAAAGCCAAAGTCATTTGTATAAGGGAGTGGTTAGTTCTGCAGCCAGGCCCTATTGCAGTTTCTTTCACCACTGTAAAAAGATTTTCTGAAATAAGACAAATGCCTAGCCTGGCTTGCTTGATTGGGTTGTCTTTTACTCTGGGTGTATCTTTTTGTACCAATATTTGTTTCTCGCCAAATGTCAACTAAATTATGTTCCGTACAAATATCAAGAACCACATCACTTTCCCTAGGATTGTTTAGCATATTATAATTAGAGGTGTCAAGTTCTAGATCCATGACTTAAGGTAAAACCATCTCCAATATAATCATTGCTGAAGTCTATTATATCGTTCTAGATTTCTGAGTAAAAGTTTGGATTATCGTGGTTAGGACTGTACATATTAATTAAAGCAAATCTATCATTTGGTGCACTAACTTTACTATCAAATTGAATGAGACATTACACATGCTCTTTGCCTGAGAGTTTACTTGAATACATCTTTTCAAAGGTCAATGAAGTTCACAAACGTAAATTGTAGCCTTATGAACAAGAACAAACTTATTAGGTTCTTCTGATGAGAAACATATGCAATCAGCAGTTGGCACGCGCTCAGGCTCTAATCCTGTAGATGTCAGCGTCATAAATTTTAAGTTTCCTATCTCTTTACCTGTGGAGGATAGGCTAACAATACCTGCATTTCCGCTGACATATGCATTGCCATCTTTATCAACGCCGATACAACCATCACAGGGAGCACATATGAATGCAACCATCTTATCTTCGTAAATAGCAGAAATACATTTATTCCTGAATATCTCTCTGCCATCACCAAAGGTACGATAATAATCTAAGTAGCAATAAATTCGAGATGTTACTTTGTCGACTGAAATGTACTTGGAGTCGTAACTGATTCTGGCTTGTTCATTTGGGAAGGTATCAACTGCTTCAATTATTTTATTCGTTCTACCTTCTAGGTCAATTACTGTAATTATGGATTTTCCAGGTCCTGTAATAATCGGTATATTGCACAGGACTGCAAGCTCATTATTTCCCAGAGAAGCAATACCCCAGCAAGCCCAGCGCATCTTTATTGTGTTTACATGTATTAAAGAATCATGAACAACAAAGATCTGTATTGCTGGCTGATGTGGCAAAGTCACTGCTATTTTGTGTTCACTGAGTGACGTGACTCCATAAGGGGTCGAAGAACATTTCTTTTCTGCGATCTGTTTAAATTTTGAGTCATAAAGGAGACAGCGATTCTCGTTGTTGTCGACCAAGATAATTCTATTTCCAGATATAAATGTTGCTCCTGTGTAACATGATAGATGACGAATATGAGAAATATGGATTTGAAAGTGGACTGCCTTGATGTTTTTCAACTCAATAATAGACCTTGTATCCTCTTTTCCCTCTGTTTTGGGAACTAAATCAATGTCTACTTCTTTCAAATCATTTTCTTTTATCTTAACTTTCTGAAGCATCTCTCCGAGGTTGTTCTGTACCAATAAATTCGATGTTGAACTCACCTGTAAGCCCAATTCAGGCGTCTTTTCCATTCTGGATAGCTGTTCCACAACGATTCTTTTGTAGTCCTCGATCTGGTCATGAAGCTTTCTGACGATGATAAAAATCTGCTGCTCAGTTCCGTAGGTCATGAAGGTCTTCAAGAGTTCAACTGAACCATGAATAGCTACTTTAAGAGATAGACACGTTCGCTCAACCTAAGACATTGTCAAGCGTTCAGCCTTGCCAATCTGCTGCAATTGATCCAAAACTGATGACTTGTAAGCTGCAATCATATCCTCAGCTTTCTTTGTTACAGAATTTACCTCCGCAATGATGTCATCTGATTGTTTCTTGACGGCCATATCCCTACTACATGCTACCTCGTGATAGTTGTTATGAATGATGTTTATATAATATTATAGGTATTTTAGGAAATTATAAATGTTTCTTGACTTTAATATTTGCTTAAATCTTAATTTTGTTTATCAGAAAAAAACATGTTTAACTAGTGTCCTTGAATTAGGTTGTTTACTTCAGATTTGAGGTAAAGGATAGTTTTGATAAACAATGTTTTCTCAATTTGAGGTCAAGGTTGGTTTTGTTTACAGAAAAAAATGGAAAATCCTTAGAGTTATGTGTAAAAAGACATGTCCACACAAGTAAAATTCCATTAAGATGACACATATTCTAGAACATTCTGTCATGTGACCAATCTTTATATATACCATGTTTAGTGGACAGTTTTTCAGTTTCGACATTACTATCAGTCTTGTAAAGAGCTATTACAGTTGTGAAAAGTAATTCAAAATTCTGAGAGAGGAATTATTCTAAATATTCATTGGATTGTAACAGTGCTCATAAACTTTTGGATTTTATATTTTTAATTGATGATTTTGGAATTTATGTGAATTTATTCAGAGATATTTTGGAGTACTTCATTTTGACATCAGCACATTAAAGACTACTAGTACATCAGGACTTTGAAGACCATTGGCACATCATAACATTCAAGGATAAGCTGTGAATTCGGAACATTCTATATTTAGGACTTGTGATTAGAACACTAATTCTTATTGAATTATTTGGATTTTAATGCACATTACTGTAAGTGGTTTTTTTTTTCATCTTAATTATCTAGAAATAAATTGCTTGTTGACTTTTACTTGATTTGTTGGTTTCACTTTCTTTCTGTTACATTTTTCTAGACCATAGAGTCGTAACATAGTAAATTCAAATATCTGACAGGTATATGCTGTTACCTGTCTTTTTCTTCTTCTCGTATGGTAAAAAAGAAATCTGCCAAGAAATATGCACCAATTTAAGTAGTCACCGGCTGTCCCTATTTACCTAAGAAATAGATTCGTCAGCTAACAACTATACGGTTTCATCATTCCACTATCTCACTACAATGAATTTACATGTAAAAGGTATCTGACCAAAGTTTAATAACATTGACATTATCTTGAGTTGAGTTGGAAAGAACACTCAACGGAATATTTTTGTCTTCAGTCATATAATTCCATAATGCAAATTAACATACAGGTTTAAAATTTGCGTGCTATTTTAAATGTAATAGGGATACTTGTACTTAAAAAATAAAAATAACGTAAAGAATACAATTGAAGTGATATTCTCTTCAATGTACATGTCTTTCTCACCGCCCGATCTGTCACACGACTCGTGTATGTATATATGTATGTACGTATGTCTAGTTCAGTTTGCTTTTCTGTCTGTCTGTATTTATGCATGTAGGGCCCAAGGTAGGTAGATAGGCAGCTAGTATTTTGCATCGTATTTCCTTTTCACTCCACTTTGTCACACACGAATCTCTCTCTCTCTCTCTCTCTCTCTCTCTCTCTCTCTCTCTCTCTCTCTCTCTCTCTCTGACCTGGACATTACGCACTGTTGCACTTTGGTTGAGCTGTCAGGGGGACATTTTATGTAGCTATGTCCCCATATAATGATGAATATATGAGGATTTGTTTAAGTTAGCGAGACACTGGTAGCTTGGATGGGAAATGTCCCTTGAGCTCGCTCAATGTGAAACACTGCTTACGAGTTATCTGTTTGGCTAGATGATACTTTTGAAACCTTCAAAGACAAACGGGTCATCGCTGATTGGGACACAAATGCATGAGACCTTAATTTTCTTTCTGGCCAGAGGTCTAAAGTCATTTATATATTAACCCTAACCGATGGGTCATGAACGTATAAATATACAGAAACACTTTAAGCAACAAACCTAACAATAGACCGTGATATGTGCCTCTAAAAGAAATATTTCTACTGATGCCACATTCTAATGGCATACCAAACAAATCTATTGAAAATTGAAGCAAGATTTTCGAATGACCTTGACCTTCTATACAAAGAATTCGAATCATATAGCCTGAAAATAAAAATTAATAACAACAAACCAAGTAACCGTTGATGACACGGGGGACTTTATTAAAGCAGTTTTTGGATGTTTTGGTGGCCTTGATTCAGCTGAAATCCAAAGATAAATCCGTGTCTTTTCATCATTTTCACCAACACACCCAAACAACAAGTAAAAGTTGAACCGATCTTCTGTTAACATCGCCAAATTACATCTGAGGTCGACCTATTATGGTCTTAAAATGTGAATGGTATATAGACCGCTTCCATATCATGAGATTTTTAAAAGAATAAACACACATGCGCAAAACGATTTGCAAGAATTGGTGCTGAGACGATACAACCTTTTTTATATCAGTTTTCTGGTACGCTGGCATGCACTCATTTATCATTTAATCTGTGCAGCGGAAATGTTAACTCGGCTAGAACTTTCAAACTGTTTTACTCGTCATCATAATTGGATGAATACAAACCCACAGCATTAATATTATTTAAGATCACACTGTAATAAACATAAAAAAAAAATATTTAATGGACCTTACTGGCAAAATTTAACAACAGCAATCTTTCTTTAAATTAGTTCCGTCATGAAAAAAACATAATAAAATACTTAATAAATTAAAGACACGATTATCACTGGAAAAGGCGAACACAGTAATAAACTTTACGTCACTTTATGAACAAGTAATAATTTTTTTTCCAGTCAAGTTTTACAAAAACAACATGCATTTTAGATGCGAAAATAGCTCTTCTTTTGTCCTAGTACTAGCCTTTCCTTATCAAATGGCCGCTACTGGCACAATATTCCAATATGAAGCAGTATTTCCCTTCGATGCTATTGACCGTGTCGACTTTTCTATCCAAAACTTTCTGATGTTGGACAACTCTTAAGCTAGTCTCGTTCAGCCAGACTCTAGAATGGCTCAGGGAGATCTACGCCGAGCCAATGTATGATAAAAGTCTGCACAAATGATCACTGCCGATAGGTGTCGTTAATCTTTTTCTATCAGTTGCACGGTTTGCAAGAGTTTTGTGAGAAACCAAATGTGTTCTATCTTCACCGGTTCTATCAGTCGAAAAGACGGATAAAAACTAAAGCATTCTGCGTGTTTATATTCGACCAGATTGGTCCGGCCGCCAGGTCTCAGTAGTATGAGAATGGGGTTTTGTTTTGTTAGCATACAAACGGTTTTAAACTGTTTTGACCGGACTGATTAAAAAATTGATTTAATACACTCATTGCTGTGAAAAACCAAATGTATTGATTCAAAAGGGGCTTTTCTAGACCATAGTGAAATAATTTTTTAAAAGGCTTACATTTCTGAAACTATTATCATGCAGGGGTTGTTTTTGAAGGCCTCAAAAAAGTGTGAGAATGTCAGTTTTAGGTATTGATTTTCGTACTATTTTGAAAAGATTAAAGAGTACAAACGAACACGAGAATTAACTAAAGCTGAATTGAAAAAAGAAAAAAAATTCTTTTAAACTTTTTCATTTGGGGGTATGAGAGTGAGAAGTGATATTTACACAATTGTTTTCGAAATGGATTTTTTTTTCATGGGGGAGGGGTAATTTATCTGCTTTCAAGAGCAGAATGCATAACTTTCACAAAGCGATAAACATAAGTTACAGAAATTTAACAAAATTGTAATTGTCTCAACTGCTATCATAGCAACGTCCTACACAATTAAAACTGTAAAAGAACTAAATTTACATATCTTTAAATGCAACATGAACTACAATACATTTCGATCTTCCTGGTGTTACACATATTACAGAAAAAGGGGCCACTGAAAAAGGGCGAGAAGAGGTGTCAAGGGAAATCATGCGCAATTACATAATCTGTCGTGATATCTGACACAGCGATGGGTACTAGCAATTTAAGTTATTTTTTTATATTGACATTTTAGATGGTGGACATATTTGAAACCTAATATGTTCTGTATAAACATATTAAAAGCAAACACCCTAACGAGATAGATGAATTCAACCCACTTATCACCAAAGGCGAGATGTCCTTGAAGAACAACACCGAAAAAGTGGAAAGACAACAAGGCTGCATAAATCGCAACATGTTATTACTTGCAGTTAAAGCTTCTTTTGACGATGCGTGATAAATGATGTTTATTAGTATTATTACTGTTTTTCTCTGACAGATATATATATATATATATATATATATATATATATATATATATATATATATATATATATATATATATAACAAAAATATAACATTTCAGGGATATAATTATTGTTGCTGTAACATATAGAGTGTATGCTTTGTACAATTTGCGTGTGCTCTAAATCCTCTAGCAAGACTTTATCATTTAGTTTCAAGTTATACTAAACATGTTGTTTTGGCGACGATTCTAAATAATATTGTAAATAATATTGCCAGTACCAACAAGTAAGAAAAAGTTTGATATATGTTCCAAAACGATTTTATTTTTTCTTCGAATTGCTCTTCTTCTTTAGGGTTGCCAAACAATTCTTTTCCATTTGTTTCATATCCTCCTCCAATATATTCTAACACTTTAGCCTCGATACTTGTAACGTAATTAATTTGTTTAAACTCGTTTATATATTCCGTTGTTTGTTAAACAAAGTGTCTAATTTTTCGCAATGTAATGTCAATTTATTTAACAGCAGATTGAAGGCCTACTTTGTTAATTTTATCGGCTTTAACAAGGCTTTCCTCTACAATGTCTTTAATTTCTAACTGTTGCTCTTCTGCTATTGTTGTTTGTCCTCTTTTGAGTTTTGTATCTTAAATTCGTCCAACTAGTTAGGGTGTTTGTTTCTAATGTATTCAAGATGTCAGATGTCTCTTGTTGAGCAAAGGCACGATGGGCACTGTTTAGATATCCCAACTATCTAGGTTGGGAAATTATAAGTCAGTGTCACTATTAGCTACTTAGAATCACTATTAGCTACTAAAACTTACTATTTATTGGATGCAAAGCATAGACTTTATTGTGCTAGATAAACACAGCATACTAATGTCACTAATAATCACTGAAAACACTAACTTGGGTTAAAAAAAATTAACTTAATAATTTCAGTCAATATAAATATCAATAAGTTAAAATGTAAAAAGTATAATATGATGAAATATGCTGACAAATATAAAAAAGAAACGATGGGCGAATGGGATGCAATACATGTGCAATTGGATCAAATGCTGAATGGAATAGGACTGTTGTGATGCCTACAGAAAAGTTAGTACGTAAAACGATACAACTCAGCTCTCTCTCTCTCTCTCTCTCTCTCTCTCTCTCTCTCTCTCTCTCTCTCTCTCATATATATATATATATATATATATATATATATACAAAAAAGGATCTATCTTTCACAATGAAAGAAACTATGACATTTTTAGCTCAATGAATTCAATGGTTTCTACATAATAAATCTAGTTCTAGAGATTCAACATTGAAATCAAGTTTATCTACTAAATCAACAACTTCTAGCAATTCAACGTTGAAAAAAAATTACACAATAAATCATCGAGTTCAACATTGAAGCAAATTTTGCATAATAAATCATCGATTTCTAACAATACAGCATTTAAAAAAATTTCATATAGTAAATCATCGACTTACATAGATTCAACATTGAAATAAATGTTACATATCGAATCACTGAGTTCAAAATTGAAACACATTTTGTATACTAAATCGTCTAGTTCTATTATTTCAACATTTAAAGATTTTTGTTATATAATAAATCAAAGATCTCTATCCTATCAGCATTCAATTCAATCGCTTCAAAATTTAAAAGTTTTATATAGAAAATCAATGACTTCTAAAACTTCAGGAAAAATAGTGGATGTCCTTCGGTAGTTAGCTTAGCTAAGTCTTCCGACGTTACTTCACGTAATGTTCTTCAGACTGGCTCTACCCATCCTGTGTATATAGAAACAAAATATGGACTATAAAAATTAACAGAGCAAGAACTTATTAAGATATTTCAGTTGATATACCTTCGGTACTCACTTCAAGTCATCCTCCTATAATGGTCTCCTCCACAGAAAGAACATTTCCGCTATCATTATTCATTAGTGCTATTAGACGGGTATGTGAAAGTAAATTTTTTAAAGAAGAAGAAAAAAAGAAAAGAAAAAAAAAACATCTCGAAAGACAAAGATCGTTATGAAATACTTAAGATATACAAGGAAATTATTTTCAAGCTTACGAGGAGGAAGATGAAGATGTATACACGTAAAGGTGCTAGGTTAACATTGGTTACAGATTTAACGGTAATAACAATCATTCACGTCAGGAGATCAAAGGGTTTGATAAAATACAATATATTTTTTATTTATATTTATTGATTTTTTTTTTTTTTTTATTATTTTTTTTTTATAATAACGTAAAGAAAGCCAATGCAGACGTGATTAGAGGAACGTTTGACGGAAAAATCAGTGTATAGAATTCCTGCGCAAGGACGTGAAACAGAAGTATACATGTATGTTTTTTCAGTGGACCAAAAGAAAGAAGAACAGAATTGTTCATTAGGAAAAATGTAAGGCTAACATATTTGAGAGTTTACTTTGTGTTGAAGGTTGTATTGTTTAAACCTCTGACTATTAGGAGAGAGGAAGACCTGTACAGATGAGATTCGATAAAGTTTTTACTATAAGGTCAATGCGAGAGACTTCTGTATTTATACTAATGCTAATGGCGTACGCCTTGACATGGTCATTGATGATCTAAATCAAAGGAGAGATATAAAAATTAAAGTTGATGAAATAACTCATCAAATCATTCACAAGTTTGAACAAGAGAGGGGGAACTCAATGAGATGGCAGATATACCGAATAAAATATATAGGGAAAAACATGTTTAAAACACGCTGAACTGTGGGTACATTTATCAACCTATCTGTGTGGATAAAGCATAAGAAAACTTGTATATACATTAAAAGTAATGATGCTAGAAGCTTGTTTATGCGATCGATAGTGTTTTGAATACCGAGAATGAAACTAAATTTTATCTCTCTGAATATAAGATAAATTGAATGTTGTTGCCTGTGCTCGAGCCATTAATTGTTTCTTTTCATAACAGAACCTCGCCGCCTGACGAGAAAAAACTTTAATATGCAAAAAGGTTTACAAATCCTATCAAATTTATGCTTCCATTCAAAAAGTACAATAAAGTATTAAAACCATTTAATGGCAATCCTGTTGTTTATAGAGGCGAGGGCAGCACATATGTTTTAATTGAGACAAGTAAAGACTTAGCCAAAAGTGTGTTGAGATTCAATGAAAAAGGAAAACAGCAAGAGTTTATTACCACATTTGTTCACAATCAATTAAAATCTGGTTGCCTTTTGTTCGTAAAAAGGATGTTTATGGGTAAATCGATAGTTGTGAAAACTTTGAGGAAACTAGCTTGTCATGAATAGAGAAACTTTATTCATCCCTGTAGAGAAAAAAATATTTCGGAAGAAGAGTTTTAATAACCAAAATACAGCTGGAAACTATTCAGGATAGAGATATATACTTAATGATTGAGAATGGTAACAGAGGAGAGATTAGCATGGCTTCTTTAACATACGGAAAGACTAATTTAAGAAAGAAAAAAAAAAGAAAATTATGATCCGAGTAAAGAGGATTCGTTCATCGAGCACCTCATTAAGATTAATCTATACGATTAGACGATGTCACAGTATTTGCCGTACAAAGAATTAATTTGGCACACTGAATATAAAATTAAAAGAACATGTTGAACCAAACGTTAAAAGGTGGTCTGATAACTGAGAAAAGGGATTTACCTTAAGTGTTGACATAGAGACACCGATAGAATTACACGACTACCCATTGGCTCCTGAAAAGATGGTACCACCTCACATAAAAAAAACCATTTCAGATCTACAAAAGCAATTAATTGAATGGAAGGGAACGTTGTCGAAAGTAAAACAATTAAATTGTGCACGTTGTATGACAAGACATGTTACCTGGTTCATTACATTAATCTCAAATAGTAAATGCGTTCAGGCGTGAGACACAAATTAACAGAAGAATCGTATTCTCCTAAAAAGTTTGGATGGAGAAATGTATCATTTTGAATAAAATTCAGAGACGGGAAGCGACAAACGATTAAAAGAAAGACCCTTTGAAACTGATGAACCATGTGGTATTTGGTAAAAATAAATGGCAAATGTCCGAAAAAGAACATATGTACGAATTATTAACAATGTCAAATCATTCGAGAGATTAGAGAGAAACTCTGATATCAAGATAGTCACGCGTATGAGTGATATTGGCCTCGCTACGTTGGAACTAAGCAAACTTTTCATATACCGATTATATTACGATGCATTAAATCCTATGTACACGAATAGCATGAAATTGATGCATATCAATACAGACTCTCTTTTTGTGTAACTAAAGACTCCAACGATGACATGAAGATCATTCGATACATCCGACTATCCTGTAAAGAATAATTACGGCTTACATCTGGTTAACCAATGAAACGTGATAGGAACGTTCAAAGATGAAATAACCACAGAAACTGGAAGTGATCAGAAGTAAACTGTATTTGTTTAAGATCGATACAACTGTGCCGAAAAATTTAAAGGCGTCAAAAAGTTACCTATTATTGACTGAAAGTTTGAGAATTACAAAAATGTCTGTTTATTTTTTAGAAGAGGTATACTAATTTTCGAATCATCAGATCTTACAAAACACTACAAACACGAGATTGAAAACCTTTAAATAAACAAGTTAGCGATGAGTTCATTCGACAATATAAAGTAGTTTGTGAACAAAATCCAAGTTTTGCTGTACGGCTATTCTCCTTCAGAAACGCTTTGCGATTTTCGCTCTCAAAAATTTTCGGGAAATAAGTCTCAATAAAAATGGTGCTTCGAGATATATGGTAAAAAATGGAATTAAAACAGTGGAACGGCATACACAGTTCATCCTTAGAAATGGACGTGCCTAAAAACTGAGAAAAGAAAAAAATATATAAATAAATCAAGTCGGAAAAAAAAGTTCCGAGACTAAAGTACTCGTGAAGTAGTACAACATAAAAAGTCCTGAGATGTTCACATAACAAAAAGTAACAAAAAAAAAGCACATAAATAAATGACAGAGGAACAAATATTAATGTAACTCTTTTCATATTTCCAAATCAAAATCTAAAATAAATCCGTTTTCACATTTATCAGGTCATCTTTTACTGCTCAGTAAAACCTGTCGAAAACAAAATGTTCCGAGACTAACGTACTCGTGAAGTAGTACAACATAAAAAGTCCGTTTTAAATCATGAGATACATATATCTATCTCATTTGGTCTCTAACTCTACTTGACTCATCTTCAGATAAGCATTGTACGCGTTTCCTCGAATAGTATAATAGTAGCATGGATCTAACTCATTGGTTTTCATAGCTGACGATCTCTTCGAAAGTACTGCACAACATTAGAGTGTCCTTCACCAGGTCATGAAGATCATCTAAAGTGTTAAGAATGAAGTGTTCATCGTTACAGCATTTGCATGTTGTTAGTAGTTTTCCCGAAATATGTTTACTTTTCAAAGATGAACACAATTTATCAATCGATGGTAAGCTGGTTTACTCAAACTTGTCAAAACTATGTGTGTGCTCGTAAGGATACGCATCTTTCCTAAAAAAAATTTTGTTCAGTTATATCATCGAAATTTTGTAACGTTTCATAAAACTTGTCAATCGGTAGATTGTTGCTTAATGCTTCTACAAATGAATTTATAAGTCTCAATCTGTCCTTTCTGGACAGATTGCAATTTATTATTTCATCTCTTGCAGCATTAGGTAAAATCAATGTTATTATTGCCGTGTCTCTATTGGTAACTGTTTTGCTAAATAATACATATGTATCACCAGATGACGGAATGAAACTAAACTTCTCATCAGGATCAGTTCCAATCAGTTTCTTTATGAACAAGTGCCTATCGTATTTAGATAGGCTGTAACAAAAATATCTTGATAAATTCCTGTTTCCGTTGTACTTTTAGCTAATTCCCTACACGTCTCAGTGAGTACATATATAGAGTTATCACCTCTATGCACAACTAAAAGTCCGTTAAACAGCTGAAAACTATTGTTTGTTGATTGTCCGTTAAAACAAAATCCTGAGGAGATGTGTTTACTCTTTTTTAGCAGTGAAACTTATTTTCAGCATGATCGATCTGATCCGTAGGCTAAAATAGTGCCTCAAAATCAGCATCGGCTACGACATTCAATTTTATCTTGTGAATATGATTTAGTTTTTATTTAATCATCTCATTTGTATAAAGTTTGGCACTTGTATCCCCTAAACTAGTACTATGTTTAATATTTTTTTAAATACCTCTATTGACCTAATTCAGTTTAAACACTTATCACAGATAATTACCTCCACCTCTTGTATGAGATGTGATCTCATTACATATTAATGTTTGCAAACGTTAATGCCAACATAATGACTATTTGAAACCTCATAATCCTCTCTCTCTGACATATCTCTGGCATTCATAGCTTATTCACTTGCTTATCTCTATATTTTTAGTCTTTCTAAATCCCCTGATTGGTAGCTTAAAATCCAACTCTTCTAAGTTCTACACGATTTCGTAAATGTTAATTGATTTATCGTATTCATCCTCATTTGTTTCTATCACATTAGAATTGTTATTGATAAAACACAGATACATTTTATTCCTGTCTGATAATCACGTCTTTGAGCAATATGATCCCCATCACAAACGAAGATATCTAATGTGTTTGTCTTATCGTTCTCCTAGTGAACAACCTTATTAACCTTTCTCTGGTCCTCTCGAAAAACATGTAAACAGCTGTCTCACTTCCTTGTGCGGGAATCCGATGTTCAATCATTTTCCATCAAAGACGTTGCTAAACACTTCGACTTTATAATTTAGCCATCTTCATTTCTGTTTTTTTTTTTTTTTTTTTCATTTCTGTCCGATGGCTATTCTTCAAAGAAGTATATGAGTACTTTTTCAATCACCTCAAGTGAGGTGCATTTTCAGTGCAATGTTCTTAGTAACAAGTTTGTTTAGTATTTTCTCAAACACTTTTAATATCCTGACATGAGTGATAATTGTGGTGGTATTTAATGTTAATTTAACACATATGCAAAAGATTTTCTTCAGCTTCCTCCTTGTACGTTTAGAAATGTTTTTTCGGAAAACTTTAAACAATCTAGTTATGATAATCGTCTAATTTTTTTTTACTTCAGCATCCGAACTGTCCGTTTTGTTTATCTTCACGAATCTTTCTAATACCACTAATAAATAATGATAATGGTGTTGTCCTTCCTACAAAACTTCAAGGAACATGATTAACTGATATCCCATGAATAGTTTCATCCTCTGTTAATCATCTACGTCCGTATCGTGTTTGTATGTAACCCGGAGTTTTAGAGGCAGTCTTGATAGACTCGGGTATATGTACACTTCTTATTGAATCACTAGAAATCATTGATTTAATAGAGTAAAAAATGTTAAACTTATGTACGAGAATTAATTCAATGTTCATTTGCTACAATGATTTATTACGCAACATTTGTTTCGATGTTAAATCGCTCAAACTAATGATGTATTAAACACAATTTGTCTCAATGTTAAATCTCTCGAACACAACCGTTTTTTATGCACAATTTGATTCAACGTAGGAACGATAGAATTCATTGAACTAAATTTCCAGTCTTCATTTTATTCTAATAGGTAGTTCTTTATGCATGTACATAAACTTTCGATTAATCGATTTCTTCCGCATTTTAGTAATTTCTTTTCTCTCAATATTCAAACATTTCTATTCCATTCAGCTTTTTAATTTATTTCTACATGTACATCATCTCATCCACGATTCAATTCTTTTCTCGAATTCATTAGCGAATGTCATCTTTTTACACTTAATGCAGTTATTTAATATTTCACAAAACAGATTTTGTATCATCGATTATTTTCATTGATTTATATCTATATTGGTTGAAAATAGTCAGATAAAAAAATTCTAACCAAATTTAGTGACTTTAGTTAGCACCTATTACTGACTTTTATTAGTGCCTATTTGAAACTTAAATTAGTATCTATTGAAGACTTTAGAGACCTCAGATAGCTTATAGTGCCAACGCAAGTTACTTTTAGTGCATACCTAAGTTACCTTTTTGTACATACCTAATTAACTTTTGATGCCTACCTGCGTGTCGTACCTACTTAAATAATTAGTATGCCTAAACGGTGTCCTTATTGTCCTCACTCAACAAGGGATATATGGAATCTTTATATTCATGTCATAAGTAAATATCCTAACGATGATTTCAAAGCAAACAACTTGTAAAGTCTATGTTTGCATTATACAGTCAGAAAACATACAATAAGCACTACTAAAGGGCCAAATGCTCTTTTGTTTCTGTAACCTTTATCACAACATGTACAATTGTAAATTGCTTTGCGAAAGTTATCCATTAGTGTAATTTTACATCTGTAGATGCTACTCTACTTAAAACAAGTAAATTATCACGTATTAAACTAAAACTCTTTTCTGGTAAAAATTTTGTCAATATCAATGATAAATCTCATTGTCTCCTGAATAATAAATATCCCTAAATGAATCATGTAAAAGTTTTTCAATCATTCATTATATATAATTTGTACAACACTTAAAAGCGCTTATACTCTCGTTGTCCTTTTCAAAATAGATACCACATGATCAGATTGAGTCTGAATCAATAATGGTTTGACCTTTTTTGGCCAGGTCAAAACGATTTTTATCAAAATTCGGTTTTACCAAATTGAGCTATATTCAAACTTTATGTATGATCCAGAGAGTTGTTTCATTTTTTATTTTTTACAATTATCAAGATAAACCCATCCTCTTACTACTTATACGAAGGAAACGAAAACGAATTCTGATAATGAGAGTTTAAAAGGAGTAGGACCTTTTGCTAGTAATGCAAGTTTGGATTACAACTTTCATATAATTATTAATCAAACTGTTTGAAGTAGATTGTTCTGTAAAGACAAAGCTCAATTGTCAGCAAAGCCAACAACGAAGTTGTTTCGAAGATGTTTAAAATCCTGAAGGGAAAATATAAAGAGAATGACCTCGTATATTCCGACGACAAAGTATATGATGAACATAACGATAAGAAAGAATTTCTGAGAGCCTCTGAAAGAACCTCAGGGAGTATCTCTGGAAGTGAATACGGGTTACCCACATTATTTTACAGTGAAACAAGTGAACAAATATGTAATACCAAAGATAAATAAGGGTTTAGAATCCATGAAAACAAATAGCAAACACCACAAGAAACCTTGAAGAAATTAATAGTATCTTACGTAAATGAGTGACTTTGCATCAAACATGTGTGCTGTGCACACAGATGGCTCCTCCGTCCGGAACCTCGTCAGCACAGCTGAAAATGAACACATTGAGAAGAACAATAAACAAAGTTTTGTTTTACCAAACTTTTTGGAAATAAACGAAAGAACAAAACTGAGCTAAATAGATATATAAATGCTTCTGCTGGAACAGAAATTGAGCATGTCAATTCCCTAGCATATACATTTGTGTTCTACAACAATGGATTCGAAAGTTTACTTAGTGAATTGCAAAACTGAAAGAGAAGCGTCAGACTCATTGAAGGTAATTTGGAAAGCGATAACATCGACAAAAGCAAAATAAAAAGTTATATCTCTTATAGGGATAGAAAACTGTTGAACAATTTACATAGAATTAAACAAAATATAAAGAAAAGAATTAACAATTTATAACTGTCGATGATTTTATCTTTTTCAAGAAAAATATGGAGCTAGCACTTTAATATAAAGGTTTTCTTCCATTTCCATTTAGTTATTTTTGTTCATCTTATCTCTTTGTTTTTGTTTGTACTCCTTAATCTTCTCAATAGTACGAAATTGAATACAAAAAAATACAAATAAAAATAAAAAACATTCTCACACTCTTTTAAAAATGTGGTAAAGACAAATCTTTATGTAGTGCTAGTTTTGAAATTTGCTTGAGTAATCGAAACTTTTTATTTCAAAATGGTCTACAAAAGTCTATTTAGAATTATTGCATTTTTCTCACAAATAATCAATTCCAGATCAGTAAAGTTCAGGTTACTCACCCATAACATCAGTAACCACTACTCAATATGGTCGGAATATATTACCACTATAGTGCAAAGACATTAGTGCATGTGCTCACCTGAACATTTACAGGGATTGTTGCAATATAACTTTAACATGTTTTGGACATTGTCATTATTCGCGAAGTTTTAGAAACTAACAAAAAAAAATTTGATTCTTTCTTATAGTGGGAGTTTATTCAATATTTTTACATGTTTGAAATTACCATAATGTAATCTAGGTTTTGTTATAACTTGTTCATTTCTTCGAACTTGTCAATACATTTAATGCCGATTGATATACAAAATAACGTTCTATAAAGTGATCAGCAACTGTACGTGCAGCAAGCCGGACACCTGCAGATATATGCATGTGACGTAACGTAGGTAAATGATAGTAACATAAAATCTTACATGACTTAGATGACAAAGACATTTTAGATATGGAAATGGTGTAGGAATAGACTACTTTCACATTCTTCTCTCCCTTTTGCACTACTCTCCACTTTTCGCCAAGCATTGCGTGGCTTGACGATGAGAAGACATTGTTCCAGTGAATCCCGTTGAATGAACGATAGAAATGAATGAATAAATGAATGAATAAATGGTTCTTGTTGTAATAAACTGGGAAATAAATAGAAAAAGGTACCAAGATGTACGCAGTTGAAGAGAAATTATATTTTAACCTACAACTTTCCGATCAAAATTATAGTTTTACTTGATCACTTTAAAAACAACAAAAAATCAGTTTTATCATTTCACTTAGGTAATTTTAATTAACCGAAACACATGATTTTTAGCTCTACATGTCATAGACCAGAAGAACTTACGCGATGGTCTTTCGTCTGTCGTCCGTCATCTGTTAGCGCAAAATTGTTATCACTACTTCTCCAAAACCACTGGGAGGATTGCCATGACTTCACACACACACACACACACACACACACACACACACACACACACACACACACACACACACACACACACATTCATCTGAAGGTCTAGTTGGGTCTAAACAAAAATGTTGCCCCTCAAGACATATGGCCGCCAAGGCAGCCATGTTGAAAATTTTGTTTTCTACTACTCCTGAATGAATGGTTCTATTGACATGTGGTTTTCACTAAAAGGTTTCCTATCATGTCTAGTTGGTCCTAAATGAAAATGGTGTCCCTTGGAGATCCATTATGGTCGCCAAGGCGACCATATTGAAAATCTTGTTATCACCACTCCTTCTGAACGGATGGTCAT
This sequence comes from Margaritifera margaritifera, assembly GCA_029931535.1. Lineage (NCBI taxonomy): Eukaryota > Metazoa > Mollusca > Bivalvia > Unionida > Margaritiferidae > Margaritifera > Margaritifera margaritifera. The sequence continues at coordinate 1,262,619 of JAQPZY010001294.1, read as the reverse complement.
ATTGATACGGAGTTAACATTTTAAAAAAAAAAAATTCTTATCATGTCTAGTTGAAAATAGTGATGATCTAACATTCAACAAGGCCACAACGGCGGCAATCATTAATGTCTTTTAATCGTTATTCCTCCTGAACGGATGGTCATATTTTGACATGAACTTTTCATTCAAAGACTTTTGATCATGTCTACTTGGTTTTAAATCAAAACAGTGGTTATATGATATCAATATGGCCGCCACGACAGCCATTTTTACAATGTTGCTATTGCTACTGCTACTGAACGGATGGTCGAATCTACAAGGGGTTTTCCCTAAAAAAAAATTCTTATGATGTCAAGCTGATTAAAAAAAAAATTGGTGTTATCAGACCTGCAATTTCATGGCCATGGTTGTCATTTTGAAAATCTTGATCTAGCTACTTATCCTGAATTTATATCTATAAGCGACATGGGGAGTTCAATAAAAGACTTCTTATGATGTGTAGTTGGTTTTATATCATGATATCAAGTTCAAGGTCAAAGGTCATGACAAAGAATTTTGTACTGCACGAGAAAGTATCATTTGAACATGTTAACTTGGACATGTGAGAAAAATACTTTTGTTTCCAAATTTTGTATATTGGAGTTTCTCAAGAATATCAGAGATAGTTTCAATAATCAACCATTACAAAGAATAAATGGACATAATAAACTAACTTATCTTGCTTTCATTAGACCAAGCGTACTAAAGAAATGTATTCTTTGTGTTTATGGTGTCATTTAAAATTCTATGTATAATTATATGTGCAAAAGCACATGTAATGTAAAAATGTAAACACCTACAGGAGGATTAAGTACGTCTGAACTGTGAGACTTAGTCCCATCTCCCATTTCCATCTCTTTCTGTCCGAATTCACCTTGGTAACCGTAGGCGTTGTGAATACAAAGAGTACGCGCGGAATATGTCCCTCACACATGGTCAACTGCCTGTCAAAGGTAAGTTTTGCACATTTTCTTCTTAAACTTTATATTTTTTTTAGAAAATATGCTGCCCACGGAACACTACAATCACGAAAAATTAATTATTCACGATAAATACGTCGTAGCTTTGACAAAACAAGCTATAAATTATTTCGTGAAAGTTCATACTTTTAATGAGTGGGCCTCAAACTAGGTGCGAGACAGTAATGGATGCAATAGTGAAAGGTGATTTTAATCTACTGCAAGAGAAAATTATCTTTCCAATCCAAGTAATTTACTAGTAAACTAATGTTTGATTGAAGATATCGACATCGACAAAAAAGAGTTGTTTTGGAAATTGCCACCAAAGAATCAAATTTACATAACATATTTGCTGACGGAAAGAGCAATAACAATGTTGGTAAGGATGTTGCTATGTTTGGTCATGATGATGAAACAACACTGAAAGAAAAAAGAGCATTCACGCATATCTTGCATTGAAATATTTTCAGAAAGACAATTAAAATTGATTCTAACACTCATGCGAATGTAAACCGCTTTGTGATTGGTCGAGCGTCAACATTTGCGGCAACTTTGGCAGACTCAGTACGTCCGTTATATATCTATGTAACTATGGCTCTAATTGAATGCATGCAAAAACGTTTTCATTTCGACGTCATAATGATTACCAATACGTCTTACACCTAACTTGAAATAGATAGGGAAAAGCCTAGCAACACCGTAGCAACAGTGGTCGACGTTAATTAATTTTAAAAGAAATAAATTAAATAACTATTATCTAAGTTCAATAAAATGAGAATATATATATATATATTCGAAGCAATTAAACAAAAATGTTGACAGCAAACTGTTTGTTAAAAGCTATTCCTCTTTTATTCGAAGAGTTTATTCGAAGAGTATCTAAGGGGAGTAAATCTTGCTGGAATAAATATTGAAATATATTATATATAGCCGATGGGCCCTAATAATCTCATTCCATCTGCGAGAACGAGATATGTATAGTCTAATCAAATGTACGATATGGTTCCGCTCTACAGTTTCGCACTTTGCATAGGGTTTAATTTCTAAAGAAAAAGTATTTCACATGTTATCCTGGTTTTTTTTGTTGAAAAAGACCTTGTATATCTTAGGTATTGTGGAAATAACTTTTAATTACCTTTATTTTGGTGTATGATTCATAGGTGTAATTTGGGTTATAGAGTATACAGCTTGGCATTACTTCAGATGTGCACCTCTCAAAAAACTACTAGCTCCACTTGGTCATTTTCACTTTCTGGACTTCAAAGGTAAATTGGAAAAAAATGAGCCGATAATCTTCTTTTACTTTTTTCATATTTTATAATTCATTTCTTGCACTTTCAGAAGCTGTATTGTCTACTCTGACAAACTTCATTTTCCCTGTTTCAATAACTGCTAAAGTTATTGTACTTTGGATTAGTTCAGGGTCATTTTCGAGCACATGGGAGCAGCCATTTTAATTGCAGTGTGCTTTAGATAGTGCTTAGTTTCCATAATTACCGCATGTAAAGAAATTTCCGTCACAGTACATGAAAGTAGCATAGAGGTACACCAACATTCTCTCCACTGTGTATGTGGACAATGCAAACAACTTCGCCTTATACCGGTCCCTCTCTCAGAAGTACATCATAACTGTAGAGCGGAACCTATACTGTCAGAAATGTTTATGTGATTGTGACGTCATAACTCTCCCTGTGACTTAGAGCCACGGATAAAAATACGTCATTTTTCTTTGCTTAGGAATCCCACAAGAATGAACTAATACACTAAAATTGTTATCACATTAAGCACAGTATGCCAAAGTGCATCTTGAACTATCGTCCAACAGCCAGTTGTCGTGAGCCTCCTTCAATCGTGCGCCATGTTTCTCGCGATCTAACGCGCTTGTTGCGAGATAATGATGTCATCAGCGGTGTCACCAGCGTTCTTAAAGAGCGACAGAATCTAATTATACAGTAAAATCAAACAAAATGAGATTCAAAAGGTAATTTCATGTAATTTAAAAAAATCATAATGAAAATCTATGTTTTCACTAATGCCTTTTTTGTGTCAGACATTTTGGCCTTGAATTTTCTATTATATGCTAAAGATAGCGCCGCCGATAACATGATGACTTTTTGTTTACATATTTTGAACAGGAAAACCAACTTAGGGAATTAATACAACTAGACAGCCAATGTAAATATTTGGATTTAATCATCTGGGGTTCTTATACAACGTAGGAAACATTTACACTCGTAATGTATATTCACTACCGACTTTTTCGTTTCAGTATTATTTCATAATAAACATATATTCTACTTTAAAAGACACTGAATCTATTATAATAAAATGTGCATCCATTCACCAGTGTCTATTTTTAAATTTCTCTCTCCATCTGTCTCTCTGTATGTCTGTCTGTCTGTCTCTCTCTCATTCTATCGAGTCATTTATTTTTATTGTAAAAATCAAGCAAGCGGTAATGTAAGTGTACAAACTGCATAACGGAAAAAAATTATTAATTTTTAAATTTATTTTATTTTAATTTCAAAAACACGGAGACGCTATCAACTAATAATATCCATACCTTGGTCTTACTGGCACGGTCCGGTCATATGCCACGTGACTTTTTAGTCGGTGTCACGAACCATGGATGTCACTTCCGGAAATAAGTAAACTTACACACGCTAGGAAAAAAGGTAATTATGAACTAATGTACATGAATGCCAAAAAAAATTAATTTCACGCTGATTAAATGAAGTAGATATAGTTGAACACTTTGTTTTGTTTAATTGAATAGATTATCATAATATTATAACGAACGTGTTAAAATTCACGTTAAGTGAACGAAAAGTGGTTGCTCGAGTCTATATGCGACAAGTATCAGTTAGCGAGACTGCATTGCAGAACAACTGGTAACTCAACGGGAAACATTATTTTTAAAAAAAAACAAACAAACAAACAAACATTCGGAATAGCACCATCGTGGACAACACAATCCTGCGTTATAAGTGCATCAACGTTACAACCGTATGCGTTATACCCTTTTTTTATCCAATGGGATTTTTGTCAGGACTGGAAAATTACAAGGTTTTGTCCGAGGCAACGTTATATGCGAGTACGTTATAAACGAGGTTGACTGTTCTTAATATCATCATCAACAACAACAACAACAACAACAACTACAACAACAACAACAACAACAATAATAATAATAATAATAATAATAATGGGGTTGGGAATATGATTTTTTACAAGGACGCGTAATTTTGTTTTTAAAGCTTCGATCCATTTAAATTAGATTGCATAAGGCTGTGTCATATACCCGTATGACAATGTTGCTCTTGATAACGTTGTCAGCTTTGTATCAATCACATACGTACATTCATAGCAGAGCACGAAGTATGCCACAAATTCAAGTTTAAATTACGTGCATGTGCAGACACAAATAATCTTAAATCAGAGTACATGAAGTACTGGAACTGTGTGCCATTTTAAAATGACACGATATCCTTTTTGTCTCCGCGCCTTACGGTATCGTTAAAATCGTAGTTTACACCATGAAGATAATGTTTCAAAATCATTGAATAAATCTTCGAAAATGCATATGACATATAATACATTTAATTTGTATGGATCATACATGTTTTCACTTTCTGCGTGAGTCTACAAAAGAAAGCAAAAACAGAACAGGACTAAATGAAAAAAAATTATAAAGAAAAAAGAAAGATAAATTACCAAAGCTTCCAGGATGAAAAGGTTTTTTGTATGCCTGATTGCTCGATTGTGGCCTAGCTTTGTGAAACACCTTCCTTTTTTATTTCATCCATCCAGATGTAAATGGGAACAAGCAAGTACTGCTGGATAATGTACATATCCTTGTCAAAATAAGTTGTTTTGGTTCAATTTTATCTTACTAGCATATAATTTTTTCTTTTTTTAAATAACACGTGTTTAGTCAGGAATAATTTAATACCCTCGGTCCGTCCATCTGTCTGTTTGTCTGGTAATCAGTCAGTTTGTATGTTCATCACATCTTCTCCTACACCATCAGGTAGTGTTACTGATAAAACTTTATCATATACTTTCCCACGTAGTAACGTGGTCCTCTAGAAATATGATTTATGGTTCCATTCATGGGAGCTCCATAAAAATGTCGAAATGTTAGAACTGTTTATCAATTAAAAAGACATTTTATTTGAAAATAAATACATTAATATTAAGGAGAAATTTGTAAATGCAATTATGTAAGAACTTCAAGATGATTCCTATGTAAGACTATGTTTATCCCAAACATCCCGTCAACCCTAGTGTTGTTTGTATCTCAAATGAAAGGATATCAATAATGAACTTGCAGAGTTTTCCCATCTTCGCTAGACGAGAGTGGATTGGCTATACTTGGCAAGCAAAGATGAGTTTTCCCTGTATCTGGTATGTATTGTGAATTCACCGTTATTCGTAGGACATCAATTCTAATTGATTTCGTGATTGCTTCAAACAACGAATTCGAATTCGAAAAGAACAGTAATCATAACGAAGAACCTCTCTTTCCTTTTCCACGAATTTCATCACAGACAAAAATGTAATTTATATACTAAACCATAAAAACTGATACGCACGTAAATAAAACTATTTAAAAAAATAATTAAAAAAAAGACGGCAATGCGCATTATATGAAAAATGTGGAAATTGGCCAGGGCACTGCATAAAATAGCTATATTTTCGTCAACAATGATCTTCTAGCACTGCAAACATGACTAGTCACAAATTTTATCTTTAATTTTCAACGTTAGATTGTAGAATTTCTTTGATTAAAATATTTCTTCTTACAATCACTTAGTTTAAAAATATTTTATTTCATATTTGTAATTGGTTATTACAAGAAGTACAGTATAGAAGTTAAAGGATTAGAACGAAAGCCAATGGCTAATAATGTTCTTCTCCTCTTACGATAAAAAAGTTGTAAAAATATATAAACATATGGTGGACGATATTAAGTTTTAATGACAAAAAATTTAAATTATTGAACAGCCGAAGTTAAGAATCTCTTGGCTAAACATTAGCATTTAGCCAACGTACATGAAGCAAGAGGATAAACAACGAGGGAGTAGATGAGAGACAAGGATAATAAAAAAGAAAGCAGTTTAAAGGAGAAATTGTTAATTAAAACGTGTGTCAAACATTTTGTAGAAAGTTGAGAAAATAGGGAGGAAATAAAGGGGAGGAACAAAAATAAATAAATAAATAAAAAGCAATAAAAAGCGAGATTAAAAGTGAACAGTACTTCCTTCTAGAGCGAGTCGTTGCAGAGGTGATAGCGAATCATAAGGAAAAATAGGAGAAATTAATGTTTGCATCTGTTCATGACCCACAGAAGTGTATGCATGTTAGTAATAGTAATATGTGCACTGAAGTAAATCTTTCTTACTTTTCAATAAATTTATGAACGGCATCGAAAATACTAATGTTTACTTCGTACGGAAGCGTTGAATCACCATAAAAGAAGGTATTAAATGTTAAATTACCATATGGTACGAGAGATTGAAACAGTTCAATATGTTATTCATGGTAATAAACGCAAGAAAAAAAAAACAACAAAGTTGTGTACTCTCTACAGATCCACATCCACAAAGAGGTGATCCGATTATATTCTTTGTAAATAAATGTTGATTAAGTGAACTGCAATTTGTTCTAAGTCGGACATGAAGAAAGTGTCTGGGAACATGAGTATTGCGATTATTTAATGTGTTTTTGAAGTTATTAATGGAATCAATTCGACGAGTCTCAATAGATAACGTACTCCATTCTCAAATGACCGAAGGAAGAAACGAGCTATAATAAAGACTAGTTCTAGCTTGTACTAATTGAACATTGTTTACATTACGTAAGTTATGGCGACTAATATCACTAACGGATGGTGGAATCAGAGATGTGAGATAAGGAGGGCTTGAACCAGTTGTCATTTTATACAAGAGTGTAAGTTTGTGTTTTTGTCGTCTGGATTCAAGACTTTCCCATCCTATTTCTCGATTTAGCACTTCAATAGATACTAATTTTGTCGCACCAGTCACAATTCTGGCTGCCTCATTTTGTATTTTTTCGAGTTCTTTATTCTCAAGTAATGTGCTGTTGTCCCAAACCACATTACCATATTCCAGAATAGGTCGTATAAAAGATGTAAATATAATTTCTAAAGATTTTCGGTCAAGTTGGAATTTAAGTTTACGGATTACATTAATTCTTGACCATGCCTTTTCCTTTATATAGTCGATTTGTTTGTTCTATGAGCAGTCATTCGAGAGAAATACACCAAGATGTTTGTGCGCATCAACCTCTTTAATTCTATGGCTGAGCATATATAGTGGTGGATGGAAGGGTTTATTAAGTTTCCAACAAGAAATCAAAGATTCAGTTCTAAAAGGGTTGAAAGATACAAGCCAATTATTTGCCCACTGAGAAATTTTTTCCAAAGTCAGAGTTGAGGTTATGAGCGGTTACGACGGGATAATCTACGATTATAAAGAAACTTGTATCATCTGCAAATAAACTTATATTGGAGTGTATATCATATACAATATCATTTATGTATATCAAGAAATGTAAGAAACTAAAAACGGATACCTGGGGTACACCAGCTCTAATACAATCACTTCCCATATAATTATACCATCTTTCGAATACTTTACTAATGCGAAACTGCCATTTAAAACAATTTTTAAAAGAAAATATTTTGATATAGTACAAAAATACCGTGATGTGTAAAATTGGCAGTTTTATATAATAAAATATTCAATTTAATAGAACTAGGAGATCTTAATCACCTTATGTTTTTTGTTTTTTTTTATCTAATCACATAGATTACTCCAAAGTAATCTAAACACATATTATCCAAAGTTGTATCATATGTACACAACTTAATACATAGCACAGATGTAAGACGTTCATGTCATGGCTATTTGTTTCTTCACATACATGAAAATAAAGAAGACGATAATATATACAATTATTCTAATGATATAAAAAGAACTGATGCATTGCAATTTGCAACACATTCGTATATTCTCATTATTTTCTTTTTGGTTGACTCTCTCAATGTTGATTTATATGATAAGGTAGAAATAATGATTACTACATCTCATGAAAAGGTAATTGTTTTTCATGGGAGGTGAAATTTACAACCATGATAGGTTCAGCCTTTGAATATCTTAAATTATTTTCTGTTAACAGAAAATGCATATCCTATGACCAAAACATTAATAAAAGTGAGATATTCTCCTAATGAGGTCATTAAATCTGCAACTTTTTGCCAGTGAAAAATATATATCTGCCTGGACAGGAGGGTAACTGGGATCCAAGGATCATAAGTTCAACGACTTGCATGGTCATTTACAATCTTTTTACAGTTAAGAAGAAATGATGTGAAGCATCAGTCAAGACAATACAGAGGCAACCAAAACATGAAAGGTTATATCTTGCCGAGGCAATTGAACTAAATGTCTTGCTCAGAGACACATCATTGCAGCCGACCCGGCATCATCTGGCAACAACTGAGCTACAGCAGCGCCATGTTGCTAAGAGAAAGAACCGGTACGTGGTTCTCAAACTTTTCATCCAGATGCCAGTGAAATCTGGACGATTGCTTATGTATGTATTATGTTTAGCCAATAATATGTTAAAAGTATTTTTCGGGGAGGCTAGGATTTTCTTTCGAACCCTGATATTTTTTAAAATTTTACCTCAAGATATATTTTTTCAACTAGTATAATGAATATTGTAGCGGATAACTCGGCCACCCTGCCACAAGTATCGCTTTCCCTGCTTCTTTGGATTGGTATTTATGTTTGAGTCAAACCCCGCCGTATCCGTCTAAGATCTCGACAGTCCAGAATGTTACAGATGTCTGCGCCAGCGGGATTTGTCGTAGCTTCAGTTCACCGCCTGGTCACCGTATAGTCCTTCTCCAGCAATAGGAACATCTTCGGCTTTTTCGGTCAAGCCGAAAAAGAAACATCAGACGTAATTCGCGCCAATTTAAGACTATATTCAAAACTACTTTTGTTCACATGGTACAATAACGCTGTGGGAGGAGACACAGTTACAATCGGAATATTGCGATTATTGGTGTATGTCTTTTACAACACATGCTCAGTAATCTGGTTTAGTTGGGATGAGCCATCTGTAATGTGTTTTACCTATAAGGCTTTTGGTTTTCGTTGACTCATGAAATGGTCCTTCGCTGTGTATGGAAAACCAGAGTGAAAGATTAATTCACTGTGAAGAGAAACCAGAGTCGTGTATGTCTTTTCTGTCGCAACACGACACCACTCCACTACAGCTGACCCGTGATCACGTGACCAAAAAGTAAGACACTAGACGGCGTAACAAAGCCTGCTTATATTTAAAATCGAAGCTTCAATTTTAACAAAACTAAAATTACTGTCCATGTATTTTTCCTATAGGAGGCGCTCTACGGATAGTATGTACTTCTGAGAGAGTGACAGGTGTAAGGTGAAGTTGTTTGAATTTGCAACATGCACAATGAAGAGAATGTTGGCATGCCTCTATGCTATTTTCATGTACTGTGGCTAAAATTTCTTTACATACTGTACTTGTGGAAATTGTACATGATCTAAGCACACAGCTGACAAAAATGGCCGCTCTCATGAGCTCGAAAAATCAGCCTGAATTAGTCCAAAGTACACTGTTTTTAGCAGTTATTAAAAAAAAATTTTTTTGCCTGAGTAGGCAATACCAGCCTCTGAAAGTACAATGAATGAATTACAAAATATATAAAAAGTAAAAAAGCTATCTGCTCTTTTTTTAACAACAGGAAGTGAAAATGACCAAGCGGAACTAGCAGTTTTTTGATAGGTGCACATCTGAAGCAAGACCAAGCTGTATACTCTATAACCCAAACTGCACCCATCAATTATGCACCAAAATAAAGACAATTAAAAGTTCTTTAAATATACCTAAGATTTTTTTTTAAATAGCCAGGACAACCAGTGAGGAAACCCTGGGAAATTCTTTTTCTTTAAAAATCTAACCCTATGCAAATAAGAAACTGTAGAGCGCCAATATAACAATTAATTCTACAAACCAGAACAAGAATATTTTTTTCAAGTTATCTCGGGTCCTGATTTTTTTATTTAAAAAATCCTAGCCTCTCCCCCCTCCCCTAGAAAATTAAGTGGTCAGTCCCTTAAAACCAACAAAAAAGTATGCGTGTATATATGTGTATATATGGGACCCACTATTACTGACACTGCAATTGTCGTGGGTTTACTGACAACGAAAGAAGAATTTTTTTTTTTTCGTATATATGCTTTGGACTGGGTGGGTAAAACATTGTTTTGTTTAACTTACCTATCAAATCGACCGCCTTGCCTGAATGCTTTTAGCTGATGAAATATAATCAAATAACCCTTACCCTACACTTTTCATGCTTAAGAATGAATGGCAACCCCCACCCAACCCCAACCCATCCTTTTTTTTTTTTTTTTTTTTTTTTGCGGGAACGAAACAACCAGAACGTTTGCTTGAGTAAGTTTTCTTTACAGTTAGATGGTTAAAATTATGCCCTGGAAATGCTTAAAATGTGGGAGCTTCAGGGGATTTCGCCCACAAAGACCCCACAAGGGGTTCCATCCCACAGGCCCCTTGCCTACTTCCTTACAATCCGCTAAACGATATTCCTGGATCCGCCCATGTACTGCAGCCATATAATAAACGAAAAAATGTTATATTCCAAAGAGAGATTCGCTTTTTACAGGCGCAAACACGGTTGATTATTGCCAGAATAACCTAACTTTTAAACCAACCGTACTCACCGGGCTTCATCTAGCGGCCGTTGTTGTTACAGTTGCGCGAAGTCGCACAGAGCGACAATTGGCATATCGAAGAGATCGAAAACTAACAACAGAACGACAGTGCTAGGCGAGGGATGGACTGAAAGACGGATATCAGCAAAAGTATGTTCCAGTGTAATGCATTATTGAACGAGTGACAGACATACAGACAGGCAGACCAAAAGATTCTGAAATAGCACACGAGTACCGATGCAAATAACTCGCTTTGTCCCTTGCATGATAGATAAACAATGTTCAGTGGCATATTATGCAGACTAATCGGCTGAGAAAAATCACGCTTATTTGGGTTACAATACAACTTCTGTTATCTGTATAAATTTTCAACTTGGCTGCATATCTCATCTGTCTAACCAAGACCAGCATGATGGGGGGTGGGGGTGAGGGTGGACTGTGCTCTTTTCAAACATAATTATTCTTGCTCTGATTTGTACCAACAACAAAAAAACCACCACCTGATTATTCCATTATATTAGTTGAAAAAAATTAATTCAAGAAATGTCCCGCTTCTAACAAAAAAATCCCAATCCCCTAACCCCCCACCTGAAAATTAAAATGGTTGGTCCCTTTGGCAAACAAGTCGCTTAATATTTTCACGAAGTCGCTCCTACCACTGCCACGACAAGATGAGCAATATTCTGTGGTGAATTTAGAATACGACAAGAAGAAAAATATTTCGTTGTGAATACTAGTATTTGAGCCAATACCCTGCATTGCTTCCAATTGGATTTATTACTTCTCTTCTTGAGTTGGTTAATTATTATTAAAATTGCCAGTACATAAAAAATAACCACATGTTTATGCGAATTTTGATTTACTACATGAACAGGTGTATAGAAGGCCATTGTTATATACTAATACATTACTATGATAATGTAATTCACATATCATGTTCATGCTGTTGTCTTATATTTGAATCCGAACATTACAAAGCGTGCTAAACACATCATCCTGACAGACAGGTGCTTTTTACTAGAAAAAGAATAGCTCATTTGTCAGTCTCAACTACCTCGATTTTAGATGTCAGTAAAGAGAGGTGGTCCAAGAATAACGGAAAGATGCCTGTAGTTGTTATGAACGCCGAGTGCTCGAGGATAACAAAAGGGGAACATGAGAGTCCTACTTTTTTCATGTTCTGGCATCCACAAAGGTAACCGTATTAAATAAAACTCAGGAAACAGATACAAATAAGCACCTTGAGCACCGAGTGACCCCTGATTGAATTCGCTACTTGCGAGATCGTGTTCAACAGTAGTTTTCGTTTTTTTTTTTTATTTCAAGACTCAATGGGTCTTTAAAAACTGGTTTCATTATCCAATTGAGCGCTGCAGCATCACCCGAGACAAATGGTATTGGATGTGTATATTCGAATGGTCACAACTGCAATATATATTGATCTACTAGCCTGGAGAGGTCAATTTGGGGAAAATGGTCTTATCAGTTCAAATGTTTGTTCTTTTATCGTTATTAATACTAGGCTTGTCACACGGCAGTTTACTTAGCCCACTATGATTTTTAACAGACACAATTCCTATGACGTCATGCCTGTAAACAACCTGACGTGGTTGAATTGAAAAGGCAGGTGGATGTGTAAACTACGCCATTGGGATTCAGTCAAATAACAAAATGAAAATTCAAACTAAGTTTGGGATGTTCAAAGCTGAAATAAAGTGCCCAACATGTACCTTTGTGTATCAAATACTATTAAACCAATGTAAAGAGAAACTATGGTACAAAATGTTACCGTGTTCCTACCAAATAAACTCGTAAATATGAAACTCACACATTGACTTGATAGTTCATGTAGAAACTGTCATGATTTTTGTCTATGCTCAAAGTTATCGCCATCGGAAATTTGGCGTATATTTAATTAATGAGATAATCATACAAAATATCGAAATGTTACCCTATTATCTTTATTTTCAGTTGAAAGAAAAAGCCTGAAGTAATAATACTGATGAAAGTCCCATTTCTTAGAGGCAAAATGCACAGTCAGTCTAAAATGTGTAAAGCGAGTTTTTATTAAACTATAGAGGTCATTTGGATAACAATAACTAATTTAAGGTAGCTCATACAGTAATCGAGATGGTTTGAGCATTGGGTTGAATATATAACTCATTTACATCCATTAACAGAGTCGGGCTACTGTTGTGAAGTGACATTGCTGTCAGCCTACCCCCGTCTTCACGTGAGTCACGTCATTCTGCAGTATGGCTGTTGTCCAGACTAGTTGGACGTAGAGAATGCCATACTAAACCCAATCCCCCAGCCCAGCAGTTATACCGGCAAACTGTCAGCACCCGCCATACATAAAACAGATTGTCAGGATTCACAATCTCGAATGACCTTTTCAAGACCCTGTCCGACTCTGACTTGTACCCTGGCATTTTTGCTGGCAACAAGATGAAATCCTTCTTGATGAAGAAGTTCCTCCGCGTTCTCTGGGACACCAAGCTGTACTTCCTTTGCTTCTTTAACTGCCAACATTTCCTTGGAAACTATGGATTCATAATCTTTTGTTTGTTCTATAATTTTTTGCATAGTCACTGAAGCTTGTAGATCATTCCCCATTTGTAAAACTGCATCCAAAAACTTAATCGATCCTTGAATGGCTGCTTTCAAAGATTCACACTTTGATCGTGTTTCGGCATTCGCCTTATCTTCTACAGTACTCAGCTGTTGACATTGGTGAGTAATGGACTCTTCGAACTGTGCTGTCATGGCATTAATTTCGTCTTTTATGTTTTTTGCCTTCTCGAGAATAAAGTTTGTGCGCGTCTTTAATACCCTTGCGTTTCTTTCTGACATTACAATAACCGTGGCAAGATTTGCGTGCAGCTCTGTGAGTTTTGATCGCAGTTCATCTGCCCTACCATCCTTTGCAATGTCCAATGCAAATTGTTCTAGTTCCGTCACACTATCACACTTTCTGTGGTCCGTCGTTACACATTTGGCACAGCAGAGAACTTCATGGCCCTTGCAGAAATATTCCACTTTTACACCAATATGCTGCGCACAGTTTTGTTGATGTAGATACTGCAGAGACTCCACTGGTTTCTTCACCGCGTCGTCTGCTTCAACCAATGAATGAGACTTGAATGCCTTGAACATCTTGTGATATCTCTCGCATTCCTCACATAGGAGTTCACCACAATCCTTGCAGAAAGTCATCGCCGTAGAATGAAGTTCCTTCGACCAGCAGGGATCGCATCTTCTCTCTTCATTCTTGTTCATATTCTGATTAGTAGAAACGAAGTTGTTAATGGGAAAAGCTGTGGCCCATTCCGCCGCGGTGAGACCCTTAGTCTGAGCTCGTGTGACTCGATTACACACGTAACATTTAATTTCTGTTCTTTCTTCGTTAGCTCCATCTTGATTAGAAATATAGGATTTTATACAATCCTCACAGAATGTATGCATACAAGGAAATACTCTAGGGTGTTTAAAAGACTCTAAACACATGGGACAACGTAAAGAGTTCACATCGACTGACGATGCCTTGGCCATAGCATGTATACAGCTAGTTCTAGGCGCACTTTATTGTAGTGAAAAGGGCATACAACATGACTTGACAGGTGGTTTTGAAAGAACTTGACCATTATTAGCTTTCAATAGTGTATTCTAGTGTAACTTCTAGTCAAATGAATTTTGAATCAAGTTAAGCGTCAAACTGTCAGCTTGTTCCATTCAACTTGAATTCATTTACCGCGAAATGTTTCCTTTGTTAGAAATCAATGACACATTGATAAGAATATAATGAGGCAGATACTTTTTCCTTTGCTAAAGGACACAATGTAATCGAAGTCTGCGTTTCGATATAAAAGGAGTGAAACCTAATATACAGAAAGATCGATATACATGGTGTTAGGACGTAAGACCCTATAATAATGTTCCCGTTAGAAACGTCCTGCATTTTGATAATACTCATCTGATACTATACGCGTACCGATTTGGAGAAAACGTTATGTAATGTAAGGTACGAAATCGCATCCTAAACTTCCTTGGGATAGTTCGGTAAACTTGTGTATATGATTGATCTTGGTTTATTGGAATTCGTTAAATCAATATCATCCGCAAATCGCTTGCATTTCAAAGGTTTAAAAATATCTCCAAGTTGTAAGCTGTTTTCAAGTTCTAATATCGTGCATTAGCACTATTCTTTACCATAGATAATCATGTATTATCTGCGTAATAAAAATAAAAATAATAATAATAACAACATAGGTTTCATGTATATGTTTTCATACACAGATAGACAGAGTGAGTGAGTGATTAAAGGCTCACAAATATATACTAGATTTGATTGAAAGTATGACAATGCACAATAAAACAGTTAAGTGTAACACGACTGAGCGCATAGGAACTGTATACTGGTAGCCATTATAGAAGTAAATCTCTGATTTAAGTTTCTAACAATTGTACGTTGGCAAAATAAATGTATAATAATTTCACTTGATTTATCTCAAAAGTTACACCTTTCTTGCAGTCAGGCAATGTGCCATCGGTGAAATATATCGATCATATGAAGGAGTTGAGACATCAGGGACAGCGAATAGTATTAGATTTATATTTCACCAATAGACGGTGGCAAAAGTTATTTAGTGTTTACGACATTTATCTTGGAAATGCTAATAGCTAGTTTTTGAAATTGCCAACAAAGATGTGGTAGAACATTAATTTGAAATCTTTTCGGTCTTTAGGAAAAGGAAGACACTTATCGTGTGTTTCATCCAGGTCTGTAGAGCTCTTAATTATCAATTATCATTCTCTGGATGGGTGCCGATTAGAATATTAAGTTCAGCATAGTATTTGCCTACCACCTCGGCAGTTTACCCTCTAGAGATTTTAAAAACGAAAAGTATAAAGGATATAAAAAATGCACAAAACTTAGTCATTTATAATTTTTAACCTGATTGTCGCCAGGGGCTCCCTAAAAATGTTATCTTTTTCGGTTTCTGTAAAAGTCCATTTTCAACGATACATAGAAAGTAAAAGCTGTGTCGTCCGCATCCAATATTTGCAATGTCCAGCTTTAATATTTCTGAAACAAATTTAACAAAATAAAAAGGGCAAGCGTTGTAACTCTTATGTACACGGGCTCACAGCGATGTAACGCCCAAAGTTATAGTAATTTACGGAATTATTCGGAAAATAAAATTAACATAAATATTATGAAAGCAGATGTATTTATCAGTTACGAAAACTTAACCAAATAAAAAAACTGTATATTTTCCAGAAGTTTTACAAGAATTATCTTTCACGTGCATACATACGTACGTATATAAATGCATACCAAAACGTAGTCGAATCCAGACAAAAACCGCAAACACAAAAAGCCCCAAAGAAAATATCAGTTTTCCGCCCGCTTTTCTGTTGATAGGCAAATAAACACATATATGCATGTTAATTTTCAAACAACTAGTGGAGAAAACAAATAGTATGACTGCGTGACATCACTTAATTGAAAGTAACGTCATGTTAGAGAAATCCTGCTTTGGATTTTTATGGCACATCTGTTTCACCTGAATTCATCAACTTTGGATTATTTTGTACAAAACTCGTGCTCATGAATCTTTGTGACTGGTGTATTTTTGTAATTGGGCTGAAATTGACATTTATAGCACCTATGAATCTGAGCATAATTGGCCCACCAGTTTAGGTGAAATCAGCTTTTCATTTCCCAATTTTTCCGGCACAGAAGGTTCGCCATTGTATCATTGAGGGCGCTGCATTTGAGACTTCCTGTTATTGCCGTGTTGGATCTATCAGGTCTGCTGAACTCGACCAGATCGCGAGAGAGAAAGTGAACTCGCTGTATATTCAGTCTCAAATTGGTTTTATAAATAGCAAGCATGATGTAAAGTATGAGAAACTGTTATCCACAAGCCATGGTGCCTATAATAAAGTCTGTAATGTGCTTGGAAATCACGTATGACGAGACCATATCAAATGAAACTTCCTGTTCTCGATCAGCTTGTTGACTGGGTTTGAGAAATGTGATTCAACATCTCACAGTAACAAGTGAAACAAATAAAGAAGCATATCATTAATAGTATTTGTATGTGTTCATGTAAAAATAAACTTATTTATTTATATATTTTTTTAATCAGCCTATATTAACAAGACTTTGATTGCGAAATGTGGACCTTGTATGGATTTTGTAAACAAAAACACGCTCATCATCATCATCATCATCATCATCAGACAGTCGTATATTAACAAAACTGGATTTAATAAATATTTTTAAAATGGTTAATAGTAAGAATTATTTCATTCAGACATGTTTGTCCTTAGATCAGATATGCATGTGTTTTGTGTCTCCAGACGTCTCGACATTGTCGTGCCAATGGATTCAGACAGGCCTGGGCGAGAGAGTGAAGGCGACTGCCCAGCAACTCTCCCTCACTTAAATCCAACTCACGCGCAAGTAAGGACACTATTCTCCTCCCCCCACCAGTTACCTTAAAGTCCTGTTGCGATGGGCGAGCGGCAAAGCAGCAATTATGGATACACTGGGAGTTGTAGCTGCAGACCTGCACACAGGCAGCTCAGGGTATAATGTCGCTTTTCACTGGACCTAAGCAGCAGTGGAACTCGGCAGCCTTTGGGTAACTGAGTAGCCCTTTTTAAGTTCACACTGCTCACCTCCGTAGTATGAGAAGGGAGCTAGAAAGATGTCCTAAACATTACCTGCTTCACCTTAACCCTTGTCAGCACACCGTGACCGACGGGGATCCCACCTTAGCGGTCGAAAACCTAACAAGAATACAAAGATGATGCAACTCACCATCGGTGCCTGGAATCCACGCACACTAATGGACAGTATATCAGCAGATAGACCAGAGAGAAGAACAGCTCTAGTTGGTAGAGAACTGGCCAGATTCAACATCAAGATAGCAACCCTGAATGAAACTCGCCTAGCTGAGGAAGGACAACTTACCAAGTAGGAGCCGGCTACACCTTCTTCTGAAGTGGCCGAAGTAAAGAAGAGTGACGTGAAGCTGGTGTTGGTTTGACATCAAATCACAGCTAGTTAGCAAGCTCAAAAATCTGCCAAAGGGTGTGAATGACAGACTAATGCAAATGAGACTCCCTCAATCTGGAACAAGACATGCAACTATTATAAACGCCTGTGCGCCCACCATGACCAACCCAGATGAGATCAAGGACAATTTTATGAAGACCTGGAGTCTCTTTTTATAGAAGTAACAAAGGCAGACAAGCTCATCGTCCTTGGTGACTTCAATGCTAGAGTTAGCACAGATCACCAGACATGGCCAGGTGTCATTGGCAAAAATGGATTTGGTAAATGCAACAACAACGGACTCCTCCTACTGAGAAGATGCGCTGAACATGACCTCCTAATCACCAACACAGTATTCCGCCTGCCAAACCGCAACAAGACGTCTCGGGTGTACTCACGCTCCAAGCACTGGCATCTTAATAACTACCTCATCGTCAGGAGAAGAGACATTCAGGATGTCCGAGGACAAAAGCACGAGAAGTGCAGAATGCTGGACTGACCACAGGCTCATAGTCTCCAAGTTCAATATCCGGAATCAGAGCACAAGTAGTTTTTGTGCTGTAATATATCCACTCATTAAAAATATAACCTATTAGAAGTCAATATTTGTCGACTTAACTACTTGCCTGCACATGAAGTGGTGAGTCTACTCCATTTGGTTAGTTTCTAATGCATGCGGTTCCAAAATGTTTGAGAGCTGTGCAGTTCCCTTTCATTTATAGTGTGCGAGAACACTGCAGAATCAAAGTATAACATTGTATAATTAAATTAAACGTTTGATCTAGTTATTTGGGTATTATGTTTCACTTTCGAAAAGAAATGGTAAATATTGTCTTTAGAAAAGGATAAAAAAAAAACATCCCGCATAATCTGTTATAAAATATTCCTGCATTATATCTGCATGATCCTTTCGACCAGAAATATTTTTGAAGTGGTTTGGACAGAACCAGTAGAATTATTTATTTCTGTTACGACTCTATAGTCTAAGAAAAATGTAACAGAAAGAAAGTGAAACCAACAAATCAAGTAAAAAATCAACAGGCAATTTATTACTAGATAATTAAAATGAAAAATCAAAAAGTCACTTACAGTAATGTGTTTTGAAATCCTAATAATCCAATAAGAATGATTGTTCTAATCACAAGTCCTAAATATAGAATGTTCCGAATTCACGGCTGTGTCCTTGAATGTTATGATGTACTAATGGTCTCCAAAGTCCTGATGTACTAGAAATCTTGATGTGCTGATGTCAAAATGAAGTATTCCAAAATATCTGAATATAAGTTCACATAAATTCCAAAATCATCAATTAAAAATCCAAAATCCAAAAGTTTATGAGCACTGTTATAATCCAATGAATATTTAAAATAATTCCTCTCTTAGAATTTGTAATGAATTTTCACAACTGTAATAGCTCTTTACAAGACTGAAGGTAATGTCAAAACTGAATAAATGTCCACCAAACATGGCATATATAAAGATTGGTCACATGACAGAATGTTCTAGAACATGTGTCATCTTAATGGAATTTTACTTGTAAACAAAATTCAACCTTGACCTTCAAATTGAGAAAACATATTGATCAAAACAACCTAATTCAAGGACACTAGTTAAACATGTTTTTCCTGATAAACATTAAGATCCAAGCAAACATCAAAGTGAAGAAACATTTACAATTTCCCAAAATACCTACAACACCATATAAACATCATACATAACACCTCCCCTCATAAAGAAAAAGAAAGATTTATATAATAAAGCTTTCTTTTGAATATACATCTAATACTATAATAACCAAAATTACATAAGAACATGTTTTATGATACTGGACTTAATTACATCAAGCAATATTACATTTCTAGGCACGTGAGAGTGCATCTGCAATCACATTGTATTTTCCCCTGATGTGTCTAATGTCAATGTTATATTCCTGCAATATCAAACTCCATCTCAACCATCTCCGATTTTTATCTTTCATTTTGTTGATGAAAGTAAGGGGATTGTGATCACTGTACACAATAATTGGAGAAAGAGCTGAGGTGACATACACTTCAAAATGCTGTAAAGCCAATATCAAAGCCAAACATTTCTTCTCAATTGTGGAATAATTTTTCTGGTGCTTGTTTAGTTTTTTAGAAAAATAACACACAGGGTGATCCACACCACTTTTGTTTTCCTGAATCAATACTCCACCAACCCCTACATCACTTGCATCAACAGATAATTTAAATGATTGGCTAAAATTTGGTGCAGAAAGAACTGGTGCATTCTTAAGCATGGCCTTTAACTTGTCAAAAGATTCCTGACACTTGTCAGACCAAATAAATTTGGTTTTCTTACTCAATAAACTTGTCAAAGGTTCAGCAATTTTGGAAAAATTGGAACAAAATTTCCGATAATATCCAGCCATACCTAGAAATCGCATCAGTTGCTTTTTACAAATTGGGACTTGAAATTCAGAGATAGCTTTGACCTTAGCTTCTATAGGTTTAACTTGACCTTGTCCCACAATATGTCCTAAAAATGTGACACAAGCATGGCAAAACTCACTTTTGCTCAAATTAATTGTCAGATTCGCATCGCTGAGTCGATCAAAGAATTTTCGAATGGTTTCCAAATGATCTTCCCAGGTGTTGTTGTAGATAATGACGTCATCGATATAAGCGTCACAATTATCAAGACCAAATGTTATCATGTTCATCAGACGTTGAAACGTTGCAGGCGAATTTTTCATTCCAAACGGCATGACTTTATATTGATAAAGTCCATCTGGAGTTACAAATGTTGAAATTTCTTTTGCCCTTTCCGTCAGTGGAATTTGCCAGAATCCTTTTAAAAGGTCAAACTTGGTGACATATTCCGCATTTCCAATTTTATCAATGCAATCGTCCATTCTTGGGATTGGAAATGAATCAGTTTTGGTGACACTGTTGACTTTTCTATAGTCAGTACACATACGGAATGTATTATCTGGCTTGGGAACAAGAATACATGGTGAACTCCAGTTACTTTTACTTGGTTCTATGAAATCATTCTCCAGTAAATACTGAATTTCTTTCTTCAGATAGTTCTGTTTGAGAGGATTCATCCTATAAGGATGCTGTTTCACAGGCGCAGAATCTACAATGTCAACGTCATGATAAATTTTACTTGTTCGTGTTGGAACATCAGGAAACAAGTGCTCATAGTCATGTAATAGCTGTTTTAGTTCATTTCTTTCCTGTTGTTGTAGATGTGAAAGTTTCTGGTCTAGGTTGTTCAATATTTCTGAATTCCGAAGATTGGTTATACCAGAGTCACTATAGTCTGATCGTACTCCATCGTTGATATCTTCACTGTGTGGGACAGGTACAACTAAACCAACAGAATAATTAGCTGAGCTATCTCTGTCAAAATATTCCTTTAACATATTTATATGACAAAGTTGTTTCTGTTTCCGTCTCCCAGGAGTGTTAATGATATAATTTAAGTCATTTACTTTCTTTTCAACGGTATAAGGACCAAAAAATTTAGCCTGAAGAGGATTCTGAGGTATGGGAAAGAGAGCCAGAACTTTGTCACCAGGTTTAAAACTCCTTTCCTGTGAATTTCTGTCATACCTTAATTTCATTTTTGACTGGGTAGTGTGAAGATTAGTTCTTGCTACTTCACAGGCCTTTGACAACTTGTATTTGAAATCAGAAACATAATCAAGAAGATTAATCTTTGAATCTTCATTTGAAAGAAGTTTCTCTTTCAATAATTTCAATGGTCCACGGACAGTATGACCAAAAACTAGTTCAAAGGGACTAAAACCCAACGACTCTTGAACTCATTCCCTAACAGCAAACAACAACAAATGAACACCCTCATCCCAATCCTTTTCTTATCAAAGCAATATGATCGAATCATATTTTTCAAAGTTTGATGAAATCTTTCCAAAGCACCTTGACTTTCAGGGTGATAGGCAGAAGATTTAAACTGTTGGATGCCTAATTCATGCATAACTTGTTGAAAAATTCCAGACATAAAATTTGACCCTTGATCCGACTGGACAGATTTGGGAAGGCCAACAAGTGTAAAAAACTTCACCAAAGCTTTCACAATAGTTTTAGTTTTTATATTTCTCAGAGGAATTGCCTCTGGAAATCTTGTAGATGTACACATGATGGTCAACAAGTATTGGTTGCCTGACTTGGTTTTAGGTAAAGGACCAACACAGTCTACTATTATTCTACTAAATGGTTCATCAAATGCAGGAAAAGGTTGCAGATGAGCCTTAGGTATCTTCTGATTGGGTTTTCCTACCATTTGACAAGTGTGACAAGATCTGCAGTATTTAGAAACATCACTTTTCAGTTTCGGCCAATAAAAATGATTCAAGATCTTGTGATAAGTCTTACGGACTCCTAAATGACCAGCCAAAAGAGTTTCATGGGCTAAATTAAGAATTTCCTGTCGATATGACTTAGGAACAACAATTTGACAGCTCACTGACCACTCGTCACCAGCGGGTACATCAGGTGGTCTGCATTTCCTCATAAGGACCCCATTTTTCACAAAGTAACACACTGGAACTTGTGTGGCTTCAGTTTCACTAATAGCCCTCTGAAACAAACAAGATATCTCGGGATCTTGCTCCTGTTCAACGACAAGGGATTGTCGTTTGTCATCCTGATTAGAACAAAGAGAATGAGTTGCCAAAAGAGGATCACTGTGATCAATACCATTTGATTGATCAATACCTGAGGAAAAAGTGACCTCATCAAAAGACTGACCAATACATGTGTCAGCTAAAGGAATAATATCCTGATCAACATCACTCTCAAGAGCTCTTTTTGCCATAGCTCTAGTAACTGCACAAGCAGGGTACAAATCAGGGATTTCAGTTTCGACAGGATCAACTTTCTGATCCAAACAAGGCTTGTCAGTTACAAGTGGATTAACCACAACCTTATCTCCAGCTAGGCCATTGCCTAGTAATAAATGAACACCCCCTATGGGTAAAGAAGTCACTGCCCCAACAGTCACAGATCCAGAAACTAAGTCTGATGCCAAATTTACACAATGAAGAGGAACATTTACAAAGCCGCACTCTACTCCCTGAACAAGAACACTTTCACTTGAAGAAGACTCCTCAGACAAAGGCAAAGTACCTGACAATAAAAGACTCTGAGAAGCTCCAGTGTCCCTTAATAGTTTAATTGGGATAGATTTGGCAGAATCACCAATAAGTGATATAGAACCTTCTGACATGAATGGTTCATAAGCCTCCAAAATAGAATCAGACTGGGGTTTGTTTGACCCAACAAATGTATTGCTTTCAATACAAGACCGTGACCTTGACCTCGTAGAAATAAGAGCATTTGGAAAAGCTCTGTCTTTACTCTGTTGCTTATTTTTCAACTTGAAGCAATCAGAAATAACGTGCCCTTTCGTTTTACAATAAGTGCACGTAGGAAGAGATAAGGATTTCTGATCAGTCTTGTCAGATGTTTGATTCCTAACAGTTGTGTTGTTGTGAAATTTGGAAGTACTCGAATGAGATTGAAATGGTTTTTTACCAGAAAACTGCTGAGAGGACGATTTATTACCAAATGAAATTTTGTGAGTCAAGGAATAATCATCAGCCATACGAGCAGCATTTTCCAAAGTTTCCACATTCTGCTCGTCAAGATAGGTTTTAACATCACTATGGATACACCTTTTGAACTCTTCAATTAATACGAGCTGTCTGAGGTTATCATAAGCTTGATCAACTTTCTTGGCTGAGCACCACCTATCAAATAGTTGTTCTTTATCCCTTGCAAATTCGACATGAGTTTGTCCAGTTTCTTTTCTACAATTCCTAAACCTTTGTCGATATGCCTCTGGTACCAACTCATAAGCTTTCAAGATGTACTTCTTAACCACATCATAATCAGTGCTTTGTTGTACTGACAGTGAAGTGTAGACTTCACGAGCTTTGCCAATAAGTACACTTTGTAATAACAAAGTCCAATGCTCTCTGGGCCATTTCAAGTTTTCAGCTATTTTCTCGAAATGAAGAAAGTATTTATCTACTTCTTTTTCCTGAAAAGGGGGTACTAACCTAATATATCTAGTAACATCAAAACCTGAACTTGTGTTTAAAGGAGTGGAGTGTGCTCTGTTTGCCAGTTCTAATTCTCTTAATTTAAATTGCATTTCCCTTTCTTCTCTTTGCATCTGCATTTGTATCTGCCTCTCTTCTTTCTGCATTTGTATCTGCCTCTCTTCCTTCTCTCTCTCTCTCTCCATCTGTATCTGCTCTCTTCTTTCTGCATTTGTATCTGCCTCTCTTCCTTCTCTCTCTCCATCTGTATCTGCCTCTCTTCTTTCTGCATTTGTATCTGCCTCTCTTCCTTCTCTCTCTCCATCTGTATCTGCCTCTCTTCTTTCTCTCTCTCTCTCTGAATCTGAAGCTTTGCCAATTCTAAATCAATCTGGTTCTTTAACTCTAATTCCCTTAATTTCCTGTCAGAACCAGATACAGGCTTTCTCTTCAAACTTAAAGCACTGCTATCAAAAATTCCCTTTCCTACTAAATACTGAATCAAAATAATCTTTATCTCCTGTTTTGTCAATGATACTTTTGCCTCAGATAGACTGTATTTTCTGGCAAGCTCGAGCAACTCATCCTTTCTCATGCACTCTAATCCCTCCTGGGTAGGTTTTGAAATGAAATTCTGAACATTAGATGCCATTGTAAATGCTTGTTGGTTTCACACAAAAAAAATTTCTCTATATAAAATCTTTGCCAAAGACAAAAAAAAATTCAGAGACAAAATCAATATGAATTTCAAAGATAAATTTAATATCTCTAATATGCTTTAAAAAAATTCAATCCCGGAACGGCCCCCAATTTCTGTTACGACTCTATAGTCTAAGAAAAATGTAACAGAAAGAAAGTGAAACCAACAAATCAAGTAAAAAATCAACAAGCAATTTATTACTAGATAATTAAAATGAAAAATCAAAAAGTCACTTACAGTAATGTGTTTTGAAATCCTAATAATCCAATAAGAATGATTGTTCTAATCACAAGTCCTAAATATAGAATGTTCCGAATTCACGGCTGTGTCCTTGAATGTTATGATGTACTAATGGTCTCCAAAGTCCTTATGTACTAGAAATCTTGATGTGCTGATGTCAAAATGAAGTATTCCAAAATATCTGAATATAAGTTCACATAAATTCCAAAATCATCAATTAAAAATCCAAATTCCAAAAGTTTATGAGCACTGTTATAATCCAATGAATATTTAAAATAATTCCTCTCTTAGAATTTGTAATGAATTTTCACAACTGTAATAGCTCTTTACAAGACTGAAGGTAATGTCAAAACTGAATAAATGTCCACCAAACATGGCATATATAAAGATTGGTCACATGACAGAATGTTCTAGAACATGTGTCATCTTAATGGAATTTTACTTGTAAACAAAATTCAACCTTGACCTTCAAATTGAGAAAACATATTGATCAAAACAACCTAATTCAAGGACACTAGTTAAACATGTTTTTCCTGATAAACATTAAGATCCAAGCAAACATCAAAGTGAAGAAACATTTACAATTTCCCAAAATACCTACAACACCATATAAACATCATACATAACACCTCCCCTCATAAAGAAAAAGAAAGATTTATATAATAAAGCTTTCTTTTGAATATACATCTAATACTATAATAACCAAAATTACATAAGAACATGTTTTATGATACTGGACTTAATTACATCAAGCAATATTACATTTCTAGGCACGTGAGAGTGCATCTGCAATCACATTGTATTTTCCCCTGATGTGTCTAATGTCAATGTTATATTCCTGCAATATCAAACTCCATCTCAACCATCTCCGATTTTTATCTTTCATTTTGTTGATGAAAGTAAGGGGATTGTGATCACTGTACACAATAACTGGAGAAAGAGCTGAGGTGACATACACTTCAAAATGCTGTAAAGCCAATATCAAAGCCAAACATTCCTTCTCAATTGTGGAATAATTTTTCTGGTGCTTGTTTAGTTTTTTAGAAAAATAACACACAGGGTGATCCACACCACTTTTGTTTTCCTGAATCAATACTCCACCAACCCCTACATCACTTGCATCAACAGATAATTTAAATGATTGGCTAAAATTTGGTGCAGAAAGAACTGGTGCATTCTTAAGCATGACCTTTAACTTGTCAAAAGATTCCTGACACTTGTCAGACCAAATAAATTTGGTTTTCTTACTCAATAAACTTGTCAAAGGTTCAGCAATTTTGGAAAAATTGGAACAAAATTTCCGATAATATCCAGCCATACCTAGAAATCGCTTCAGTTGCTTTTTACAAATTGGGACTTGAAATTCAGAGATAGCTTTGACCTTAGCTTCTATAGGTTTAACTTGACCTTGTCCCACAATATGTCCTAAAAATGTGACACAAGCATGGCAAAACTCACTTTTGCTCAAATTAATTGTCAGATTCGCATCGCTGAGTCGATCAAAGAATTTTCGAATGGTTTCCAAATGATCTTCCCAGGTGTTGTTGTAGATAATGACGTCATCGATATAAGCGTCACAATTATCAAGACCAAATGTTATCATGTTCATCAGACGTTGAAACGTTGCAGGCGAATTTTTCATTCCAAACGGCATGACTTTATATTGATAAAGTCCATCTGGAGTTACAAATGTTGAAATTTCTTTTGCCCTTTCCGTCAGTGGAATTTGCCAGAATCCTTTTAAAAGGTCAAACTTGGTGACATATTCCGCATTTCCAATTTTATCAATGCAATCGTCCATTCTTGGGATTGGAAATGAATCAGTTTTGGTGACACTGTTGACTTTTCTATAGTCAGTACACATACGGAATGTATTATCTGGCTTGGGAACAAGAATACATGGTGAACTCCAGTTACTTTTACTTGGTTCTATGAAATCATTCTCCAGTAAATACTGAATTTCTTTCTTCAGATAGTTCTGTTTGAGAGGATTCATCCTATAAGGATGCTGTTTCACAGGCGCAGAATCTACAATGTCAACGTCATGATAAATTTTACTTGTTCGTGTTGGAACATCAGGAAACAAGTGCTCATAGTCATGTAATAGCTGTTTTAGTTCATTTCTTTCCTGTTGTTGTAGATGTGAAAGTTTCTGGTCTAGGTTGTTCAATATTTCTGAATTCCGAAGATTGGTTATACCAGAGTCACTATAGTCTGATCGTACTCCATCGTTGATATCTTCACTGTGTGGGACAGGTACAACTAAACCAACAGAATAATTAGCTGAGCTATCTCTGTCAAAATATTCCTTTAACATATTTATATGACAAAGTTGTTTCTGTTTCCGTCTCCCAGGAGTGTTAATGATATAATTTAAGTCATTTACTTTCTTTTCAACGGTATAAGGACCAAAAAATTTAGCCTGAAGAGGATTCTGAGGTATGGGAAAGAGAGCCAGAACTTTGTCACCAGGTTTAAAACTCCTTTCCTGTGAATTTCTGTCATACCTTAATTTCATTTTTGACTGGGTAGTGTGAAGATTAGTTCTTGCTACTTCACAGGCCTTTGACAACTTGTATTTGAAATCAGAAACATAATCAAGAAGATTAATCTTTGAATCTTCATTTGAAAGAAGTTTCTCTTTCAATAATTTCAATGGTCCACGGACAGTATGACCAAAAACTAGTTCAAAGGGACTAAAACCCAACGACTCTTGAACTCATTCCCTAACAGCAAACAACAACAAATGAACACCCTCATCCCAATCCTTTTCTTATCAAAGCAATATGATCGAATCATATTCTTCAAAGTTTGATGAAATCTTTCCAAAGCACCTTGACTTTCAGGGTGATAGGCAGAAGATTTAAACTGTTGGATGCCTAATTCATGCATAACTTGTTGGAAAATTCCAGACATAAAATTTGACCCTTGATCCGACTGGACAGATTTGGGAAGGCCAACAAGTGTAAAAAACTTCACCAAAGCTTTCACAATAGTTTTAGTTTTTATATTTCTCAGAGGAATTGCCTCTGGAAATCTTGTAGATGTACACATGATGGTCAACAAGTATTGGTTGCCTGACTTGGTTTTAGGTAAAGGACCAACACAGTCTACTATTATTCTACTAAATGGTTCATCAAATGCAGGAATAGGTTGCAGATGAGCCTTAGGTATCTTCTGATTGGGTTTTCCTACCATTTGACAAGTGTGACAAGATCTGCAGTATTTAGAAACATCACTTTTCAGTTTCGGCCAATAAAAATGATTCAAGATCTTGTGATAAGTCTTACGGACTCCTAAATGACCAGCCAAAAGAGTTTCATGGGCTAAATTAAGAATTTCCTGTCGATATGACTTAGGAACAACAATTTGACAGCTCACTGACCACTCGTCACCAGCGGGTACATCAGGTGGTCTGCATTTCCTCATAAGGACCCCATTTTTCACAAAGTAACACACTGGAACTTGTGTGGCTTCAGTTTCACTAATAGCCCTCTGAAACAAACAAGATATCTCGGGATCTTGCTCCTGTTCAACGACAAGGGATTGTCGTTTGTCATCCTGATTAGAACAAAGATAATGAGTTGCCAAAAGAGGATCACTGTGATCAATACCATTTGATTGATCAATACCTGAGGAAAAAGTGACCTCATCAAAGACTGACCAATACATGTGTCAGCTAAAGGAATAATATCCTGATCAACATCACTCTCAAGAGCTCTTTTTGCCATAGCTCTAGTAACTGCACAAGCAGGGTACAAATCAGGGATTTCAGTTTCGACAGGATCAACTTTCTGATCCAAACAAGGCTTGTCAGTTACAAGTGGATTAACCACAACCTTATCTCCAGCTAGGCCATTGCCTAGTAATAAATGAACACCCCCTATGGGTAAAGAAGTCACTGCCCCAACAGTCACAGGTCCAGAAACTAAGTCTGATGCCAAATTTACACAATGAAGAGGAACATTTACAAAGCCGCACTCTACTCCCTGAACAAGAACACTTTCACTTGAAGAAGACTCCTCAGACAAAGGCAAAGTACCTGACAATAAAAGACTCTGAGAAGCTCCAGTGTCCCTTAATATTTTAATTGGGATAGATTTGGCAGAATCACCAATAAGTGATATAGAACCTTCTGACATGAATGGTTCATAAGCCTCCAAAATAGAATCAGACTGGGGTTTGTTTGACCCAACAAATGTATTGCTTTCAATACAAGACCGTGACCTTGACCTCGTAGAAATAAGAGCATTTGGAAAAGCTCTGTCTTTACTCTGTTGCTTATTTTTCAACTTGAAGCAATCAGAAATAACGTGCCCTTTCGTTTTACAATAAGTGCACGTAGGAAGAGATAAGGATTTCTGATCAGTCTTGTCAGATGTTTGATTCCTAACAGTTGTGTTGTTGTGAAATTTGGAAGTACTCGAATGAGATTGAAATGGTTTTTTACCAGAAAACTGCTGAGAGGACGATTTATTACCAAATGAAATTTTGTGAGTCAAGGAATAATCATCAGCCATACGAGCAGCATTTTCCAAAGTTTCCACATTCTGCTCGTCAAGATAGGTTTTAACATCACTATGGATACACCTTTTGAACTCTTCAATTAATACGAGCTGTCTGAGGTTATCATAAGCTTGATCAACTTTCTTGGCTGAGCACCACCTATCAAATAGTTGTTCTTTATCCCTTGCAAATTCGACATGAGTTTGTCCAGTTTCTTTTCTACAATTCCTAAACCTTTGTCGATATGCCTCTGGTACCAACTCATAAGCTTTCAAGATGTACTTCTTAACCACATCATAATCAGTGCTTTGTTGTACTGACAGTGAAGTGTAGACTTCACGAGCTTTGCCAATAAGTACACTTTGTAATAACAAAGTCCAATGCTCTCTGGGCCATTTCAAGTTTTCAGCTATTTTCTCGAAATGAAGAAAGTATTTATCTACTTCTTTTTCCTGAAAAGGGGGTACTAACCTAATATATCTAGTAACATCAAAACCTGAACTTGTGTTTAAAGGAGTGGAGTGTGCTCTGTTTGCCAGTTCTAATTCTCTTAATTTAAATTGCATTTCCCTTTCTTCTCTTTGCATCTGCATTTGTATCTGCCTCTCTTCTTTCTGCATTTGTATCTGCCTCTCTTCCTTCTCTCTCTCTCTCTCCATCTGTATCTGCTCTCTTCTTTCTGCATTTGTATCTGCCTCTCTTCCTTCTCTCTCTCCATCTGTATCTGCCTCTCTTCTTTCTGCATTTGTATCTGCCTCTCTTCCTTCTCTCTCTCCATCTGTATCTGCCTCTCTTCTTTCTCTCTCTCTCTCTGAATCTGAAGCTTTGCCAATTCTAAATCAATCTGGTTCTTTAACTCTAATTCCCTTAATTTCCTGTCAGAACCAGATACAGGCTTTCTCTTCAAACTTAAAGCACTGCTATCAAAAATTCCCTTTCCTACTAAATACTGAATCAAAATAATCTTTATCTCCTGTTTTGTCAATGATACTTTTGCCTCAGATAGACTGTATTTTCTGGCAAGCTCGAGCAACTCATCCTTTCTCATGCACTCTAATCCCTCCTGGGTAGGTTTTGAAATGAAATTCTGAACATTAGATGCCATTGTAAATGCTTGTTGGTTTCACACAAAAAAAATTTCTCTATATAAAATCTTTGCCAAAGACAAAAAAAAAATTCAGAGACAAAATCAATATGAATTTCAAAGATAAATTTAATATCTCTAATATGCTTTAAAGAAATTCAATCCCGGAACGGCCCCCAATTTCTGTTACGACTCTATAGTCTAAGAAAAATGTAACAGAAAGAAAGTGAAACCAACAAATCAAGTAAAAAATCAACAAGCAATTTATTACTAGATAATTAAAATGAAAAATCAAAAAGTCACTTACAGTAATGTGTTTTGAAATCCTAATAATCCAATAAGAATGATTGTTCTAATCACAAGTCCTAAATATAGAATGTTCCGAATTCACGGCTGTGTCCTTGAATGTTATGATGTACTAATGGTCTCCAAAGTCCTTATGTACTAGAAATCTTGATGTGCTGATGTCAAAATGAAGTATTCCAAAATATCTGAATATAAGTTCACATAAATTCCAAAATCATCAATTAAAAATCCAAATTCCAAAAGTTTATGAGCACTGTTATAATCCAATGAATATTTAAAATAATTCCTCTCTTAGAATTTGTAATGAATTTTCACAACTGTAATAGCTCTTTACAAGACTGAAGGTAATGTCAAAACTGAATAAATGTCCACCAAA
Organism: Margaritifera margaritifera; assembly: GCA_029931535.1. Classification (NCBI taxonomy): domain Eukaryota; kingdom Metazoa; phylum Mollusca; class Bivalvia; order Unionida; family Margaritiferidae; genus Margaritifera; species Margaritifera margaritifera. The sequence goes on along the minus strand of JAQPZY010001294.1, from coordinate 1,231,512 downwards.
CATGGCATATATAAAGATTGGTCACATGACAGAATGTTCTAGAACATGTGTCATCTTAATGGAATTTTACTTGTAAACAAAATTCAACCTTGACCTTCAAATTGAGAAAACATATTGATCAAAACAACCTAATTCAAGGACACTAGTTAAACATGTTTTTCCTGATAAACATTAAGATCCAAGCAAACATCAAAGTGAAGAAACATTTACAATTTCCCAAAATACCTACAACACCATATAAACATCATACATAACACCTCCCCTCATAAAGAAAAAGAAAGATTTATATAATAAAGCTTTCTTTTGAATATACATCTAATACTATAATAACCAAAATTACATAAGAACATGTTTTATGATACTGGACTTAATTACATCAAGCAATATTACATTTCTAGGCACGTGAGAGTGCATCTGCAATCACATTGTATTTTCCCCTGATGTGTCTAATGTCAATGTTATATTCCTGCAATATCAAACTCCATCTCAACCATCTCCGATTTTTATCTTTCATTTTGTTGATGAAAGTAAGGGGATTGTGATCACTGTACACAATAACTGGAGAAAGAGCTGAGGTGACATACACTTCAAAATGCTGTAAAGCCAATATCAAAGCCAAACATTCCTTCTCAATTGTGGAATAATTTTTCTGGTGCTTGTTTAGTTTTTTAGAAAAATAACACACAGGGTGATCCACACCACTTTTGTCTTCCTGAATCAATACTCCCACCAACCCCTACATCACTTGCATCAACAGATAATTTAAATGATTGGCTAAAATTTGGTGCAGAAAGAACTGGTGCATTCTTAAGCATGACCTTTAACTTGTCAAAAGATTCCTGACACTTGTCAGACCAAATAAATTTGGTTTTCTTACTCAATAAACTTGTCAAAGGTTCAGCAATTTTGGAAAAATTGGAACAAAATTTCCGATAATATCCAGCCATACCTAGAAATCGCTTCAGTTGCTTTTTACAAATTGGGACTTGAAATTCAGAGATAGCTTTGACCTTAGCTTCTATAGGTTTAACTTGACCTTGTCCCACAATATGTCCTAAAAATGTGACACAAGCATGGCAAAACTCACTTTTGCTCAAATTAATTGTCAGATTCGCATCGCTGAGTCGATCAAAGAATTTTCGAATGGTTTCCAAATGATCTTCCCAGGTGTTGTTGTAGATAATGACGTCATCGATATAAGCGTCACAATTATCAAGACCAAATGTTATCATGTTCATCAGACGTTGAAACGTTGCAGGCGAATTTTTCATTCCAAACGGCATGACTTTATATTGATAAAGTCCATCTGGAGTTACAAATGTTGAAATTTCTTTTGCCCTTTCCGTCAGTGGAATTTGCCAGAATCCTTTTAAAAGGTCAAACTTGGTGACATATTCCGCATTTCCAATTTTATCAATGCAATCGTCCATTCTTGGGATTGGAAATGAATCAGTTTTGGTGACACTGTTGACTTTTCTATAGTCAGTACACATACGGAATGTATTATCTGGCTTGGGAACAAGAATACATGGTGAACTCCAGTTACTTTTACTTGGTTCTATGAAATCATTCTCCAGTAAATACTGAATTTCTTTCTTCAGATAGTTCTGTTTGAGAGGATTCATCCTATAAGGATGCTGTTTCACAGGCGCAGAATCTACAATGTCAACGTCATGATAAATTTTACTTGTTCGTGTTGGAACATCAGGAAACAAGTGCTCATAGTCATGTAATAGCTGTTTTAGTTCATTTCTTTCCTGTTGTTGTAGATGTGAAAGTTTCTGGTCTAGGTTGTTCAATATTTCTGAATTCCGAAGATTGGTTATACCAGAGTCACTATAGTCTGATCGTACTCCATCGTTGATATCTTCACTGTGTGGGACAGGTACAACTAAACCAACAGAATAATTAGCTGAGCTATCTCTGTCAAAATATTCCTTTAACATATTTATATGACAAAGTTGTTTCTGTTTTCCGTCTCCCAGGAGTGTTAATGATATAATTTAAGTCATTTACTTTCTTTTCAACGGTATAAGGACCAAAAAATTTAGCCTGAAGAGGATTCTGAGGTATGGGAAAGAGAGCCAGAACTTTGTCACCAGGTTTAAAACTCCTTTCCTGTGAATTTCTGTCATACCTTAATTTCATTTTTGACTGGGTAGTGTGAAGATTAGTTCTTGCTACTTCACAGGCCTTTGACAACTTGTATTTGAAATCAGAAACATAATCAAGAAGATTAATCTTTGAATCTTCATTTGAAAGAAGTTTCTCTTTCAATAATTTCAATGGTCCACGGACAGTATGACCAAAAACTAGTTCAAAGGGACTAAAACCCAACGACTCTTGAACTCATTCCCTAACAGCAAACAACAACAAATGAACACCCTCATCCCAATCCTTTTCTTATCAAAGCAATATGATCGAATCATATTCTTCAAAGTTTGATGAAATCTTTCCAAAGCACCTTGACTTTCAGGGTGATAGGCAGAAGATTTAAACTGTTGGATGCCTAATTCATGCATAACTTGTTGGAAAATTCCAGACATAAAATTTGACCCTTGATCCGACTGGACAGATTTGGGAAGGCCAACAAGTGTAAAAAACTTCACCAAAGCTTTCACAATAGTTTTAGTTTTTATATTTCTCAGAGGAATTGCCTCTGGAAATCTTGTAGATGTACACATGATGGTCAACAAGTATTGGTTGCCTGACTTGGTTTTAGGTAAAGGACCAACACAGTCTACTATTATTCTACTAAATGGTTCATCAAATGCAGGAATAGGTTGCAGATGAGCCTTAGGTATCTTCTGATTGGGTTTTCCTACCATTTGACAAGTGTGACAAGATCTGCAGTATTTAGAAACATCACTTTTCAGTTTCGGCCAATAAAAATGATTCAAGATCTTGTGATAAGTCTTACGGACTCCTAAATGACCAGCCAAAAGAGTTTCATGGGCTAAATTAAGAATTTCCTGTCGATATGACTTAGGAACAACAATTTGACAGCTCACTGACCACTCGTCACCAGCGGGTACATCAGGTGGTCTGCATTTCCTCATAAGGACCCCATTTTTCACAAAGTAACACACTGGAACTTGTGTGGCTTCAGTTTCACTAATAGCCCTCTGAAACAAACAAGATATCTCGGGATCTTGCTCCTGTTCAACGACAAGGGATTGTCGTTTGTCATCCTGATTAGAACAAAGAGAATGAGTTGCCAAAAGAGGATCACTGTGATCAATACCATTTGATTGATCAATACCTGAGGAAAAAGTGACCTCATCAAAAGACTGACCAATACATGTGTCAGCTAAAGGAATAATATCCTGATCAACATCACTCTCAAGAGCTCTTTTTGCCATAGCTCTAGTAACTGCACAAGCAGGGTACAAATCAGGGATTTCAGTTTCGACAGGATCAACTTTCTGATCCAAACAAGGCTTGTCAGTTACAAGTGGATTAACCACAACCTTATCTCCAGCTAGGCCATTGCCTAGTAATAAATGAACACCCCCTATGGGTAAAGAAGTCACTGCCCCAACAGTCACAGGTCCAGAAACTAAGTCTGATGCCAAATTTACACAATGAAGAGGAACATTTACAAAGCCGCACTCTACTCCCTGAACAAGAACACTTTCACTTGAAGAAGACTCCTCAGACAAAGGCAAAGTACCTGACAATAAAAGACTCTGAGAAGCTCCAGTGTCCCTTAATAGTTTAATTGGGATAGATTTGGCAGAATCACCAATAAGTGATATAGAACCTTCTGACATGAATGGTTCATAAGCCTCCAAAATAGAATCAGACTGGGGTTTGTTTGACCCAACAAATGTATTGCTTTCAATACAAGACCGTGACCTTGACCTCGTAGAAATAAGAGCATTTGGAAAAGCTCTGTCTTTACTCTGTTGCTTATTTTTCAACTTGAAGCAATCAGAAATAACGTGCCCTTTCGTTTTACAATAAGTGCACGTAGGAAGAGATAAGGATTTCTGATCAGTCTTGTCAGATGTTTGATTCCTAACAGTTGTGTTGTTGTGAAATTTGGAAGTACTCGAATGAGATTGAAATGGTTTTTTACCAGAAAACTGCTGAGAGGACGATTTATTACCAAATGAAATTTTGTGAGTCAAGGAATAATCATCAGCCATACGAGCAGCATTTTCCAAAGTTTCCACATTCTGCTCGTCAAGATAGGTTTTAACATCACTATGGATACACCTTTTGAACTCTTCAATTAATACGAGCTGTCTGAGGTTATCATAAGCTTGATCAACTTTCTTGGCTGAGCACCACCTATCAAATAGTTGTTCTTTATCCCTTGCAAATTCGACATGAGTTTGTCCAGTTTCTTTTCTACAATTCCTAAACCTTTGTCGATATGCCTCTGGTACCAACTCATAAGCTTTCAAGATGTACTTCTTAACCACATCATAATCAGTGCTTTGTTGTACTGACAGTGAAGTGTAGACTTCACGAGCTTTGCCAATAAGTACACTTTGTAATAACAAAGTCCAATGCTCTCTGGGCCATTTCAAGTTTTCAGCTATTTTCTCGAAATGAAGAAAGTATTTATCTACTTCTTTTTCCTGAAAAGGGGGTACTAACCTAATATATCTAGTAACATCAAAACCTGAACTTGTGTTTAAAGGAGTGGAGTGTGCTCTGTTTGCCAGTTCTAATTCTCTTAATTTAAATTGCATTTCCCTTTCTTCTCTTTGCATCTGCATTTGTATCTGCCTCTCTTCTTTCTGCATTTGTATCTGCCTCTCTTCCTTCTCTCTCTCTCTCCATCTGTATCTGCTCTCTTCTTTCTGCATTTGTATCTGCCTCTCTTCCTTCTCTCTCTCCATCTGTATCTGCCTCTCTTCTTTCTGCATTTGTATCTGCCTCTCTTCCTTCTCTCTCTCCATCTGTATCTGCCTCTCTTCTTTCTCTCTCTCTCTCTGAATCTGAAGCTTTGCCAATTCTAAATCAATCTGGTTCTTTAACTCTAATTCCCTTAATTTCCTGTCAGAACCAGATACAGGCTTTCTCTTCAAACTTAAAGCACTGCTATCAAAAATTCCCTTTCCTACTAAATACTGAATCAAAATAATCTTTATCTCCTGTTTTGTCAATGATACTTTTGCCTCAGATAGACTGTATTTTCTGGCAAGCTCGAGCAACTCATCCTTTCTCATGCACTCTAATCCCTCCTGGGTAGGTTTTGAAATGAAATTCTGAACATTAGATGCCATTGTAAATGCTTGTTGGTTTCACACAAAAAAAATTTCTCTATATAAAATCTTTGCCAAAGACAAAAAAAAATTCAGAGACAAAATCAATATGAATTTCAAAGATAAATTTAATATCTCTAATATGCTTTAAAGAAATTCAATCCCGGAACGGCCCCCAATTTCTGTTACGACTCTATAGTCTAAGAAAAATGTAACAGAAAGAAAGTGAAACCAACAAATCAAGTAAAAAATCAACAAGCAATTTATTACTAGATAATTAAAATGAAAAATCAAAAAGTCACTTACAGTAATGTGTTTTGAAATCCTAATAATCCAATAAGAATGATTGTTCTAATCACAAGTCCTAAATATAGAATGTTCCGAATTCACGGCTGTGTCCTTGAATGTTATGATGTACTAATGGTCTCCAAAGTCCTTATGTACTAGAAATCTTGATGTGCTGATGTCAAAATGAAGTATTCCAAAATATCTGAATATAAGTTCACATAAATTCCAAAATCATCAATTAAAAATCCAAAATCCAAAAGTTTATGAGCACTGTTATAATCCAATGAATATTTAAAATAATTCCTCTCTTAGAATTTGTAATGAATTTTCACAACTGTAATAGCTCTTTACAAGACTGAAGGTAATGTCAAAACTGAATAAATGTCCACCAAACATGGCATATATAAAGATTGGTCACATGACAGAATGTTCTAGAACATGTGTCATCTTAATGGAATTTTACTTGTAAACAAAATTCAACCTTGACCTTCAAATTGAGAAAACATATTGATCAAAACAACCTAATTCAAGGACACTAGTTAAACATGTTTTTCCTGATAAACATTAAGATCCAAGCAAACATCAAAGTGAAGAAACATTTACAATTTCCCAAAATACCTACAACACCATGTAAACATCATACATAACAATAACCAGATTTAAAGTATCATCCTTGACAAAACAAGAGTACAAAACCCGTCTTTCTATCAGATGTAGTTTTCAGGATGAGACGGTGTACAACACATTGTTCTCGGGGAATAAACCAACCGGGTTTTGAAATACTGTTTTCTTTTCAGTTTTCAAGTAAGGTACTACTCGGGTCTTTATTGTAGAAATGACGCTTAGACCAATACGATAAAAGGAAAGAAAAAGGACAGAAAACAGAAGAAAAGTTACAAATGATGACCGCAATCCCGCTTTTATGTACTCTCAGTACTTTGATAACCAACGAGTATCTCGGCGCTTATGTCTATCCAAATAGGTACGCTAATTGTAATAAAAAGATTAGTACATTTCATGTCACTTAATTTAGGTGCACGTTTATATTTTTGTCTCTAAAAATGCAAAAGAGCCCAAAAATGCATTATAGATAAAAATAAATACAAAATAAACATTGATTTGGAAATCAGCTTGAGCATGCCTTGTAAAAAATTCAAACATATTTCATTTGTCTATGTGAGCAGATGGTGTCTGGCTGCAAGTTCTCAAAGTATTGAAAAGAGAATACAAAGTAGACAACGAAACATATCAAACATGGAAGGCATCAAACATGTATGCATTAATAATTGTTTAGATTAGTGCAACCCTAATGAAAAGAAATGAAAAAATAAATATCAATGCTTTTTGGATTTTAATTACTCTCTCTCTCTCTCTCTCTCTCTCTCTCTCTCTCTCTCTCTCTCTCTCTCTCTCTCTCCTTTTGATCATCCACTCTTTGAAACACGTGATTTCCTGCTCATAGTGCAATTTGTAGTTAGAATGAGTCTCAGATTATCCCACAGATTAATGAAAGGTGTTGGAATGGCATCTACCTGCCCGGTTATATCGCCTTGAACCACTTCAAAATGATCTTTTGTCGGGTGGGATGTACATAACTTAGATATTTGCCGATTATTATGATCAAATTCAAGAGAATTAACTGATTAATACGGACTGGGATACCCTGGAGCAGTAGGAATGTACCAGCACGTTGTGGTAGGTCATATCAGGTTATCGTGTGATACTGGATTGCTTTACCCGAAATATTTATTTACTTGCGTAAGCAGTTGTGTTAAGTTTTTGATTATAATATAGGGCATTAAATATATCCGGGTGTACTTGCTCATCAGAATTAGGCGAATGAATATAAAATAATATAGATAGGTCATATTTGAAGGTATCGCGGGTAAGGTTGGAGTTCTTGAAACCCTAACGGGTCGACTTCCTCTACTCTATAGGGCCATGGAGAAATATCGAGGTGGTTAAACTGAACTGTTTTGCAGGTTTATAATGAACTATGACAATATAAGGTAGAAAATAAATTGAAGGAGTAAGCTTAGTGCATTCACCCTATTAATTCACCAATTTCTAAAATGAATTGCAAGATTTTAACAAAGGATAGAAAATCAATTGAATTAAACCATGCAATTATTTCCTTATTTACGTTACTTTACCGCAAAATTAGCATGGTCAGTTAGCGAGTGTTTGCCAATCAAAGAAAACTAGGATACATGCGTCCTTAACAGGTGCCCGTATACTCCCCCACTGGAGCTTATTGATTACCGATATGTTATGTGAGGGTATTGAAGATCAAACTCAGCATCAGCCATGTTGTGTTGAATGGTTCTATATATACTTTTTCGGTGGATTAGACATGAATATCAGACCGAAGTCTAAGTGTCACATATCTTACTCTGCTTGATTCGATCGCCCCCCCCCCCCCCCCCCCCCCATTTTTCTTGAGGAAGCAGCCGATTCGTTTTCTGTTTTTCAAATAAAGTTTGAACTGTATAGTGTATTTATTCAATGTCAAGTGTACAGTTCTGACATTTTATGCAACGTTCTCCAGACGGCTCAGCTGTAAACAACAGGTGGTCATTAATATGAAGGAACCCTGAGAAACTGGAAAAAAAACTATTCACTTTGATTTCGACCTCTGACCCTTGAAGAAGCTAGAAACTAGGGTCGAACTAAGGATGGCACATGCGCCAAACACTATCATGCCCTCACCACCTGTTCATTAAGCAGTAGATACGTTCCACAATATCATGTGTCATTTTCTTGTGTTGATAGGGACACATATTTCATATAAAATGCTAAACTGATTGTCATTTGCCATTTATCTACTTGAAGAAACGGACTAACAGTAGACATATTTAATCCATGTTTAAAGTTAAAAAGACTCGGTGTAGCATCCATCTATTTATATGGTTTATTTCCTTTCTAATTGTCAAGAGAATCTGTTCAAGTTCTCTGTAATATACTATTTAATAATGAATATTGAAGACCCTCTAACTAATGTATTTTGACTGGATACTTGTATAAAAGAAGTGCTTGATTAAACAATACAGAATTTTTTCTGATCATGGTTTCCAAAACAAGGCTTTCTTGGACTCAGAGAAAGCATCAAGGATAAACAGTTTATGAACGTTTAAAAATGTATAAACTACATTTGCAGGATAATTAAAATACAATAGTGCTTGCACCAAACAAGCACTCTGGGTTTACGTTCAGGACATCGAGAGGCGTGAAATGTCTCAAAATGTATTTCCTTTCTACTGCTAATCTTGTGCCCTAACATTATTAAGTTAAAATTTCAAAGCAAGTAGACTTGATTGGTTGGCTGCTAAGACACTGACAGTGAAGTAAGATGGCATTCGGCTATGAAGACAGGAAAGGATGAACAAAATGAGAAATTAATTGACTCATCAGGTGTTACTACTCTAATTTGTCTAAAATAATTATTAAAAAAAAGAAAGAAGACAGAACAGGCCGTTGGTCCTACAAGTATTTCAGTGTTTTAATTATTTCTGGCTCTTTATTTTTTTAAATCAGGTAACATTGTAAACACACGAGTACAGTTTAGACATGAACAGTAATTGTACATGGCGCAGCGAAAAGATGTGTTGGAAATCATTAACGACAAATAGAAATTATTGTATACTAGGCCACATGAGTTCCAAAGAAGTCAAACAGGGTTAAAATATAAATGAAAAGAGAACAAAGTCAAAAGAGAAGAAACTTTTCGGCTAAAAAATAGTCCAAGCAATCAAACTGCTATCCATCATATTTAATTGACCTTGGAACAATTTTCAATAACAGGACGTAAGCAATGGTTTTGTATTGTTGATATAATGGGTTTTTTAATCTCTCTCTCTCTCTCTCTCTCTCTCGTTTTGATCATCAAATCAATGACTAATGTTATTTCTGCACCAAACCCGATTTGTTGAGATCGGTACATAAATTGTCCCATATCTTGATGGAAGGTGACGGAACGCTATCTTTATTCCATATTATATCGCTAAACCACTTCAAAAACGATCTTTAGTCCATACTGCATACCGAATACTATACAGTTTATCTCCTTTTTTGATGTTAATATGAAGTTTTATGATCGAGTAATCCCCATGTTCACCAATACGAAACGTTGAACGATATGATTACTGGTTATAAAACTTTGTAGTCTCCAAAAAACAAAAGTCTACATGTTTTAACACCTGAATTAAAGTAAAAACGTTAAATTCAGCTTGTTTCAGTGAGTGAAAATGCCATTTCAACAACATCACGGTGCAATACAATGAATTATCGCAAATCACATGAAGTTATTTCAGCCAAAGAAAAAGCGTCTCTCACGGAAAACATGTAATAATAATTATCCTGGTCAATATCCAGGAGTTTACCGGACAATACCATCTCGAATATTGATAGTAATTTTTCACGTGGCAGCTGCTGTAATTAAATATATATCTTTTTTGGACTTATGTGGCAAATCCTGTGCATGATGGATACATTTTTTTATTAAGTGGTAACACTCCAATGTGAACCAACATCCATTGATTCACTATAACATAACTTCATTGCTGTCTCAGAAGTGTTTTGTAATTTTACGACACTTGTAATACTCAATAGAAAGGAGAAACATCATACTGTTTCATTTTTCCGTTCAAGACCTTTTACTTGGAAATCTCTCTCTCTCTCTCTCTCTCTCTCTCTCTCTCTCTCTCTCTCTATATATATATATATATATATATATATATATATATATATATATATGTGTGTGTGTGTGTGTGTGTGTATGTGTGTGTTGACCCTTCATTTCTTCTCATCTACATCTACATGTATTGATTATCGTCATATGGTTTTAATTCATGCTTTGCATGTTTCATTATGAAATAAAAACAATTCATTTTTCCACCCACGTACCAAGTATGGACATTTGGTCAAGGTCATAGGGTTTACAGCAGTTTGCAGCTCATCCATACTTGATGTACTTGGACTTTTTGTTTTGTTTACATCAAACTCTTTATAGTGAAAATTAAAATAATTTTGCTACATTCAAATCTTTTAACATTTTTAACAAAACTCCTCCACTAGGTCAGGCAAGACTGAATGTAGCGAACCTGGCATAATCCCTATAAGATGGGCAGATTGAATGGATACAAAATTATAATCTGTTATTCATAACAAACCAATTTTGGTTTTGTCGGAGTCTTGACATTTTTGACTCACCTGGCTGCACGGCCAAGTGAGATTATGGTACGATCTTTCAGCCATCGTGCATTATGTTATTCGTCCATTGTCTGTCAACATTAGCTACTTTCAACTTTTCCGAAATCACCAGACCAATGATTTCATCTTAACTTGGCACAGATCATCCTGATATAAAGGCATTTTATAACAGTGATGTTGAACAGGTATAAAATGTTGCCAAGGTTACTAAAAATAGAAAGACATTTACGTCATTTATCCAAAACTGCTGAACAGAATTTGGTTAAATTTGACAGAAGACCTTTCGAGTTTGTAGAAATAATGCCAGTCCACCAACAAGTATGGTTACCATTACTAAAAATATAAAAACATGTTCATCGTCCATCAACAGTTGTTATTTTCAACTTCTCCTTAAAAACTGCCAGAGACATTTCAACTAAACATGGCTCAGAGCATCCTGGCATGAAGATCTTTCAAGTTTATACAAATAATGCTGATCCGCCCTCATTGTATAGACACCATTACTAAACAGAAAAGCCTTTAAACGACTTCCTCTCAAAACCGCTCAACATAAATTTGACAAAAATCGTTTTGCTATTAGTGTTTTCAAATTTTTACAAATGATGTTGAGTCGCCATCAGATTTGGCCACGAATACTAAAATGGAAACACTCATAAATTACTTTTAAAAATTTTAAAAACCGCTCAACAGACTTTGACAAAATTTTAAAGAAAATATTCTGGCAATAAGGGCTTTAGAGTTTGTACAAATGATACCAATCTGCCATCAAATAGGACTGCTGTTACCAAAAATAGATAAACCTTCAATTTTTTCTACATGCGCACTTAGCAGAACTTGTCCCAATTTGACAAAAAGTGTCCTAGCTTGAACACCTTTCAGATTTATACAAATGATACCATTCCATCATCAAATATGGCTGATGTTACTAAAATTAGGATACATTTACTAAACTTTATAACAAAAAAAAAAACAACAACAACAAAAACGGAGTAGAAATTTGACCAATTATGACAGAAAGCATTCTGGCATAGGTATCTTTAAGAATGTCACAAATGTTGCTGATGTGGAATTAAATATGGCTCAAGATACCAAACTAGAGAAACTTTGAAATATATGTTTTCATAAGATTTGCCATCAATAGCATTGGATAAGTTTCAACAGAAAGCATCCTACTGACCCAGATTTTTTAGTCAACTGCTGTTGCACTTGACTATTAGGCAGATGTCAGCCAGATGAAGTCTCAGACCCATTTAGGCTTTTTAGTGTCTTCGACTACTGTGGAACACTTAAACTGTATCTTTCTATTACCTGAATTTAATAAATGGCAGATATCATTGCATGATCTCCAGCTTTGAGTTATACCCTTTACTTAATAGATTTGAGTATGGTAAGATAGTAAGATCTTACTTATAATAATGGTATCATCTTTTCATGACATTTCTCTGTTAGTTCATGTTATTGTCTTCATTAATAACCACAAAGGTTAGAACAAATCACAAAATGATCACATGAAATCTGGAAAAAAGGATTTTTAGATTTCAAGTTCAGATTTCATTATAAATGTCCTAGTGTATTATCTATATTTATTTTCTTACTTTTCGTAACCTTTTGTATGGAAATCCTACATTCTTGAAAGGTGAAAAAGTGTTGCAGTAACCATACAAAAGTAGGAGAGAAGCAGGAACAATATAGATACACAAGAACATCATACATGATTATGTATAGCAAATCACCTGAAATACGCATAACATTTCTCTCAGAATAACAGGTGTAAAAATACTACAATTTAATTAGGTAATCTATTAATATATCACGGAATAAATACAAAGCATCATCACATAGTTATGCCTCAAGTGTTGCCTGCATCGTAGACTTGTTGGGTATCAGTATGTTTATTCTGTTGATTATTTGCAGCATAATTGGCAAGAAAAGCACAAATGATCATTTTGGATAATAACTACCCATTGTATATTTTTAATGTGTTTATAATTGCATAAACTTCTGACGAGATAGTATTGTACATTTTTACATGTAGCATGCTTACAGCAGATCATATACCAGCTTACATTCTTTGAGACATCAAGTATCATTCTTCACTAAATTTTTCATTTTGAAAACAATCAAGGCTCTCTTGTGAGTTTGTCTTTCACTTGCTGAAACTATTGAAAACAACAGGAGTAATTGTTTCTGTACACTAGCTAAAGACATAAAGAATTTCTCCAAAAAGAGCGTCATTCAGTTCTCAGTTACCATTTGTTATTTTCCTTTGCCTCCTTTACCTGTAGCCAGACATTCAATAAGCTTTAGCTTGCATACCTTCTCGCATTGAAAAAGAGAAATATTTCTGTCAAAATCACCCACAATTGGCCTCTTCGTTAGTGTCCAATATTTGTTTAAGGTTGCGTTTGGTTACTTTGTCTGCAACTATGAATTTTAATTAAATAATTCTCACAATGTGTTACTCAGAGGTTTTAGGTTATTGTAATTTTGGAGGTTAAAATGTTAACCTTAAAGTTTGTTATTGTAATAGTAGCCATTTTTGGTGACTACAAATGTCACTGACTTGTAAAGCAACAGTCACTTCAAGGTTCATGTTAGGGTCATCTTACACTAAGCGTTATAGGGATATCAAGAGTACGCTACTTCTTTTCAGTTTAAGAAGGTAACCATGACAATATTGGTACTTCATTTTAGTTATGAACATTGATTGATTCACTGATTTTAAAAAACAGTGTCAAGTTGTGTACATTCTAAAGTCTACAAACATTAATGGATTTCAAGTTTGATTTAGTCAGTCAGTTGGACAAATGTTTTGCAGAATTTCAGGGGGTTGTTTTAAAAAAAAAGACATAATGTGAGATTATGCACTCCCCAAATACTGTAAATATGGTTTAATTTCAACAACCTGCGTATAAAACTTTAAAAAATCTTAAGCAATGGTTTCATTTAATCTTAACAAGTCCACAAATGCACAGGTACAGCTCATTGTGAACATGGAGGAACCTATATCATTTTGCAAGTAATATAATTTAATGAAATACGACTGAGCTTAATACAAATCATATTACACTTCATGTCACTAAGACTTAACAAAAATAAAAATAAGTATGTTCAGTTGGTTGTTTGTGCCACATGGTAATTATCTGCCTTTTTATAATCCCACTTCTGTTATATATCAGCAAGTCTTTTAATGGCAATATGATACAGACAATAATTGGAACAAAATATCATGAATCAAAAGAATCTTTTCAAAATGAATCAGAGGTCATAGAGATAACTAAATATTTAAATAATTGCATGTTAGCAGTAGTGTGACATTTCGCATTCAGTTATATATCAAAAGTCACCTCTTTCTCATATAAAATGACACATATAACATACTGCAGTTTTAAAGATGATGTAAATTTGAATGTATTTGGATTATTAAACCACAAACTGATGCACAAGGGACGTGTCAATCAGTAAAGTGCAAGACAAGAGACCAAACATCACAGTCTGATTTAACAAAAACAAGAGTCCCTCGCAGGGTCCGATGCTCTGCTGTACTTTTATTTTTAACTGATCAGTATTGGAACCATCTCTAATATGTTTTAGAAACTCCAACATGCCAAATTTGGTATTTAAAAAAATTATATTCCTACGTGTCCAAATGACCATGTTCACAAGATTCCTGTAAGTAAATTACAAAATTCTTTGTTATGGCCTTGAATCTGATATCATGGATAGAAAATCATTTAACCTGTCTTAGACAATGTCAAGATATACCCACATGCTATATTTAATTAAATCTATAATTTAATTTTTTTTTAGCTCTACTGGTCATAGACAAGGAGAGTTTATGGGATGTTCTGTTGTCCATCGTCCGTCCGTAGCACAAATTTGTTATCACTACTCGTCCAAAACTGCATGGAGGATTGCCATGAAACTTTACACACACGTGCATTCCATGCTCTAGTTGGTCCTAGTAGAAAATGGCCTTGCTCAGACATCCAGTATGGCCACCACAGTGGCCATCTTGAAATTATTGTTATTGCTACTCATCCTGAACTGATGGTCATACCAACATGGGATTTTCACAAAAAGACTTTTTATGGTGTTGGTCCTAAATAAAAATGGTGCCAATCCGATGTCCAATATGGCCACCACAGCTGCCATCTTGAAAATCTTTGCCACTAATCCTGAATCATATTGACATGGGGTTTCACCAGAAGACTTATTATGCTATCTAGTTGGACCTAAGTGAAAAAGGTGCCGTTTGCACATTCAATATGGCCACCACTGCAGTCATCTTGAAAATCATGTTATTGCTACTCCTTCTGAAAATGGATAGTCGTATCAGCTTGGGTTTGTTACTAAAAGACTTCTCATGATGTCTTGATGGTCCAAAATTAAAATGGTGCCGCTCAGACATCCAATATGGCGACCACAGAGGCCATCTTAAAAATCTTGTCATCACTACTTCTCTTAAACGAATGGTCATATCAATATGGGGTTTTCGCTGAAAATCTTCCTATGGTGTCTATTTGGTCATAAATGAAAATAGTGCCGATCTGACCAACAATATGGCTGCCACAACAGCCATCTTGCTACTTCTTCTAGATGGCTGGTCATGTTGGCATTGTGCTTTCACCAAAAGACATCTTATGATATCTAGTTGGTCATAAACAGAAATGGTGCCAATCTAATATCCAATATAGCTATCACAGGAGCCAGTTTGAAAAACTTGTTATTGTTACTCCTCCAAAACGGAAAGTCGTATCAGCAAGCGGTTTTCACCAAAAGACTTCTTAAACTGTCTTACTGGTCCTAAATTAAAATGGTGCCAATCTGATGTCCAAATATGACTACCGTGGTGGCCATCTTGAAAATCTTGTCATCGCTACTCCTCTTAAATGGAAAGTCATTTTGACATGGGGTTTTCATCAGAAGCGTTCTTATGCCGTCTAAATGAAAATTATACAAACTGACCTTCAGTATGACGACTATGGTAGTCATCTTGAAAATATTGTTATCTCTATTTCTCCAAAACGGATAGCCATATTAACATGGGATTTTCACCAATAGACTTCTTATGATACCGGGTTAATCCCAATTGAAAATGGTGCCAATCGTACATGCAATAAAATTTCGAGGTTGCAATTGTAGTGCTATGTTGGAGGTCAGACGAGCACTTTTTTCATTCAAAACTAATAGTGTTATAGTAAAAACCACACATGGATACGTCTATACATTCAGGCGAAGTAGCCATACAGACTTTCAGGATGACAATCAAGGCAGCCATTTTGTAGTTTAGATCGGCATGGTTTTAATATAGGAATACTATATAACGCAAGAAAAAAGTTTTTTTCTTAAATGTCGATATAGCCAAAGGAGAAGTGGCTGTTATGAAATTTTTCAAAGTTTGGGAGGTCACATTGGCATCATTTTTATTTAGGACCAACTACTTATAATGAGAAGTGCTTAAGTTAAAACCCCATGTTGTGTTGACATGGAAAATAGTTTCATGGCAATCCTCCAAGAGGTTTGGAAGCAGTAGCGATAACAAACTTGTGCTAAACGGGCGGACGACGGACAACAGGGCAGTGTATAAACTCATCTGGTCTGCAACAAGCAGAGGTATAAAATATAAAATAAAAAAGGATTGTACTGTGTATTTCAGAATAGCATTCGCCTAACTGCAGCAAATTAAATTGTTCCAGGAGCCGCTTTCACAAGATGTCTCAACTCTGAGTAAAAACTCTGCTCAAATTCTGGATGCTAAGGAACCGATCATTCACTTGAACGGGGCGGGGGAGGTCTGGTATTTAATTTCCAATCTGGTTACATGTGTGTTTTTTTTTTGTTTTTGTTTTTTTTTATATCTCAAGATAAAACAAAATTTCAACTTATATGATGGATAGAATAAGTTATTCTTTCTAAATGTCAGAGCAAGAGTATTTGTAAGCTATCGGCGGGTCAGGCATTAAAACAACAAAATACCAGGCCCCCACAGACTACAATTAAATGGTCAGTACCTAAGTATTTGTAAACTACAATAAAGTAATTTCAGTACACCTAAGTTTTGAAACCAGCTGATTATTTGCGAGCTTAACGTTGAGGTACTGACCTTAAAATTCGTCTTTATAAAAAGTTTTATAGTGACACATTTTCAGTTGGTACATACTCAAACTGAGATTTGTATGAAACGGAGTCTTGGTGGTGCAGCAACAGTAACTTCAGTTCTTTACTTTTTCATGGTCTTGATGTCAGAGAAATTTACATGAAAATTCATAGTACTTCACATGGTATAATGTGTAAAAGAAATTGCATATTAAAAATAAATCAGGAAGAAATGGGATATGGTAGGGGTAGACTTTTTAACTTACGTAATAGTGACCGGGACAAAAAAGCATGGACAAGGTAGAAAATTCAAAGTAGATTTGAATTGATGCAAACAAACTAGTGCATTTCATACTCAGAATATCCAGACACTGAATGGTGGCAGGTGGTGCTGTTAATTGGTTTTAATGCCACTTTTAATATATTATTGGGAGCTAAGTGCCATTCCCAAGGACATATCGACACCGTCAATGCATCAGACCCGCGACCATTAGCATACGAGTCCGACGCCACTACCAACTCGGCTACTGCGTCTCCCTTCTTGTGACAGAGATTTTATGGTACAGCGGTGAGTGAACAGCAGGCGCAGATCCAGAAAAATGGTTTAGTATCGTATTTTTTTTTTTTTTTTTTAAATTTGGGAGCGGGGGGGGGGGGCACCTAAACAGGTAGGGGAGGGGTCTGTGGGACAGAACTCCAGGTGGGGGTACTCCTGCATTTTAAGCGTTTCCAGGCATAATTTTAACCATCTAACTGTACATAAAACTTACTCTAGTTCTATAGATCAGTATGTGAAAAATATTCCACAAAATATTTGT
This sequence comes from Margaritifera margaritifera, assembly GCA_029931535.1. Taxonomy (NCBI): domain Eukaryota; kingdom Metazoa; phylum Mollusca; class Bivalvia; order Unionida; family Margaritiferidae; genus Margaritifera; species Margaritifera margaritifera. Next base: position 1,213,880 of record JAQPZY010001294.1, on the reverse strand, counting down.
TTTATATACAATTTATAACATTACAAACTATTGTGACCTTAAGGTAAAGTTGGAGCACATTGATAAGGGCAGCAACGAAATGCGGTGCACACATATCTCCAGTACGAGATGACATTGCTTCGTTGACGACAGAAACCGATTTATGAAATCGATAAATACTTATTCTCGCGATAGACGCTTAAAAACTAGACAGATATAGAAAGATTTTGGACAAGGAAGACGAAATAAATTCACATGGCTCAACCCAGTTTTAAATCGTTCAAAGACTTAGGTCTTGTGTGTGTGTGTGTGTGTGTGTGTGTGTGTGTGTGTGTGTGTGTGTGTGTGTGTTGTCACGATATTAAGGACAAATAAAAGGAATATCTTCCATTTACAGGAACAAGGGGACAAACACTTATGTTAGACAGTATGTGTGTGTGTGTGTGTGTGTGTGTGTGTGTGTGTGTTTTGCCACGAAATCAAAATGTATGTAATAAATATTGGGGTCAGAACTGAATCTTGCATACCATACAAGACAATTTCTAAACAATGTATAGAGATATTAAAATGAGAACATGCACCTTTATCACGTCCCATTTTCATTCATAATTCTCTCTCTCACTCTCTCTCTTTCTCTCTCAATTGTTCAAATTCAATGAAAATAAGGATTTCAATATGATGATGTACCTGTGCTCTAAAAGCCTCCTACTGATTTACTGCATTTCAAATGGGAAGAGTTTCCTCTGAACATCTGCATCGAACAAACTGGATGACAGTAACTTTGTTTTACAGACGAATGGAACAGGCTGATCACAAGAACTTAACAAAATATCCACACTTGATACAGGACCAGCCCCACCACTCTTCCACATATTAAAAAAATCTTAAAATCGTAGCAGCTAGTTTCACTTGTTTTTACCAGCGGATGAATTTTTTTCTCTTTCTTATGTCATAACACCTGCATGCATTATGTTATTCTTTGCAAGGTCTAGTGTAAGGTCTAATTAATGCACAAGTATTTTATTTTCATGATTGAAAATGTTCGCACTCAATTACAAAAATCTGAGGAAAATCAATAAAACGAAATAAATGTCACAATTGCCTTAAAAATCTACAAAATGGACAAATCCCCACAAATCCATAAACTCCGTGAAAAGTCAACAATCCATAGGTGTGGTCTCTCTGGAACCAGGAAACATAATATAGGCTGTGACTTTGAAAATAAAACCGCAATTGTGCCGGCAGATGAATCAAGTTCCGCATTCTCTGCAAACAATCTATTCTCTACAGTACTCACTTTAAGAATCTATTGCAGTTTCAAAAAATGGACTTTTCCTGACACGTTGGCTACTATAAAGTCCCTCCCATTTGGGTGAAAGCAAAGTGCTGTTGGTGACGGACATTCAAATGACTACCTATGCAAAATGTCACCATTTACTGACACTCGATACATTCCATTCCAAAAAAAAGTGCAAGTTTTCCTCCTGGTCATAATCAGGCACAATTTCACCTGAGCCGTAATAATATTGGAAGCTTTCACTACCATCGTTTAGTATGATATGCATTACATTCCCATCAAGCACACAAGTACGCTTTCTCAACTTGTCATAGGCTAGGCATAGCGTTGCTTCTGACCACTTAAAGCACACATTTCGATTATACAATGAACATTTCTTATCTCCGTCTAAATTAATCATCACAACCTCAACCAATTGGTTTGTCTTGTAGCAAACCACAATCTTTTCATCGTCAGCACTTACCATTTAGCATAGCAAGGCCAATCGGTGTAAACATGCCTCTCAACTCTAAATACAGATCCAACCTCCAATACCTGAATCTTATTTTCTTCAGGTAAACTCACTGCGATTCTTTTTTGTCCCATCTGCGTGATAGAATGTGGTTTTCACGACAGTTTGATATCCGCCCTTTAAATGTGGGAAGGATCGTACGGGCAACAGCGGTAATGAACAACGTCAAGCAGAATAACGCTGCCGTCCATGAAATACGCAGCTCCACCGTATGATATTATTTGGCCATCTTGAGCCCTTTCGGACTCTTGTGTGCTTGGTGTTGCTTTTGCGAGCATTCCTTGTGTTGTCTTTTTTTTATCTAGGGATTCTTCAAAACCTTTTTTTTTCAAGAAGTTCCTACGCAGTCTCTGGTACATATAGTTCTACCTTCTTCTCTCTAACTTTGGTTACTTCCTCATCTAGTCGTTGCCATCTTCACTAATATATTCTGTAGTCAATGCCTACTCCAATTAGTTAAGAAGACGAAGAAATACCATGCCGTTGTAACAACAAGAAACGCATTTAATGATATCATTCGGATCTACATCGGCTATTTTTGCACGACAAAAATATGCCTCGGATGTATCTTGGCGCAGTAATTTACAGAAAAATCATACATTGTGTTCGCCTGAAATTTCTAAGGTAACAAAGTAACCCGATTGAATTGACTGTAGGACTCAAGGTACTAATTATATGGAAGAATGGGAACAAGTCTAGAAATGGGTAAAGTTAAATAGAATATATCTGGGTTTGGCTGGCCAGGATTGGTTGATAATGAAAGTAGGATTTTAGTAACAAGAATCTTTTGAAAGATTATCCTAGTTGTAACTGAAAAAAATAGAGACAATGTTTTATTGATGGAATTTGAGTCCTTTTACAGAATTGAGTTTGGAAAACTCATTACAGAAATTAGCACCTGACTCTTTGCAGCGGATGTTGAAAACACATGTAGATCCAGAAAATGCCGCGTCTTATATGGTTTTCTCTACTCAGAAGCTGTCATCAAGGATATGTTTATACTAATAAATGTAGGTTTGATCATGAGCATTCAGAAATTTAAAGTTATTGAATTTTTAATATCATGGTGTTTGCACTATTGGAGTCGAATTAGTACCGTGAGTCCCGTAGGATTCATCGAGAAGCTACGAATGAACAAATATTTGGATAATTCGTAGATTCTTGGTTATTCCTTGGTTTGTAAATAGTCGAAGTAGTCCGAATAGCATGCTATCGATATATATTCGAGGTATTTCCGTAGCATTGACCTCGAAGTTGCGAATGGAACGATATATAACTTGTAAGGTGTACTCGTACGCACATCATACTATCTCAGTCGGAGTATCCTCTGCCTTTTCCGTCAAGTCGAGAAAGAAACCTAGGATCTAATTCGTCGCCATCGAGAACAATATCCTAAACTACTTTTGTTTACATGGAACAATATGGCGGCTGAAGGAGACAAAGTCTTGCACTGGACACGAATCATAGTGTTACAAAAGGTTCCCCTGTATCATGTACCTGGCCCCATTTGCAATAAACTATTCAAGCCTGAGTAAACAATTAGCTCAATTTTTAAATGTGAAATTTACTGCTGAAAATGTGTCTTTTTAACGATTTAATCTTTAAGGGCTATTGGTAATGCACAGTTTAATACAGATGGATGGGTGCATGGAGGGGGGTGCTCTGATTGTGAAGAAATGGCTAAAATATATGGTTATAGCGATGTCCCATTTGTTTTAGTTAGATATTTTGTAACATTTAACAGTGTGTGTGAATGGATAAGATGTAATAAAACTAATTCCATACCTTTTTGTCCACAAACTTTGATGGATTGTACAGCAATATGGAGTCTGTATGCAGTGAAAAAGAAATGTCACTGACACTTATGATTAATCCATTTAGTGGCAAGGAGAAGGGGATTTTGTATAAAACTTGCAGAAATTGAAGATTAGCTGTTTTTCTGCACATACTGTTTGCAAACAAAATGGATGTTTGTCAGTCCTGAACAACCTTGACATTAGTTCCTAAAAAAAAAAGGTAGGGAGGCCTGTACTGGCCATAAGCAGCATTGTACGATGAAGTCAACGACACAACTGTACATGCATTTTGGAAATAATAATAATGACATAATTTTCTGTGCCAAACATTATGATGATCCCCAAAATGAACAGTCTGAAATATTTTCATACTCTCCGTTCACATATCTTTCTGTATATACACATGGCTCGACACACCTTAGAATCCACTGTAGAAAAGCACATGGATATATACATATATACATATCATATTCACCATCACTAAGAATGTTTCGCTATATTTATTTAACATTCACGATTAATGACAATCGTAACATCCAACAGAATTAAATGAAGCACCTTCTTCTAAAGCATGCAACTGCTCATATATCTTACCTGATCAGTTTGTAATTTTTTTTAAAATTTGTCTTTTTCCTAATTTGAAGCACACACTGGCTTTACGAGACATGCCTTCTCACACACTAACGGAAACACATACCACAACTACAAATGTTCTCATACTTACAAGCAAATTCAGTATATATCCTTTTTATGCATACATATAAGGTTCATTTTGGATAATTAGCTAATGTCAAGTACTTTTCATTATCTTTAGATGGGTATTAAGAATGCATGATTGATAATAACCAAAGATATAAACTTCGGCGGATTAAGAACTACATGCGGTGAAAGATGACAGGAAACAAAGTAAAATGTAAACAAGCAAATAAGTCAGTTTTAGTATGTATTTCAGGAATGTTTAGGAATTTTCTTCTCTATTAACGGTACCGACCACAACTATACTTTCAATATGGAAAGTTTGATAAACATCGAGTTACAGGTAGGCGTGTAATATCACTGTCAGTCATGGGACCGGGTTTTCTGGAAGAAAACCAATATGGCAGCGCCCATTACATGGCATCGTGATGTTTGCCACATGCATTGTTGTAAGGCTCAGTGTACATGAATAATGTAATGCTCGTTGCATCTTGCTTAGTCTTCATGCAACACGACAATTACAATGCAATAGCTCAATACTATCTCAATGCCGTGATTTATTGTGCGTAAAATGCAATATCAAATTGCCTATTTTAGCTCTTGAAAAAATCTTTTCCGCAAAACAGATTGTACCTGCAAATTTAAATGAGTTTTTTTTTTTTAGTTCATAATTTATAACGTTTCACTTATTGTGTACTATAAGTGATATATGGCTATACCACACCCACCCGCACTGTTAAGCCTATTCGCATTACCAACAGCCCTTAAGGTGGTCACGTGAAAATTAACCTTATGCATATTATAAATTTTTCATAAGCATTTATAAGTTGAGCACTCAGGTTGAGAAATTTTATGCAAGTGGGACCTGGCATTATACAACAACACTCAGAGTCAAGCCAGTATGCAGAGACAAAAAGAATTTTCTTAATATTATTACTTTAAAGCCTCAGGTTATCATGTTTATCAAGCACTTAATCGATGGGTCAGCTATTTTATGTTTCGTAAGATTATCTTTGTCTGGTCTGTTTCATTCTCTATATCAGCATTAATAACCTACATACTGATGGCTATACATATCCTGAGGAATTGTTTTGTCTTTCTTGAATCATTTCACATATTCACTTGATAAGTCATTCTAAAAATAAATAGATGCCAAAATTGCAGGCACTTTGTGTGGAAAGTTTACAATGTTAGCCCCAAACCGGCAAAATTAATCATATTATATTCTATAATGGATGTTAAATAAGATACTAATTTCCTGTTATTAAATTTATTGAAGATTTGTTGAACATGGTCACATGTTTTTTTTCTTAAGGTTTATTCAACGTCGTTTTTATAAAGCTACTTTATCAGCTGGTATCCTGCATGATTACTCAATCGCATCATCCAGGGTAGTCTGAAAGCTGTAATAACTATTACTTGCATGGTTTAAAATAAAGAATGTGATTTAACAAAACTCTCTCCCAAATATTATAAATTATAAAAAGTTGTTAAAACAGCCTTTTAGTGTTTACTACCAGTGCAATTGCAGTTGGTTACTGGTATCTATAATATCGTTACTTAATCAACAAATTTAATTTTTTTTTCAAATAAAATGCATCTCATATCATAAATAGATTGGTATGAAAAATGTCAAGCAAGATTGACAAGATTTGCACTTGCTCTGCTCATCTGAAGAAACTGAAAGTGAAAAACTTAACCATGGTCTAGGACCCAAGAAAAATGACTACAGGAAGTACTAAATATAAACTTTCAGCAGACATATTTTTGGCTCTGATATATTGGAAAACCAGCTAGATGATTTGTTATCAATTAGGTCTGCACATTTTTTCAAGTCCTTATTCTTTTATTTGGAAATTAAGTGACACTTGATTCCATTTAATTAGTGTTGAATATTTTTGATTTACTTAACTTTAAAAGAACAATTATTTAATGTTAAAAAATTACATACAGCATAAAATGGCTCTTGCAATGCTGAATTAGGCATGTTGCTCAGAAATGTTAGTGTTTAAAACCTCGACAGCTGGATTATCTCAGATCACAAGAACAACACAACCCAGTTGAAATACTACCAACAGTATATAGCAAGTCACTAGTGTTGAAATACTGCCCTACTACTCACAATATGTACCTGCAAAAGCTGCATTGTCATTATAGTTGTGCCATTGAACTCTGTTGTGCAACAGGAGATCCAAAAGTTTAAAACTCGAGCTTTGCATCTCAAGGCTGGTATTGACTTTGAACAAACCAATCACATCTGTTATTTTATTTGTCATCCTGAAGACATTCTATATCATGCTGAAACGTTGGGGACAATATCTCAAAAGTATGACACCACTTATCTTGTAGTTTATGAAGCCCGCTCAGATCTCATGAAAATGTTTTCCAAGCACTCGTCCCTGGGACGAGTCAGTTACAACAGTTACTTGTCCCTGTTTTCATTGTACTCAACACAGTACACTTCTCTACTTTACCGCTTACACTTTTCTACAGAATCATAGGTACCTGATGCAAGGTTGAAACTAAAATATGTAAAAAAAAAATATATATATATAAAATATTTTTAAAAATATTGTGTTCTAATACACGTCTCCTTAAATAACCATATAATAAGAGACAAGATTTGTAATTTGAGAAATTGTAGTTGCACACAGCCCTTCATTTCTTAATGGCTTTCACTTTTACAGTGACACCTTTCAGTAATATAGGTGTCATTTTAATGTCAAGAAATTTTCCTTTTCAGAGAGCTATCGCGCATCTTTAAGAGTTAGATATGGGAGAAGTTAAGAGACAGAGAATGTCCAAAGTTTATGACTTTCGTCTGGTATGACAGCATTACACTTGCGCCAGATCACCGGTACTTTGAAGCCAGTGCAGTTTTATTAAGACATTATCAAGCAAAAAAAAAAGAAAAGGTAACTTGCATTTGGAAGAAGAATTCCATCTGTCTCAATTTCCATCAACTTTTGTACCAAATGATCCATTTTAGTCAAACCTCCATTCTAAAAAGGAAAGATTGCTTATTGGCCTAAAGAGCTGAAACGTTTCTATGTCATGACCCTAATTAAATTTCGACCAAAAGGCTACTGTCTCGACAGTGGGTGCTTAATAAATAGGTTACAATGGCATGCATTGTGTGAATGTTGGTGAAAATCAGCTGAGGGACTTAAAATACTTATTCCGAATGTTGGCAACATTTTTCTTTTGAAAACTAATTACATATTTATAGAACTATCTACTCTCGTCTTCTCTTTGGCGTGACAATGTATCAATAAAGCTTCAGTCTTGAAAATACTGGTGACATGGGGCAAGAGTGACATTGTTAGACTAGAAGAAAAATCATAAAATTGTGACAGTCTCTGGCTCTTAACTTTTCAGAGATTTGACTCGTAAAGATGACTGATAGTTCGTTGAAATAGAAACTTTCTTTATATCCAAAATGATGCCTAAATTACTGAAAAGTGTCACTGTAAATGCGAATACCATTGCGAAATCGAGGGCTAAGTATGAAACTGCAACACAATATGTTCATGACTTTTAAAAATCGAAGTCGGCTTCCTTTGCGACATGTTATAGACTGATGACAAGCAGGCAAATTAGATAAAGTAATCTATAATTGACTTAAGCTAATTAGGAAGTGATGTTGAATTTTTGGCGCATGTTAAGGATATAAAATGAACTCAGATTTACTCTCGAGATGCAAATATGCATCTACTCGGCCCAAGAAAAAGTACGTAGTAACGTTTTACTCAGCCCAGTCAATCTTTACCAGGCCAGGAAGAGAGGATGAGTGGTTTTCCTTAGCCCTGTCACTAAATTTTGGAAGTAGGGAGGGGGGCTGGGTTTTATACCCGAGTTCAAGGGGTTTCTGATTTAAAGCCCAGTATACACGACTGCCAAAAAAACATTGCAGTGACTGCAATAGCAAGTCAGACATCACAGAAGGATATTCATAGACGTCTAGGAATGCAAAGGTTTACCATTTTAAGCACCACACCAGTTTTGAATGAAAATAGTTCTATTCATATTAAGTCTCATATACCATCAACAGGGGAGAGGCACACTGTAGAAACCACTTATGACTATGTACAAGCCATTACTTTTGGAGTTACACAAAAATAAGCAGGAATTTCCTCTGACAGTAGTATTATACTGCAAGTTGCAATGGTGTGCTTGTGGTATTGAACTTGCCAAGCAACTCCTAGAATCATTATTCTAGATGGATTGTGAAAGGCATGAGGAGATTGCATGTGCGGCACAGTTCCTCCCCCTGCAACCTGAACATGTAATTGATTATCCCATGTTTGCGACATACATGACCATCTTGCCCAAGCATTTTACAGACTATTCTGTTCAACTGACCTTTGCAAATCTACAAAAAAGCAGACCCTGAGTTGCAACAGATCAGGGTCAACACTGTTTTAGATGGTTCCATATCAAAGACACTGAAATATTGCAATGAATGCTTATATGTTCGATATTAATTTATTCTTCATGCTATCCTTGCCTGTTCCTATGTTGGTAAATTCTTTTCAAAATAATGTTAAACATTAGAAAAATCAAGACTAGTACCTGTAAAAATACCCCCAAAGCATAATAAATAATACAAGATTTTAATTTTAAGAATACATGTTTATTCAAATCTTATGCATATTTTTAAATTATATTCCAAATAGTAATACCAAGTATGAACATTACAAATCACTGTAAATTACTACTATATATAGTAAACAAAATGAAAAAAACGATCATTACAAATTTATATATGATGTTAATGCATAATAAAAAAATAAAAGTTGCACTAAAATAACAGAAACACAGGCTTAAAATTACTTCTCTTTTTCTATATGATTTTTTTAATTCACAAAGTTCCACGCTTCTGGTATAAGTAAATATAAAAGCACATTTATTTTTACTTGCAATAAACACTTTCAATTGTCCATTTTTTACCTGTCTGACTGGTTTGGCATGCAGTGCAATTAAACAAGGGGAAGTATAATTATTTACTTGATGACTGAATACAAAAATTGTACGTACAAAACATATGCATGTCATTCATACAAATACACTTTTTTCCCCATAGATTAATCAGAACATCATTTTTAAAAATATCTCAAGGTTACCCAAATTCGACTGGTGTTTACAGCTATAGCCTTTGGTATGGGATGCGACCTAAGGTATGTAAAGAGAGTAATCTATGCAGGTCCTTTATCAACTCTTGAATGTATCATAGTGATCATCATCTAAACATTTTTATTTTTAAAGGACTATACTGAATAAATGCTGTTTTCTGTCCCCGTTTTTATTTTTAAAAAAGTAACTATTGATTTTTTGTTTAATTGTGTTATTTATCACACAAATGAAACTCTTCTACATTCATTTATGCTTATTTATTTCTATTTCATACCAAATAATGACCTTTGAACATGGGCTGGTGTTGGAAATTGCAGAATAAATGCTGTATTTATCAACTTCATACCCCAAATTAGATATGAGCGCAGTATTGTTCCACGGAGAAATTGAATTTCAGCAGACTGTGTAATTCTTATGAGCCAACTTCTCCTCAAAATGTCATCGTGGAGCAAGGTTGCGCTAATACATAAAAACTAAATATTTGAAAGTTTTACGGTCTACTTAGCGTTAGCATTTTGTTGCTGTCTCACTGTTGGTACCTTGGTCTCCACTACGCGCATATAAATATTACTCCAGTTTCTATCGCATTTTATTCTATTCATACCAGTATTGTAATCCAAATATTTAGAAGAAACAGCAAAAGAAGAGATTTTAAACATTATTAATTTCTTTTTATTATCCTTTCAAACATTTTATCTGGCCTTGTGCACATGGCTCAATGTTTTCCTTTTTTTTTTCAGGAGAGGCGCAAGTGGAGATTCGGAAAACAAGTAAAGGAAAACTGAGGGGCGTCTATAATACGTAGCATTTTATTTGTTTAACGTGCCTGAACATTGCCAATTTATCATATAATGGATGCCATAACTAATAATAACAAAAGTCAATTATTGTTGCTAACAAATGAAGTATAACAAAAGGATTTAACGTTTTATATTCAATTATGAGACAACCCATCAAGTGGGAAATTATATAACATACGGTTGACTCTACTGTTGTGCATTTCTTCACACATATACACACGTGCATCCTAAAATATAGCTTGCTATTATCCACAGAGTAAGGTCAAAGAAAAAAATACATTTAAGAACATTTAATTCAGTATATCTTTTTTCCAGTTTCAACAGTATTAATTTGAAGAAAAAAAATAGGCATAACTGTACCGTACTTTCATGGAGTGCACAAGAAAAAGATCAAATGTACTATAAAATATACGCTGTGTCTGCTGCATAGGAAATGTGTATATGATACTTCATTTTCCCCAAAACAATGAGAAGAAAACAAAACTTTAAAAAATAAAGGAATAAATCTTACAATGGTCAGTTTAAAAAGGGGTCGTTGAACAGAAGCACACATCAACTTCAAGCTAGACAGTGTAAGGCTCTTGAACCTAAACTTTGGTCAAGCGTCCGACAGCACCACGGTAGAACCAGGTTCAAATTTCGGACGGGTACCTTTTCATGTTTATCTTACTGACATTTTGAATGTGACAAATACTAGACAATAGTTATAATGATGTTTTCTTTTTTGTTGTTTTGTTCGTAATTTATTTACAGTACTTTTATCACATTCTTGGCTATATCGTCGGCTGCCTCGGTGTGTCCACAGGACAGGCATTTAGCTCCCATTTCATCGGCATGATATGGCTAATAATGTGTTAAAAGTGCCGTTAAAGCCAACCTCCCAAAAAATCTTTGTTACAACACTTAATCCTTTACCTGGCTCGATGCCCCTGTATCTAATAAGGCTTATAATACCTCCAACAAACGCTAAATTGATCCGGCAGTATCTGCCATAATATTTACGTGTTGGCGCCTGAATAAAATGCATGTACTTCTGTTTTGGATAAAATATGTATGTTTAATAAATATCGGTATTTCAACTTTCCAACAGTCCTGAAAAGCTACCATATTTGTTACATAATCATAAGTGAATCTCATACCCCCTCTTTTCAGAGAAGCACAACTCTCTCTCTCTCTCTCTCTCTCTCTCTCTCTCTCTCTCTCTCTCTCTCTCTCTCTCTCTCTCTCTCTCTCTCTTTGTGTAGAAATAAACGAAATGTGATCTGTGCTATTTAACACCTCATTTCGCAAGGGTTTTAAGTTTAAAGGTGTAATCATGCCTTTGAAAATGAAGACTAAGACTTTGACTGAACCAGTTCTAACGCTTCGTCCACACAATTAACATTTTTTTTAGCAGCGTCGATACCATGAAATGGGTACAGGGTCGGATATCGGTAATGTTTTCCACTCGGCACATTAGAATGATGGTCTAGACCTGTTTAGTTATAATTAGGCCTTAAGTGGACCTTCTTCCTGGAAACCAACACTACTTGCACGGGAAAGATTACAAGTTGACCCTTAACGTACGGTATTTATCTCTCAAGTGATATGTTGATAGATTTTGAACTGTCGCATTACTTTGTCACATGGCAAGTATGTCAACCTGGGGTTAATAAAACTACATGAACTGTCATACGAGTACTTGTTTCATTTGATTTCATTGACCGAACTTAGAGTCCTTGTAACTTTCCACATCAAACCTAAAACAGAATGGCTTGTTTTCTGATAAGATATCGACTATAAAGCAGCAAAGAAGACCAGTCCCCGTATTTTCGAAACTTCTTAAGCAAGAAACTCAAGAATAAGCTCAAAATACCAAACTCAGATATTATACGTGAAGAAAATAAATGTAATCGAAATTTAGCAGGCTAATAGAGGAACCGAAGTTTAGACGATCCTAAAAGTTCTACGAGACTAACTTCATTTTAATAAAAGTTGTAATACCTGTAAGTTTTCTGATTTTGATCTTGAGCTTGAGTTCTGCTTAAAACGTTTCAAGAATACGGATCCAGAATTTAAGTATGAAATCCTTGTAATCATCTTTAGCAAGGTAGTATCAAAGATTAATCTCCAATCTTTCCAGTTCAAAGTGCCACAAAATTGAATGACATTTTGTTGTTCCGTGTCATTGTATTATTGCGATACAAATCCTTTAACAACGTTTAATACATTCCTCCAATCCCACCAAATTTGCAGTTTTTAGTAAAAATATAAACAAAAGAATTCATTTCAACGCTATATCTGAAACTATTATATAAATCACGGTTGAACAATATAGCGTGTGCTTTTTCTTCTCCTAGTTCTATACATCAATAAGTGAAACGCGTTCGATTCCACAAAATAATTTTTTTATATACAATTTATAACATTATAAACTATTGTGACACTATATATTCAAAATTAAATATACAAAGAATACTTAAGGTAAAGTTAGTGTTTCTTTTATTTATTATTTTCTTGTGCGAGCACCTTGATAAAGGCAGAAACGATATGCGGTGCACACAGATCTTCAATACGAGATGACATTGCTTCATGCACGAGGGAAACCGATTTATGAAATCAATAAATACGTATCATCGCGATAGACGCTTAAAAACTAGACAGGTATAGAAAGGTTTTGGACAAGGAAGACGAAATAAATTCACATGGCTCAACCCAGTTTTAAATCATTCAAAGGCTTAGGTCGTGTGTGTCTGTGTGTGTGTGTGTGTGTGTCTGTGTGTGTTGCCACGAAATGAAAATAATCAAAATGCATGTAATAAAGATTGGGATCAGAACTGAATCTTGCTTACCATACAAGACAATGTCTAAACAATGTATAAAGATATTAAAATGAGAACATGCACCTTTATCACATCCTATTTTCATTCATCATTCTCTCTCTCTCTCTCAATTGTTAAAATTCAATGAAAACAAGGATTTCAATGATGATGTACCTATACTCTAAAAATCTCCTGCTGATTTACTGCCAGTCCAAATGGGAAGATTTTCCTCTGAACATCTGCATCGAACAAACCGGCTGTTGTGTACGGACGGGCAGGCGGCCGGGGCGGGTTGCCCCGGGCGCCAGAGGTCTTAGGGCGCCAAAACAGCTGATAAAAATTCGCGCCTCGTATTCTGACCCTTTGGGCCATCATCGTCGCCCCGGGCGCCATTTACCCTTAGTACGCAACTGCAAACTTGATGACAGTAACTTTGTTTTACAAAAGAATGGAAGATCACAAGAACTTAACAAAATATCCACACTTTGTACATGACCAGCCCCACCACCCTTCCACATATTAAAAAATCTTAAAATCGTACCAGCTAGTTTCACTTGTTTTTACCAGCTGATGATTTTTTTCTCTTCTTATGTCATAACACTTATATATGCATTATTTTATTCTTTGCATTCCACCTAACACTATACATGTATATGTGTGATTTATTAACAGTGTAAGGTCTAATTACAGCACAATTATTTTGTTTTCATGATTGAAAATGTTCGCACTCAATTACAGAAAAATCTGAGGAAAATCAATAGAGCGAAAAAAATGTCACAAATGACCTAAAAATCTACAAAATGGGCAAATCCCCACAAATCCATAAACTCCGTGAAAAGTCAACAATCCACAGGTGTGGTCACTCTG